>OW119932.1:69623485-70223485 GCA_933210815.1 Meta bourneti | reverse complement strand
GGGGTGGTACAGCTTATTAAAACATACATTTTTCGTATAGGAATGTAGGGTCGGAAGTGACACGTGGAGGCACGAACACAAAAAATGGTATGAACAGAAAAACATTGTTTATTTACAAAATCCTTGCAAAGTGCTTCTTTACAGCATTGTTTACAATAAATGCTCAAAATTGCGACCACCAACAGCAATACATGCTTGGTAGCGTCGAAGGAGTGATTGGCGAACAGTTCCAAAGATGCCAGGCATTTCGCGCACGCTTGCATCAGCAATGGATAGTCGAGCAACGAGGTCCTCAATTGAGTCAACTGCAAACGATGGTCTTTAGATGCCCCCATAAAAAGTAATCGATGCTCGATAAATATGGCGATCGGGGTGGCCATCGGACTGGTCCACCACGCCCAATCCATCGCCCCGCAAAACTGGCATCCAGGTAATTGCAGACAACCACGTTGAAATGGGCTGGCGCACCATCATGCTGAAACCACATGTGATTACGAACGACAGTCGGAACATCTTGCAGCAATTCTGGTAAAACCTCTTCCAGAAAAATACGACAATGGTGAGCCATTGAGTCGCTTTGGTAATAGATATGAGCCTATGAGGAAATCGTTCACAACACCCGCCCAAACATTCACAGAGAAGGGTTTTTGGAATGCATGTGGACGTGTAGCGTGTGGATTTTCTGTTGCCCGCACAGGAGTATTGTGCACATTGAAAACACCTTCCTGTGTAAAAGTCGCCTCATCTGTGAATAGCACAGAAGCTGGGAAATCCGGCTGCAACACACACTGCTGCAAGAACCATTGGCAGAATTCTATGCGCAGCGGGCAATCACTTGCCTGCAACGCTTGGACTCTGAATATGGAATGGGTGTAAACGTTCTTCATTTAAGACTCTCCAAACGGTGGGTTGACTCACATGTACACGACGTGCAATAGCTCTTGTACTTGTGTGGGATGTTTCATCCGCAATGTTCAAGATGGTTTCTTCCATGTTTGGATGTCGTACAGTTCTTGATCCAGTTCTTCCGTCAGAGCTGGCGATGAATGAACCATTTTCACAAAGGTGCCGATGCAACCGCTCAAACATTTTGTAGTTCGGCATACGCCTGTTCGAAAAACGTTCCTGATACAGCCGTAGCGCTGCTCTGCCGTTCCCATTAGCAGCACCGTACATCATATGCATGTCCGCCTTTTAACTATTTGTAAAATCTCCCATCAGGGCCGACAGCACAGTTGCAAATGACGTTTTCCCGCAGATGCATCAGATCACGGTTGGCCAGGCACACTACTGGCCTCTACCAACAGCTTGCCAGCCAATCACAGCTGCCGAGTTTGTATTACAGTTGGTGGTCGCAATTTTGAGCATTTATTGTAAACATTGCTGCAGAGAAGCTCTTTGCAAGGATTTTGTAAATAAACAATGTTTTTTCTGTTCATGTCTCATTTTTTGTGTTCGTGCCTACACGCGTCACTTCCGACCATACATTCCTATACGAAAAATGTATGTTTTAGTAAGCTGTACCACCCCTCCAAGTTTGTCCCATGACCGTAGAATCACCCTGTGTAAATAAACCCTATATGAGCCCGATCGGACAATTAGGTCGAAGAATGCAGATGTTTATGTGTAACGATTGCATGATTCTATTTATTTCAAAATTTTGTATCGCTATGAACCCATGCTTGTTTCCAACTTGAAACTTTTTGGAAGAAGAAATTATAAATAGAAGAAAGATTTTCCGAGTACATTTGTAAATAAAAAATTAATTATACATTTTTGTGTAATTCAAGGTCAAAAGTCAAATTGAATTATATGATGCTAAAAAATAACTCACTAATGTCAATAAAATTAATCACAATAAAATTAACTAATGTCAAGTTACCCATCCTTGGAAAAGTTGTACATTTATTTATAAAATGCATCCTACTTTAGACCGATCAGACAATTGGAGCCGGTGTAGCCTAGTTGATGGAGTCGTGGATTACAGACCGGAGGATTGCAGGTTCTAAACTCACTCGATCCTGATAAATATCTTCGAGAGCATGGGGTCTGGTACACGTTAAATATCAATGACCTCAAATATCCTCACGTTACTATGGTGTAGAAGTTTGGTGCCAGCTCAAGTGTTGACTTCATTATATAACCATGGTTCAAATTTATGCGGTGCTGTCATCGGACATTTCTCTTCGATATTGCTCCCAGACCGTCACCAATAGTCCGTTGTGTTGCTCCAGTACGACGTAAATTAAATTACCTACCTAAGTGAATATATTAACGCGGTGTATAAGTTGGGTAGTTAGATAGTTACGTAGGTAGTTAATTAACGTCGCACTGGAGCAACGCGGAGCTATTGGCGACGGTTCGGAATCAATCCCGAAGAGACAGATCCGAGGAGAGCACTACGTAATTTTGAAGACGAGAACACCACCTGAGCTGGGACCCCACTCTCCAAACTTCCACACACGCCAACGTGTGGACATTTGAAGCTACGACGGATTTAACGTGCACCAGCCCCCTTTGTACACCATTGTTTTGGTTGGATTCGAACTCGCAAACCTTCGGTTTGAGATTTATAAAGAATAATAAAAGATACAGTAATTTTCAAGACTAAAATCTGTGTTTGAAGAACCCATACCTGAACACAACGATGGCGACTGTAATTTATTAAAACTGAATCAATAAAACCCACGTAAATTCTTTTCAAACGAAAATGGTTTTAAGTGGTCTTCCAACGAATTTTAAAGATCCTTTTAGGAAAAAGATAATTTTTCGTCTCTTAACAATGTTCAAGAAAGAATTGAAACATGCAATTCAAGTTGAAAAATTATATTTACGAAGTATAAGTATTTTATTTAATGATACATGTAAGTACAGATGGATAAAAAAGCACTAAACCAGTGGGTGGTTATATAAAACGTACCTATATTATATATACAGGGTGAGTCTAAATTGTTTTTGCAAAATAAGAGGGGTAATAGTACCCATCCAGACGAGCAATAATTACCATGGAACATAGGGTCGCATTCCACTCTGAGAGGCAGAAAAGAGTCAAATTAGAATTTCAACATGAACTTACAACAGTGTGGGAAAGCGAATGAACGATACCAAAAGTTGCACAATCTGATTGATTGATCAGAGAAAATCTCACATCAAGTGCTCAAAGTGGCGGCCACGCGTGTCGTTGCACAGTTCACACCGGCGAAGGAATGACTGGCGCACCCTCTCGAAGATTCCTGTGTTAATTTTGTCTGAGGCAACACCGATTCTCGCTACGAGATCTTCAACCGAGTCCACAGGCGTCTGGTACACTAAAGATTTCATGTGCCCTCAGAAGAAAAAGTGCAGTGGGTTGAGGTCCGGTGAGCGAGGAGGCCAAGCCACAGGTCCGCCACGTCCGATCCATCGTGCAGGATATGTGGCATTCAAGAAGTGCCGTAGCTAAGTAGACAGGTACAAAACGACGTCAGAGGAGATGACTTGTTCATGCTCGACGCGTTTCGACTTTACTCTTTTCTGCCTCTCAGGGTGGAATGCGACCCTATGTTCCATGGTAATTATTGCTCGTCTGGATGGGTACTACCACCCCTCTTATTTGTAAAAATAATTTAGACTCACCCTGTATATATATATATACTTGTGTATATACATGTATATATATACCTATGTATATATATACATATGTATATATATATATATATATACATATGTATATATATATATATATACATATGTATATATACATAGGTATACATAGGTATATATACATGTATATACACATGTATATATATATATAGGGCATATATATATATATATATATGTATATATATACATAGGTATATATACATGTATATACACAAGTATATATATATATATATATATATATATATATATATATACCCCTATATATATATATATATATGTAGGGCAGCGCGGTGAATATCATTAGGCCCAATAATAATTTCATTCGCAAGGGGCTTTTTATGATTTTAACAATTGGGAGCCATGATGATGATTTACAATAGGTTTACAGAGATGGCGGATGCGATACAAAGCGCCATTAATGAATATATACACTAAATAATATGTGTAAACATAAGTTACATCAAATACATAAAAGTATAGACAATAAGCAAAAAAGATGAGAATTGGTACATGAAGTAACCAAAATAAGAGAGTTGTGCAATGTTTTGGTTAATGGTTTACGACGAGTCACAGGAAGCAATTTGGGTGGCATCAGAACAATCAATAGGCTGTTGAGATTCGAGAACTTCAATACCAGGAGTTGGAGGAGTCCTCACAGATGATGTCATCTACAACAGGCTGTCTGGAATTTCTACAGTTATAAATGACCCACTAGATGTGTGGCTGGGATGCTTTTCACAAGTCCCTTGTACGCGACGGTGGAAGTTTGGAGAGTTCGTTGTCAGTTCATGTATTGAACTCGTCATCTGACTGTTGTTCAAAATTACAAGGTGTTGTCCTTGGACATACATTCATTCGATATCCAGAGGTAGTTTGGATATTTAATTAACATCGCAACGGTTTGGGATCAAACCCGAAGATTGTTAATTTGAGTTTTCTGGCGCAAGGGCCATATTTGGCCATATTGCGCCAGACACAAGACATACAATATCAAGTAATAGACACACATAATGAAAGCTTTACTGATACAGAAGAGAAACACACCCAGGGAGGAATGTACCTGACAGGAAACGAACCTGCACCGCCTTCAACTCGAAGGTTGCTAGCGCAGTGGGCATACCCACTGAGCCACGACGTCCCCTCAAACCCGAAGGAAAAGATCCGACGACAGTAACACGTAATTTTGAACCGCGGTCAGATGACGAGGTAACGCCTGAACTGGCACCCCACCCTCCAAACTTCGATACCACACCAACGTGAGGACATTTGAGGACACGAAGTTTTAACGTGAACCAGCCCCCTTTGTACACGACTGTCTTTGGTTGGATTCGAACTCGCAACCTTCCTCAGTATCCAGAGATACACGCGATTTAGTAAGTCTAGAATCACGAAAAAGTGCCCATTTTTTCAAATTTAAAATACAAATTAATAAATTATCTCTTATAGAATGTTAAGGTGTATGTATACACTAGAAAAAACGAAAATTGACCAAAATATCGATCGATTTTTTAATAATTCAAAATATTGTCCAACCCCTTAGCTTTCAACCGATACCAAGATCTTGTAAATATTCGAAATAGGTTTCAAGTTACAACGGTTTGGGTTAGGTACCGTCACCTTAGACAAACACGTTTCCAAAACTTGAAACTCGATTTCTGAACTATGTTTTTGCAATTGGATGCTTCTTTCGAACAGTGATAACTCAACAATGAATTGATATATTATAATAACTTTTGTGTCATTATAATCTATGTAATACAGTGGATGTTTGACCCTCAGTCGAAGTTATTAGTTAAAAAATGAATTTTTAGTTGATTTTTAAATGTTGAAATTCCTGAAAAAAATCTTGATTTTTAAGACTTCCTTCGTGAAAAAAAATTGTAAAAAAGAACGTATTCCCTCTATCAACTTCATGGAGGTTCAAAACATGAAGAATAATATTAGGAACAATTTCCAACAGGAATTGTCCTTCTGAACACATTAGAATTTGATATATCACTATTCAAAAAACATGCTAATTAGCTAATTATATCTAAATTCGATAATTAATGAGTAGCTTAATCAGAATTTTTCACACTAAAATGAGTTTAAGCACAAACCAATGATCTATTGTGAAAAAACTGAATTTTTAAAGTCGAATTGAAAAAAAATGTTCTAGTGTATACATAACCTTTTTTTTTTATATGAGGCTGGACAAAACAATCGCCAAGTTTTAAAAAAATATGAGGGTCTGGTTTCGGGCATCGTCGATTTGACATGGAATTACATATATTTTCTTCAGTTCTTTGAGTTCCGTTTCTTCTTTCAGGTTGAGACCATAGGCGACGCGTACATGGTGGTGTCTGGACTCCCCGTGCGGAACAGCAACCTGCATGCCCGGGAGATTGCGAGGATGTCTCTGGCCCTCCTCAACACAGTCAAATCTTTCACCATCCGTCACAGACCGCACGAGAAGCTGAAGCTCAGGATAGGTCTGCACACTGGTGAGTATTGACAGAAACTTCCAGACATTTGGCCATGGCCTCGATTCATTGGAACAGAAATGGCTTTAACCTTCCAAATTACTTCGACGAGATATCTCGTTCATCAAAATCTTATCGTTTTGGTAGTGACTAGATACCTCGTCTAGACAAAACTGCCTTATTACTCAACTATGCTCCTATTACTGCTCTATTGCTCCAATTCTAGGAAAGGAAAGCATATTTTCCAGAATTGTTGACAGTTTGGAATAAGCCTGCAGGGCAGTCTTCGATGTAAGATAAGCCGTCAAGAGGGTTAATGGGAATAAAGGTACACTACGACTCAGGCGAGTTAACATTTGTGTCACGTGATTTCGTTAAGTTTGAGGATATATTAATTCTTCCATGGTGATGTAAGTACCATTACACCATGCAGCCTTCAGTTTTCTCTTCTTGGCTTCTAAACAGTTTTTCGTCACCTCACTGTGTTTCGAAATTGGTGGTGTTGTCCTCGGATGTTTTCCTTCGTGTTTGATCCCGGACATTCGCAAATAACACGTTGTGGTGCTTCAGTGCGACGTTAATTAAATACCTATACATTTTTAGACTTATTGGCCGTATCGGTCATGGATTGCAATAGAGGTTGAGCTCACAATATATGATTTTCAGAGAAAGTACATGTCTCAATGTGGAATACTACATTCTTTCATGTAGCAAACCGGCTATATTCACTACTGGAGACAAATTGGCAGAATATATTTGCAGTATGCCGTGTATTTCGAAAATAATAAAACCTTTAAGTACATCTTATTTCAAAATATGATTTCGATGTGAATACGTCTTTAAAATCTGGCAAGTACGGAAAGTTGAGCGTTACTAAAAATGGGCATCGATATCGGCCTAATAATTTCTATATTATCAGCACGAACCAAACCAACCTAGTATCATTCGATAGCTGAGGAAACAAAGATATGTTAGTGACCTTGAGTTCTGGAGCAAGTGTTTCGTGACGTCATTCTAACCCGTGTGGAATCAAAATTGCCATTCCTCCTCTGATAAACTGTTAGTCTTACTTCAACGAACACATTCGCAGTAATCAACTGGCCGAACTTTTAAAAACATCTGATTTCACGTTGTTTATTTTAGCAGATCTCACAACGTATTCCAGAATAACCTCCATATGAATCATTTGTGATGATATTGTTGAATAATTATTTGTTTAACCTGCTCCTTAATTCAACAAATAGACTCGTTGAAAACCACGTGACTACTGTCACCTCGTCAAATCCGGATAATACACTTCACTAATAGAGCAACAGGTGTTCGTCCCTGTGCTCTATCCTCCCTCTATTTCTCCCCTGTGGACAACAAGTATGGACAGAAAGCCCCGCTTGCATACCTCTCCAATATCCACCAGCATCCATTGAGTGGTAATGCAACAATACCTGAATAGGGAACCCCTTTGGTGGTCAGCGTGAGATCCATTCACGAAACACTCCCCTCAAAGATGTTGAAAAGGGTAGAAATCTGACGAAATTCATCGTTCTGAGTAGAACTTCTGAAATATGGAAACTGCAAGTTTAGGTTTATCGTCATGGCAGTATATCAAGGTAAAACTTCAAAGAGCTATTAGTTCAAGATATTAAAAAAAGAAATAGACTTAGTTCTGATTTATCTGTCAGTTTAAAACAATAGAAGTACGACTTGCAGATCGGAGATAATGAAACCAAGATAGTCGAATATTGTTTCAATGTTTTTAACCCTCCTGATGGTTGTCTCAACAAGGTACCTCCTCACTAGACGAAAACTGACCAAATCTTGATTGACGAGATATCTCGTCATTAGAAGAAAACTGATCAAATCTTGATGGACGAGATATCTCGTCGATATTTCGCCATTAGATGAAAACTGACCAAATCTTGATGGACGAGATATCTCGTCGATATTTCGCCATTAGATGAAAACTGACCAAACCTTAATGGACGAGATATCTCGTCGATATTTTGCCATTAGATGAAAACTGACCAAATCTTGATGGACGAGATATCTCGTTATTGGAAGAAAACTGATCCAATCTTGATGGACGAGATATCTCGTCGATAATTCGCCATTAGACAAAAACTGTCCAAATCTTGATGGACGAGATATCACGTGAATATTTCGCCATTAGATGAAAACTGACCAAATCTTGATGGACGAGATATCTCGTCGATATTTCGCCATTAGATAAAAACTGAACAAATCTTGATGGACGAGATATCTCGTCGATATTTCGCCATTAGACAAAAACTGACCAAATCTTGATGGACGAGATATCTCGTCGATATTTCGCCATTAGATAAAAACTGAACAAATCTTGATGGACGAGATATCTCGTCGATATTTCGCCATTAGACAAAAACTGACCAAATCTTGATGGACGAGATATCTCGTCGATATTTCGCCATTACATGAAAACTGGCCAAATCATGATGGACGAGATATCTCGTTATTAGAAGAAAACTGATCCTATCTTGATGGACGACATATCTCGTCGATATTTCGCCATTAGACAAAAACTGACCAAATCTTGACGGACGAGATATCTCGTCGATATTTCGCCATTAGATGAAAACTGACCAAATCTTGATGGTCGAGATATCTCGTTATTAGAAGAAAACTGATCCAATCTTGATGGACGAGATAGCTCGTCGATATTTTGCCATTAGACAAAAACTGACCAAATCTTGATGGACGAGATATCTCGTCGATATTTCTCCATTAGATGAAAACTGATCAAATCTTGATGGACGAGATATCTCGTCGATATTTCGCCATTAGTTGAAAACTGACCAAATCTTGATGGACGAGATATCTCGTTAGTAGAAGAAAAGTGACCAAACCTTGATCTCGTCTACATAAAAAAAAATTGGTAATATCTTGATAACAAGATGTTTCTTCATCGACAAAATTGGCCAGATCTTGATAGACGAGATAGCACGTCGAAACCATTTAAAGGGTTAACTTGTTATAGCCTTCACGGGTCTACGATATGAGAAATAGCTTACATAATTTTTATAAATAACGCTGGATACGTAGCGAACACAAAGCGGATCGATACACGGAATACACAACGTGGATCTCTGCGGGAGATCGGTTACAAAATCCATACCGAGATCTTGGGAAATAGATTCTTTGAATCTTTCGTAAGCGGCTCTCTTTATTTGATGTTGTCCGTCTTATGATTTTCACAGCTTGGCGGATTATGGTCCGTGTATCATAAAACTCAACCACCCAACCATAATTGGCTCTAGCATTGTTGTTCAAGTTGAAATTATCCAATATCGGTACAGTGGCGTATCCTTTATAGGATTGTCCAGATAAACAGCGATATTGTCAAGAAGCCGGTCACCGGTTCACAAGAAAACAATATTTTAAATGTTCTTTTCAAACCACTGCATATTCTTCATTTATTTCAATAAATATTGCCGAGAACATTAAAACGATACAGCGCATAATCACGTTGCGCTCACCGTTGCCGAGATAGACTGTCAAACGCGTCTGCACACCCAGAAATGTATCGCTACCCCACCAACGGGAAGGGAGGAAGGCTACATGAGCACTATGTATTGTTCAGTATGCGAACTGGACTCCATGCTCTTTACGGAGACTTACTCTTCGGCACGTATCTTTAACTATATAAAGATTTCCTCTAGAGCCTAATTTTGTAATAAGCGGGCGGTTATAAGTCCCCATATATCTGCGAAGTTAGATGTAGTCCTAAATAAAACTTACGGGATACTGAAGAGAAGACCCTAAGTCCACATCTACCAAAGTGGTAAGTTCGCCAGGTAATAGGGTTGTCACACAACGAGCAAATCAAGCACGGCGATCGCCATTACTTGTTTCGTCAATTTGTAACCATTTACATCGCTTCTTGCATCGACCTATAAATTCGAGCCCAGACGATAGACGTGAAATTTAAATAGACTGAGTATTGCTATTGAGAAGAGCTTCAGAAAATGTGACTAACATGTCGACTAGTAGTCACGTGATTGCTCTGTAAAACGTTAACTTGGTTGGTCGATTTTATCGTCTCGTTTTGTGGTACATTGTATGACGAGATAGATTGTGAATGTGCTTTTCTATAGTGGCGACAAAATGATGAAATCTCCAAAGTCTACAACCATGTCGTCTGGATCAATCATATGAAGAATTAATCGATGGACTTCTTTTTCCATACCGTGGATCAATGAGATGATGGATGAAAGTTTCCACTCGCCAGACGAAAGTCGTCTAAGGGTTACGTTGCTACTAGTTTTTGTCACATATTCCTGGCTACATAGAAAGGTTTACTTTAATCACTCTACTTTTATGTTTCCACTATGGGCCAGGCAGAAGCCAATCGTGGGAACCAATCATTTACGAAAAATTGAAATGGCAAGTAAACGGGGTATTCTAATCGAACTCCATGCAGTTTACAACTATGCAAACACGATTACTCTTCGGCACGTAATTTTTACGATATAGCGATTTCAATTAAAATCTATTTTTGTCACATTTGGTCGGCCTTATGTCGTCCCATACAATCTGAGTAGTTAGTCGTAGTCTGATTCAAAACAAAAATGTCTTCAGAAAGACTATATGCCTACAATCTTCAATACCAATTTAAACACGAGGTGACTCAAGTGTGAATAAGCTATCTTCATCTAATGTTGTTATCTCATTTAACTAAAATTTAATATGTTAATTCGTTTCTCAGTGCCATTTGTTTCCTATACAGCAGACGGTATGAGTCTCTCTCTCTCTCTCTTGTTGAACTAAGATTGCATACTTGAAACGTCTTGGCTCTTCATAAGTTCGCAGATGTGGAAAGAGATTTAATAGAAGTTAATGCTCCATATCTCAGTAAATTTAGCTCGTAAAACTTATTAGGTTTTACAGTTGAGATTCAGACATGTTTAATAATTGAAAAAATTCAGAACAAAGATATTGTACGAAGGGCTGGCTTTAGTGTTATTTGGTTGTGTGATTAAAACTGCAATAAGCAGGACCAGTATTTTATGGACCGAAAAATTACATTTAAATAATTTTTAAATTTATCAAAAAATACCTAAAAATCTGAAAAAGTAACGTTAAAAGAATGAGTTTTAATTGATTATGTGATGAAACAGTTAGTGCACAGCAGCAGTTGCTCTTAAAGCCGTGGTCGAATAGGAAACCCAAGGCTCGAACCGACACCCGCAGACAGCAGAGTGTTTTCACCGCTCGCGCCGGCAACTCTGATTGGTCTGCGCGTGCCCCGTCCTGTTCGACCACGGCTTAATAGAGACAAACATGAACTTCCAGTCTCTTACAAACCGAGATTCGAGTCCGGTGCCTACTGGATAGCGAACAAACACTTTAAATAAGGTTTTTTAAAAGTAAAAACAATATATACACTGCTGGCCACCCAAATTGCAACACCAAGAAAGACAAGAGATATCACAACAAAATTTATTTTGTAGATAACATGTTGACCAAGTATCAAATGATTAAATTTATAGACTTCTGTCAAGTGTGGTTCCTGCCAAAATCAGTAGCCAGAGTAGCCGCCATTGTTGGAGATCACCGCTGCCACACGCCTCGGCATTGATTCAAAGAGACTTTGGATGTGTTCTTGGCAGACCAGCAGACCAAGCAGCTTCCACACGTTGCCAAAGTTGATCTGGTGTGGCAGCTGGGGATGTATTCTGGGTCAATCGTTGAGCAACCATGGACCACATGTTTTCTATCGGCGAAAGATCCGGAGAGCGAGCTGGCCAGGGAAGCAATTCAATCTGGCGATTGACGAAGAACCCTTGGACAATGCGTGCCACGTGTGGTCGCGCATTATCCTGTTGAAATATGGCTGTGGGCAAGCCCTGAAGGTAAGGAAGGACAACTGGCTCCAAAACCTTGGAGATGTAGCGTTGGCTGTTTAAAGTACCGGCAATGCGTACTAGAGGAGTGCGAGAGTGATATCCAATACCGCCCCATACCATAATACCCGGTGCAGGACCAGTGTGGCGGTGTATAACGCAGCTGTTCAGCATCCTCTCTCCACGGTGTCTCCAGACTCGAATCCGACCATCGTGGTGTTCCAGACAGAAGCGTGACTCGTCAGTAAAGACAATTTCATTCCATTCTGCCGTCCACATCCTTCTTTCATCGCACCATTGGCGGCGGAAACGTCTGTGGTTCTGCGTCAAGGGTAGACGAAGCAATGGACGTCTTGCGGACAGACCACTCTGCTGTAAACGGCGTCGAATGGTACGCGCAGACACTGGATGATGCAGTACAGACTGAATGTGCTGTGCTATGGTTCGTGATGTGGCTGAGCGATCCGTCACTGCCATACGCACAATATGCCTGTCATCACGTGAAGTGGTGCACTGAGGTGGATGCGATCGAACACGTCGGTCCGTCGTACCCTCCTGCATCCAACGATCACATATCCGCATTACAGTTGTTTGGTTTCGTCCAACACGACTACCGATTTCCCTGAAAGATAATACACAATCTCGGTAGGCCACTATCCTTCCTCTGTCGAACTCGGATACTTGATCAAAAGATGATCGCTGTTTTCTACGAGGCATAATTGATCGTTTCTTTGAAAAAACCACAAGAAAAACACAATTGCCGTACTTGAAATCGTCGAAATCTCCAAGCCTTAAATAGCGCTTTGAAGTGGCGCCACAGGCGCGCGTGATGTGCGTCTGCGCTGAAATTCTAATCATTTGCATATCTCACCTCCGCTAATGCATGTTGTAAATTTCATATTATTTGCATGCTTCCTTCAGGGTGTTGCATTTACGGTGGCCAGCAGTGTATTTAAATGGTGAATAGTAACTTATGGACCAGTTATATGTCTATGAAAAAAAGCAACCTCAAACTACTTTTTCAGTTACTTACGAAATAAGTAACTGGTGCCTTAGTAAAAGTCAGGACCATTTTAACATGTTGGCACTTTTGTTGTTTTTGGCAACATTAAATGTTTTAAAACAACTCGATTGGTTGGTTGGGGATTTTATGGCGCAAGAGCCATATTTCGCAATGCTACGCCAGACACAAGACATACGACATCAAGTAATAGACACACAGAATGAAAGTTTTACTGACACAGAAGAGAGAAATACATCCAGGGAGGAATGCACCTGACAAGAATCGAGATTGTTCAGCATACAACTCAAAGATTGCTAACTCAGTGGGCATACCCTCTGAGTCACGACCGCCCCTAAATCGACTGACTTGAAAATTCGAGAATTGACGAGATAACTCGTCAATATATAGCCGATCAATATATAGCCCAATAACGAGATGATCCTCGTTCGCTATCTGGTCTATTTTGCTACTGACGAGATATCTCGTCCAGACAATCACCAGAGGACAAGCTTAGGGACACATCTGGTAGTTGTCTGGTTATCTGTGATTGGAACCAGTAAGAGGAGATAGTTAAAATTTATCGGGGAAACAGACAAATTCTGTGAAGACAGGGAGTGCATAACTTGTGACATACGGGATCATCGACGAACCAAAAAAATGAAACTAGCACTACCCAAGACCAATAGGAACCCGTTTTGAAGATTAATGGATTAGCAACTGGAGGGTTACGAGTTCGAATCCAACCAAAGACCGTCCTGTACATGGAGGGCTGGTGTATGTTGACCTTTAGACTACTGGCAGTACAACAGTCATACCGTGAGATTTTTCCTTCCTAGAGCGGCTCGGTATAGATGCGATTTTATCCCCCTTTTAAGTGACCGCTGACATCGATCACCATTTGCGAGCTGTCAGCGACTGGCCCTAAAGAGGGACGGTCCTTTTGTTCGAAGCCCTACCCTGTCGATCATTCTGTGATCGCTGGGGAATACAGAAAGTCAAACGGGGATATCTCTAGCATGCCAAACACTATGAAAGGGAAGCGCGCTTGGTGGTCAGTCGTAAAAGTCATTCACGACTCTCTCTCTCACAAGTTCTGTAGGGGATGGAACTCTAGAGAAATCTGCCGTTCTTAGACGCGAGTAACGAAATTTGGGTGCCGTTCGTCAAGGTTAAATCTGTCGTGCCTCAAATGTCCTCACGTTGGCGTGGTGTGAAAGTTTGGAGAGTGGGGGTGCCAGCTCAGGTGTGACCTCGTCATCTGACCGTAGTTCACAATTACCTGGTGTTGCTCTCGGATTTGATCCCGGACGAGGCCAATAGCCCGTTGTGTTGTTCCCAGTTAATTAACCTACCTATCGAAGACCATTAGCATCGTACCTGGAACAGCGCAGCCTAGATGTGACGCCATGGTGTCAGAGATAGAGGGGAAACCGTCTACGATGATCTCCATTCATGCTTTTGCGTGTGACAAACCTTTAACGAGCTTTGACAACTTTTCAAAAATCGACTAACCCAAGGTTGACTGCTTTCATGTCGGTTCCACACTGTTCAGGATTTATTATTATCTTTTGTATCAATCTTTATTCGGAAGTATATATCTATCAATAACTGTTAAGAAAATAAAACATGTCTAGCTTTTCAGGACATCTCAGTACTTAGGATATTAATATTTCATGACTTCAACTAGTTTTTTGCTCTCAATTTTATTACGAGAGCCACTTCATCATGATCCTCAAATATTTCAAATTCCTCTTATTTTACTCAAATCCAGCGACTGCATTGATTAAAGTACTACTTAGATCCAAAAGACTGAAAGAATTCAGTATTTCCCTCTTCCAAGTAATATTAATTCATCCTAAAAGAAATGCTAATGGATCCAGCTCTTTTATAATCCGCTCCCAAGAATCGAGTTCTTTCAAGTGAATAAATCGATTCCCCCATTTAAAGCCTGAAAGGAAGGGGAATAAATTGCATATTTATTCTCCTCCAATCATAATGAAACCCTTCCTTTCATTTATGGAGATAAATTCTTGTTCTTCACCATTCGTCATTTCGCAAGAGATTTAACCAAAGGGTGAAGCTTTCAAATTGAATTAAGTTGTATTATAAATATGCTGCTTTGGTAATGTGTGTGCAATAAGAATAAAGGAAGTTCCTCTGATTTGAATGACAATGTAAGTTATTTATCACCATGTGCGTAATGAAAGAAAATTCTCGCAACTTAAAAATAACACCTTATGTCATGAGATGAAGTTTGTTATCATAATCCATAGAAATAACTTATATGTAAATGCTTATTTTCTTTCAATTGCATAACAGCTTCTAGCGTCGTAATAAAATTTAAATTTCCGCTTTGTATACATATTAGTTGTTGAGTAACCAATTTTGAATCTTTTTAAATCTCCAAAATGTTTCCAGAATATTAGTGAATAATGGGTTGAGCTCGTAAATACATACGTAAAATGTTAAGTTTCAAGAATATTTAAGCCATTTACTTTGTTGACTTGTTTAATTTAGTCATTGGTCGGTTGGTTGATTTAGGTTTTATGGCGCAAGATCCAGAAATGGAAAAGCTGCGCCAAACACAAGACAGTACAATTTAGAAAATAGATTTAAAGACACCAAAATAATAACCAGATCAACATTAAAAGAGAAGATGTAATGAATAAAACTAAATGAGTTACATGAAAATTAAACGTGAAGGTTAAAATTTTAATCCCAAGAAATGTAAGATTTTATTTTAATAAAATAAGAACTAAGTGGTATCCCCATCTTAGATGATAAAACCTCATGGAAATCAATTGAAATCTTATAAATATGGTAAACATCTTGAATGATGTAGGAAGGCCAAAAGTAATTAATAGGGGGTTGACCTAAAACTGGTGATGAAGTATTAAAAATTTGACTGTAGGAATGTTTAAGACTAGGAGAAGAGGATAAAAGTGTATGATAAAAAGTTGTGATGACAATGATGGCGCGGTTTCTCCCATTAACTAATGTCTGAAGTGCCTCTCAAATGGCTGACGCGAAGCCAAATCATAAGGACCTCTAGATGGTAGCGACGGCAAAAGTGACCATATAAGGTAGGAGAGTCTAGAATGATGGACGTTTCTAGCTTCGTTGGACAAATCCAACCACGAAATGGAGTTGAAAGTTTTTTGAGTAAACAGGAGACACCACTCTAAGGTACTACCCATTAACGTGAAAGTGACTGACTCTTAGAAAAACTAACTTGCTTAGTCGGTTTGGTATTAAATCGCCTCGTTTGGCGATATAACCTTTTGTGACACGGTAGATGTTTGAATGCTTGTTTCTAGAGTGGCAAGAAAAATGATGAAATCGCCAAACTGTATCATTTAGCGGGGACCAATCACATGATGTATCAATTGATGGGCGTTTTATATCGTTCCTTGGATCAGTCAGATGATGAATGTTCGTTTCCACCCACAGACGAAAGTAGTCTAAAGTACAACTGCGATCACATGATCCTGGGCACATAAAAAGGTTACCATTGCTTACTCTACTTTTATATTTCCTCTATGGTTCTACCATGTTAGATCTCCCTAGCTCAAGAGAACGAATACAAAAGCGAAGGAAGGTTAGTTGGAGTTTCAAGTAATTGGGGGTTACATTAAGGTTCTAAAAACGTTATACTCTCGTGGTCCCGGAGCACAAATGCAAACGCGAAATTGATAGTATATTAAGATGAGCTTTCACACTTTACTCCAACCCATGCATTAACCAGAGAGACATTAAGACATTCATACATTTTACTTCTACGGTTTATGAGAGGGGCTTTTAGTTAAGCTAACTATAGAGGGCGCTATAATTCGACTGACAGATGTCGCCACGTTAGTGTTAAGGTAATCTGCTTCTGCAAGGTGAAGTTTATCAAATACAATTTTAGCATGTCATTTGTGTTAAAAATTAATGCTACATATTATCAAGATGGAGATAAGTGAAATTAGTTCCTAACCCTCCAAGTGGTTTCGACGAGATAACTCGTCCATCAATATCTGACCAATTTCGTTAATGACGAGATGTACATTAGATTTGCCCATTTTTGTTGATGACCTGATCAAGACCTTCTCAGTTTTTTCTAATGACGATATAACTCGTCCATAATGATCTGACCAATTTTGTAATTACGAGATACATCGTCAAGACAACTACCGGAAGAGTTAAAGAATGCAAGTGAATTGTTGAATAACATAATGTTCCAATATATAATGTATACTTTATTAATTTAAGCTTTAGCATTGCGTCTATATGCTTTATTAAAGCATGCGAGACCTTTCTGAAAGATATATACCCATTCCTAATATAACAAGAACGGTTTGATTGGCATCAATGTAATTTGGTAGTTTAGAAAAGGAGGCATTAATGTTCATGCGTGAAAAATTGCGAACCCATTGGACTAATACGTCATGTGTTGGACGCCCTTGAATAATCGTAGGTTCTGTGAGACAGTAGCATCATTCACAATGACCGAGAGATTAGAGCAGAAAAGTTGCATCAAATTCTGCGTTTAACTTGAAAAATCGTCCTCGGAAAATATTCGTATGGAAGATGATTAACCCTCCTTGTGATTGTCTCGAAGAGGTGTCTCATTTTTAACAAAACTGACCAGATCTTGATGATATATCACGGCATTAACAAAACTGACCAGATCTTGATGATATATCTCGGCATTAACAAAACTGACCAGATCTTGATATATCAGGGCCGCGGTGGCCCGGTTGGAAGAGCAACGGACTAGCAACCGAAGGGTTGCGAGTTCAAATCCAGCCAAACACCGCCGTGTACAAAGGGGGCTGGTGCACGTTAAATCTGTCGTGGCCTCAAATGTCCTCACGTTGGCGTGGTGTGGAAGTTTGGAGAGTGGGGTGCCAGCTCAGGTGTTGCCTCGTCATCTGACCGTGGTTCAAAATTACGTGGTGTTGTCCTCGGATCTTTCCCTTTGGGATTGATCCCGGACCGTCACCAATAGCCCATTGTGTTGCTCCAGTGTGACGTTAATATAAATCCCCCCTCCCCCTTGATATATCTCTGCATTAACAAAACTGACCAGATCTTGATGATATATCTCTGCATTAACAAAACTGACCGGATCTTGATGATATATCTCTGCATTAACAAAACTGACCAGATCTTGATGATATATCTCGGCATTAACAAAACTGACCAGATCTTGATGATATATCTCGGCATTAACAAAACTGACCATATCGTGAATGGCGTGGTATCTCGTCATTAGAAGAAAGGTGATCAGATCTTTATCTCGTCGTGATAAAAAAGAATCGACAATATATTGACGACGAGATATCTCGTCAATAGGGAAATTGTTCAGATCTTGATGGACGAGATATATCGTCAAAACCACTTTTGGAGGATTAATAAACAAAAATTATTATTTTTCTTTATCTGGAGTAGTCTCATTCAAATTATATTTCGCCTCAACCTATTCGTCTCACCATTGTCTGTTTACCACAACAATGTTCATATTTCGCAGGAACGAGTGTGGTGAATTAATATAAATTTTCAAGTAAATAATTTTAAACCATAATATATTTACAGAATATCATACAGAAAACGACTTTAGCACCACTTAGTGAACAGTCAGGTTACGAATTAACAATGGTTCAAATGTGCTTTTTGTTTTTCAGGCCCCTGTGCAGCCGGCGTTGTGGGCTTAAAAATGCCCCGATACTGTCTATTTGGAGATACAGTGAATACCGCATCTCGGATGGAGTCCACGGGTTCACGTGAGTACAAAATCTTTTATACACATCAATCATTATATCTCTTTTCTTCTTTATCAATATTTCGAAGGTCACTTATTGAAGCCATTTCTTACTTAGCCTTTTCCAATGGGCCCTTCTGTGAAATTCCGTATGGACAACTAAAGACATGCTGTTCCATTTTCCGAATATTAATTTCATAATCCATATTGCATATTGAAATTTAACTTAATCCTCCAAGTGGGTTAGACGAGATATCTCGTCTATAAAATCTGACCAATTTTTCTAGTGACGAGATATCTCGTCAACAAGATATTACCGATTTTTTGATAATGACGAGATCAAGATCTGGTCAGTTTTCTTATTTTGACGAGATATCACGCCAGTTTGACTAATGACGAGATATATCGTCCATCAAGATCTCGTCAGTTTTACTAATGACGAGATATCTCGTCTAGACAAGCACCATGAGGGTTAAACTTACCATTGATATAATACTTTAAAAAATGCTTCCCAATGGTATTTTATGGTGTCGCACTTGCCCTACATGATTGAAGCAAGTGCGACAATCTATGGTATGCCATGGGCCATCATGTGGGGCAAATGTATGCCATGGATTGTGTTCTTGTTTGCAATATAATAATATTTTACGAGGGGCAAGAGCATATTACTTCATTCCTTCAAAAATACAATACCTATCATTTGAAGCTAACCCACAACACTACTTAGTAGTTTTCTTAGGAATTAACTTAGGAATCCCTGTTATAAATCATTATTCTATTAAAATCTCATTTTCGAAAAAATTGCGCATCGATCGATAATTGGTCGAACGCTTCTAATAAACATCCTTTCCTGTGAAGTGTACGTGCACATGGTGTGAAGGTGATATGCCGCGTTATTAAGCCTAAATGAATCACCAGCAATGAAGAGTTTTGATTTTTCTAAAGCTTCATTGTTCGGTCGTTCGAACTTTTAAGTTCGACTTAAAAGTTCGAAATGCTTCAGTTTCCAATGATTCGCAGACTTCTCTTGTATATCATATTACTGATACATTGAAATTTATTTCAAGACAGATTATATTTTATCGTCAGCAGACTGCAGACTCAAATCTGCAAAATTATTTTTCGAGGAAAATGTGATTGAAGTTTCAACGCTTTAGAAACATTAGGTTGCATTTGAAAGGCTTGATGTAAATTGGATTTACGAATCAGTTCGTGTCTTTGGAATAATGTAAAATATCGAATAGCAGTCATCAGAAAACAATCAGTGAAACAACCAAGAATACAGATGATTATCTTTGAAGTGATGCCGAACGAGAACAAATTCGACTCCATCACATCAACATGAGAAAAATATTCCATTTCATATTAATTTAAACGTGTAAATTAGTACTACTAAAGAACATATAAATTTTCATGTTTTTCTTTGTAAGTTGATATCAATGTTCAGCAGTATTACTCTAAAAGTAGATATTAATATTCATCAGTATTACCGTAAAAGTACATTTCAATGTTCATCAGTATTACTCTAAAAGTACATATTAATATTCATCAGAATTAAAGTACAGTAAAAGTACATATTAATGTTCATCAGTATTAAAGTAAAGTAAAAGTACATATTTATGTTCATCAGTATTACTTTAAAAGTACATAATGATGTTAATCAGTTTTTAAGTACAGTAAGAGTAAATATTAGTGTTTATCAGTATTACTCTAAAGCACATATTAATGATCATCAGTTTTAAAGAACATAAAATCAGTACTCAGTATTAAGTACAGTAAAACTAATCTATATTAATGTATAGTAAAAGTACATATTAATATCAGTATTAAAGTACATATTAATGCTAGTCAGTATTACTGTAAAAGTGCATATATTAATGCTCCTCAGTATTACTGTAAAAGTACTAAAGTGTCAGTATTAAAGTACAGTAAAAGTACATAGTGATGTTCATCAGTATTAAAGTATATAAATGTAATCAGTATTAAAGTACATAAAAGTAGTAAATATTAAAGTACATAAAAAGTAATCAGTATTAAAGTACTATAAACGTGCATATTAATGTTCATCAGTATAACTCTAAAAATAAACATTAATGTTCATCAGTATAACTCTAAAAATACACATTAATGTTAGTCAGTATTACTATAAAAGTAAATATTAACACTGTAATCATTCAGGAATACCAAATAGCAGTAAAATTAAATCATTAAATATGATCATTAATATTTGAAATGCACAAAACAAATGCACGAATAAGCTATGAAATCGTTTTAATATTTGACTAAGGCGAAATTAATTAAATATTAACACAATTTTACTGTCAATGATTTTCTTCAAGGACCAGTTTTACGATTTTTAGCAATTTCTTTGTTATCGATTCCGTAACCATTTTTGGAACTCTTCCAAGAACTATCACTTTTACAGATAGAAAGGACTGCTAAAACACGGAAACCATTTTCGGATATCGTCACGAACACAACATTTCTTTCATAACGTCTTGATGGTAATGGTCTCCGAAAAGAACTTGAGATCCTCATCCTTGAAAATGAGGATACATTTTTGAAATTTTCTTTCAAATATTTATATTTGAATCCCATTGAGACGTATTTTTAGTCTTTTCCTTGCATCTGAATATGTTATGGTTCTTATTTTCACTATTTTAGAGACTTGCTTCTAACAAGCATGAAATTTCTACGAAATTTGAAAATATTTACTGTTGGTAGAAAATTATTTAATAGAAATATATCTAAATATTTTCGGCACTGGTGGGTTTTTAAGCTTACCAATTTATAAGAAGTAACTGCAATAGTTGTATGATTTTACTTAAGATATATATATATATATACTAAGAATTTTTAAATTTTGACTTTCAAAATTCAGTTTTTAACAATACGTCATTGGTTTGTGCTCAAACTCATTTCAGTGTGAAAATTCAGATTAAGATAATCATTAATTATCTAACTGAGATATAATTACCTAATTAGAATGTTTTTTTAACAATGATTTCTCGAATTCTAATTCGTTCAGAAGTACAATTCCTGTTGGAAATTATTCCTAATATTCTTCTTCATGAGGTGCCCCTCAATTAAGTAGCTAGAGGGAATACGTTTTGTTTACAATTTTTTTAACAACAAATCTCAAACATCATGATTTTTTTTAGAAAATTTAACATTTAAAATAAACTAAAAATTCGTTTCTTAACTAACTTTGACTGATGGTCAATATCCACTGCATTATGTATACATTAGTTATATACTGCATTAATAATACAAAAAAGATTATAAAAGATCGATTAATTGTTGAGTTGCCACTGTTTGAACCAAGCAGCATATTGCAAAAACACAGTTCTTCAGAAATTTCGTTTTAAAGTTTTGGAAACATATTTGCGCATGGTGACAGTACCTAACGAAAATCCTTATAACTAGAAAACTTTTTCGCATATTTACAAGATCTTGGTATCATTTGAAGACTAAGGAGTTGGAAATAGTTAAAAGCAATACAAAAAGCATCGATATTGATATTTTCGTGATTTCTAGTGTATACATGTACCTTAAAGTGATGAGACAGTTATCAATTATTTCTTGTTTGGTACAAAAAAGAACTTACAAACATTTGTAAATGAAGGTAGATGACTGCGTTATGGCACACGTTCATATCTTCGAAAAATTAATTCAAAAATCTAATTTTCTAAACAAATTTACTTAATTTTAACAAAAAAGCCGAATAAGTAACAAATCAAATGAAAAATTATATCAAGCTTGCTGCCGATGGATTCTAAAAAGAAAGGAAGGGCAGTTGCTTAGTGACGGAATTGTAGGCAGTAAGTCAATTAACGTCCCACTGGAGCAACATAACGGGCTGTTGGTGACGTTCCGAGATCTATACCGGAGGGAAAGTACCGAAGACAACACAACCACGGTCAGATGATGAGATTAACACCTGAGCTGGCACTCCACTCTCCAAACTTCCACACCACGCCAACGTGAAACATGTGAGGCCATGATGTATGATTGGACGAGTTTCTAACTCGCAACCCTCCTGTTGCTAATCCGTTACTCTTCCATCTGGGCTACCGCAGCACTGCTTAGTGACGGAAAAGTGTTATTTAGGTGATGTGCTAGTAATTCAGCTACTATGCAGCTTTGTGAGAGTTATCCAATCATAGGTCCCATAAATGTGAAATATAAGTAGACTGAGCATTGTTACTGAGAGAAGCTTCAAAAACCGTGACCAACGTGTGTCGACATGTAATCACGTGACTTGAAAATTGACTGAAAAATTTATTTGACATCTCATCGTCTCGTTTGACGTTATAACATTTTTGGTAGGGTAGTGTATGAATGCGCATTACTATAGAGTGGCGACAAAATGGCAAAATCACCCAAGTCTACTACTATGTAGCATGGACCAATCAGATGATGAAGCAATGAATACCCTTCTCGTTCCGTGGTCGCCAATCAACCAACCAACCGTTCTGCGGTCACATTTAACCCAAGTGGTTTTGACAAAATATCTCGTCCATCAAAATCGGATAAATTTTGTTAATGACGAGATATCTCGTCCATCAAGATCAGACCAATTTACCCATGATGCTATATCTCGTCATCTATATTGCCGATTTTTTGACGACGACACGATCAAGATCAGGTCCGTTTTTTTCCAATGACGAGGCATTTCGTCCATCAAGATCTGATCAGTTTTGCTAATGACCTGATATCTGTTCGAGACAACAACCATTATCACAGAATGGTTCGTTTTGCTTCAGGGCACAAATTCTCTCCAATAGTGTATGCATTTTTAAAATTTTTATTGAAAGTTTTTTTAAACTCGAAATACTGCCCTACTTTATCAGTTTCACGTCTTTTTGGCCTATCATAAATTCAATCATATCTACGAATCTTGAAGTAAGCACCTGCGTTGAGACATGAAAGTATAAAAATACCAAGTCCAGTTGCATTCCCTGAGGCACTTAGATTTTGTATGCTTTGTAGCCTCGTGTATATGATACCGTTAATGCACACATTACCTAGATAATCTGCAGATTATTTGATTTGTTCCGTTAAAGTGCGGAATCATCTACAAAATAAGAGTTTTCCGTACTTTACCTAGGTAAATATATACAAGTACATTAACGGCTTTCGAATCGTTAAAGTGCAAAAGTTTGTTTCTCTAATTTCCTTTCCCTCCTCCTTCCCTTTCCTCTTACGCTGCAACTATTCTGTTGATTGATTGATTCTATCAACCTGATCCTTTAGATATCGAAAAATAAATAAATAACATTATGCTTCAACAATTTCAAGTATATTTTATTTACATCTACTGATTATTATATGAAATTACTTATAACTTTATGGGATAAAAGTATAGTGTGTTTTTCAATTAGTAGTACCTAGTATACTGAGTTATTTGGCTGAGTATTAATTTAAGCATACATGAACGTTGCTGTTGGTCGAACAAAGATCTTATTTTCACTTTAAGGAGTGCCTAGCTGTGCAGATTACCTAGGTAATTTGAGGAATGAAAAAATTTTCCGCACTTTAACGGATCGGCGTAGTTAATCTGCACATTACCTGATTTCCGTACTTTAGCGGTAACATATACATCGTGTTTATGTATACAGTAAACATAGCTTCACGTGGTATGCCTGACCATCCAATGGTCAGGCATACCACGTGAACACTTTTCAAACATTTATTTTAGAATGCAGAGGTGACATTGAAATAAAGGTAAATGCAATTTTCGAAACATGAAAAGATATATATTCAATTTAAAATTACATTAATATCTTTTATCAATGACTGAAATGTAGCAGTGAAGTTCAGAAAATATTTCTTTCCAGGAAAGAAAATCAGGGGACTCAACACACACTTCGTTAGAAAATGTGAATTTCTAAACCTATCCCTACTGATTGGATAAGGTTTCTGTCATGCATAGAATTTCGGGACTAATCCATATTAGGTATTAGGGGTGTGTAGCCACCAGCCTAGTACTGTTAAGTCAGTACCACGAAACTTCGTCCATAAAAATATCTTTATCAAATTACAATTAAGGAGAGCAATTTTTTTATTAAAAATAAGTAACATTTTTACTTTTATCTTTTCAGCTCTACGTATCCATCTAAGTACAAAGACCAAGGAAGTGCTGGACACTTTTCAAACATTTATTTTAGAATGCAGAGGTGACATTGAAATAAAGGTAAATGCAATTTTCGAAACATGAAAAGATATATATTCAATTTAAAATTACATTAATATCTTTTATCAATGACTGAAATGTAGCAGTGAAGTTCAGTAAGCGTAAACATCTCCTTTCCGTTATGTGAACCGGACTTTACTTACTGATGCATGTGTACTTTTTTAACTCAAGTGTTGATAACACTGTACTGGTAGAACAACGTTACCCGAGTGGAATTTATCTATATTTTAGAAATCGAAATATAGTTCATGAATAGTAACATGTGAGAAATTTTGATGGTCATGTAAATGGGGTTACAAATATCATATTTATGTTGCTTTTAAATAATGCTACTAGGTACCTTTTGAATATTCACCACCAATTGTGCAGTTGCGTCGCCATAAGATTTGTTAGATTTATTAATAATGTATGTAGGTGTGGGAAAAGGGAAAATTCGTTTTGTTGCTATGCATGTTTTCCTAGTTTTAAAAATATTGAATAAATTAAACTTAATTTCCATTCTTTCTTATTGGATCTGCAAAATATATTACTTTATACTATTCATACAGATCTGTTTTTCGAATCATTTTAAATTATGACTGCTTTAAAATATTTCTAGTGTTATAGTAGTCTCCCGGGAAAGGTAGTCGAGTCACTTGGTTTTGAACGAATCTATTAGTTCAATTAGGAGAGTCCTGGTAACTTAAACAAAGTTAGCGTTGGGCTGCCCTCTCAGTTACGTGCATACCTTTCTAGTATGAACTCTGACCCAATGGCATCTGCCTTCTTACCAAAGCATCAAAAATAAATAAATTTATTATGTTTGCTTTTGTAGATATACGGGAATTTATTTTCATACTGTAGTAGCTCTACAATGGAGTACATGGTATTGAACAATCGGGTTACTTGCAAAGAAGGGTACTATAGTTTGAAATTCAAGCAAACCCATTTCGTATAATTCCATAAAAATATACACCAAAAACATCGAACAATATTTCCTATCATGAAATAGAAAGCCACATAAACGTTAGCTTACTCACCGTAAATATATCCTTTATACCCCAAGAGAAAAAGCTATTGCAATAACCCTTTATCGACGATTGTTTGGGTTTTATAGCGCAAGAACCATATTTGGCCATGCTGCGCCAAACACAATACAGACAACGTCAAGTAATAGACATACAAAGAAAAGTTTACTGACACAATAGAGAGAAATACACCCAGGAAGGAATCGAAACTGTTCCGCCTATAACTCGCAGGTTGATAAAGCAGTTGGCGCACTCACTGATCCACGACGGTTCGCGCGATTGTTTAGTTAAACATCTCTACCGCCTAAAATATCTGCAGAGCTCTTGCCCGCTTTCTACTACGAGTAAATCCCAAGAAATGGATTTGAAAATTTGTATTGGACTCTCTGGTTAGGACTTCTGTGGCCCATACTGGGGACATAGACGTGAAATATAAGTAGACCGAGAATTGCTATTGGGAGAAACTTTAAAAAGTGTGATCAACATGTCGAATAGTAGTCACGTGATTCTTCCTTGAAAAGTTGACGTGGTTGACCGATTTTGTATCTATTTTATAGCCTTTGGCGATATGGGAATTTATGACGGTAGAATGAATGCGCGTCTACTCCCATCTCGTGAAACAATCAGATGAATTTTTGTTTCCACCCAGAAGATGAAATTAGTCTAAAAGTCACGTTACTACTAGTTTTGGTCACATGATTCTAGGCACATAAAAAGGTTACCATTGTTCATTCTACTTTTATATTTCCTCTATGGCTGGGAGGCTAGAGGACAGATGGGTAACTAAATTATTCTATTTATCTTTCTTTTCTGACCATTATTTATATAATATCGTCGGCATACAGCAGAAACTCATTAACTGACATTTTTAGGAAAGCCATTTTTTGACACTAGCTGATTATTTCCATGTTGACGGGAACTAAATTTTGTCAGGTTGTATTCGTCTGGAGAAATATACCTCTATCAAAATGTTTATAAGTTTTATTTTTGTGACCTAAAAGCTAATATTCTTTAATTGGATGATCTGTGAAATTTCATTAATTGACAAAAAGTTAGTTTCTGCTTCAACGATATATCAATTTTATGGATATCGTTTTAGCATACCTCTTTTTATTAACCTTCGGTTTTGTGTATTTTGTTTTTCTGTCTGCCCTTCGAAAGGTAAAAAAAATACAAACTTTATGCTGAATTTTTAATCGTCTTCCTTTTACAGGGCAAAGGGAAAATGACCACCTACTGGCTGATCGGCGAGCGCGATCATCTCCCCATTCATACACTCGAACTCAAAAACGAAGACATAACCGCAAGTAGCAAAGAAATCCACGAAACCAATCTGTAGACTTCTCACCACATCTGTGCACTTACAACTTCCGCATTCCGCCACCAGGTGGCGGTTTACGGTACTTGCAAAGCCGCAGGGATCAAGGATCACCATCTGCACACCCAGCGCTGTGTAGGGAAATTATCTGTATGGAGGTCTGAGAGCTGTACAGGACATTTGACCTTCAGGATGTCATTGGTTTGGACATTAATATGTGTTGAACATTTTTCTGAGCTTAACCTGGAGAATAATGTTATGGTTGTTGTTTTGTGTATTTATACCAGTCAAATTTTATGGAAAAGTATGCCGTCAGTGAACTCAGAGGATGTTTAAGGTTGTGTAAAAAAGAGGATTATAATATGTATGTTATGTAATAATGTGTATTAAAAGATCTTCGTGCATTTCATGCGTTTCTTGTCTTAAATTTGGTACATGTTTTATTAAAGAATTTTTGAAGAACAATATTTATGGCATTAATATATCGTTACTATTTTAAATTTGAACACAGTACAAAATTCAACAAGAAACTCACACTGCTATTTAACCTTAAAAGTGGTCCCGAAAAGACATCTGACCAATTTTTCTAATGACGAGATATCTCGTCTTTCAATATCCGATCAATTTTGCTAATGACGAGATACCTCGTCGAGACAACCACCAGGAGTGTTAACCGACGTTACCCATATTACACCTTTAAATCGAGGTCTTTCTACCAGCTCACAATAAATGCTATGTTTGGCGAAAGCCGAGGATTCTTTTTGCGTTTCCACTTTCGATAATGAACGATTCCCACCCCATGATGAACAATCGAACCAATGCGACTCGAATCACTACCTGCAATTGTCTCTCCCTGTGACAACGGACACTGTTTCTGCTGCTTTCACGACTTCACTCAGCTTTCATAAAGCTTACTCGTTTGCTAAAGGCAACTAAAGGACAGTCAATCATTCATTGCATGACCACGTAGATAAGTACGCCGTCGATCTTGACGCTCCTGGTGGCTGTCTCGACGATATATCTCGTCAATTGTAAAACTGACCAGATCTTATAATGAGCACTTCTTACTAAGAAGAAAACTGACCAGATCATGATCTCGTCATTATCAAAAATCGAAAATATCTTGATGGACGAGATATCTCGTCAAAACCACTTGGAGGGTTAATACAACTCTCAACGTTTCACGCAATTCACTAGTGATAACATGTATTAAATTCAGCCGCTGCTAAATACTCGTTAATAATTGTTAGATGTGATAAGTTCACCAATTATTTAAGAAAATTCATGTAAAACAGTACTCAATTTAGAATCTCAATCATGATCAACATTTTAGTAGACAGAAGTTGGCGCAGTTTTATCATGCCCTGCAAAATAACTGAAAAATTCTGAAGTAAATTTAGACGCATGAATTGCTCATAAAAACACAATACACAAAGAGATTTATATCCATGCAATTTATTCTTGAAAACTTACACCGCATTGTCATCTTACAATCATAGATTTGTTTCTTTGGCCACGTCGTCTTGAGATGTTTCCGAGAGATCATTTTCTCCTAGCAACCAGTATGTCGTTTGCTTCCCCTTACCCTAGAAGAATAAATACAGAATATTATGCTCATACAGTGTTGCAGTGACTAGAGTAGCGAAAATAACTGTATAGTGACAAAACCATTTACAGTGCCTGTTGTAGAAAACCCTGACCATAGTGAAGGACTGACACAGCAATGTTGTGAAATGGCATAAATCTTTTAAAATACTAGCAAAAGTCTCCTATTAAGCTCTATTTGGTTGCTCAGATGCAAAATGAATCGGCTAAATCACAAAATGTGATATTTGACTCTGAATCCTGAAGCGCCCGAAACCGCTTCTCTCATTAAAGTCCTGGCGGGGCTGTTTCGGGCGGATTTTCCTCCATTGTAGGTGAGCAGGTAGTTACGCGAGGGGTCTCTTCGTGGTTCCTTGGGGGAGAGGAAGAGATTAAAGGTCTTCCATTCACACTTGACAGTGATGTTCTGCCGGGATAGCTTTAAGTATGCAACAGACGTTGAAGATCTCGCCAAGCAATTAAAAAAAATTTAAATAAAACTTCATAATTTCTTAAGATTTTCAAGACAATTTAGCTACCCCAGATTCAAAGTTTTTCTTTCATAGCTACCTTTTACAGGGCGTAGCCCCTTCGCTCCGACTAGCCAAGGTTACTACGAATTTGGGAAAGACCTGGCGAAAATCGCATCTCACATGGTCTTGAAAACGAAAATCAGATATAGACAATTTTTCCACGGTATGCATATGAAGCAGAAGGTAGGTATCCTTCAGGTCATCCTTGCTTAAACCCTATTTAGTGTCAACGTTTCATCGTTGCCACGTTTGCGCCAAAACTTCGAAATTGGCGTCCCTAAGAGATTTTTCTCCCTAAAGAAAAATCCGAAAAATATGTTTTCCATCAGCTGTCAGTTCAAAAGAATAAAATTTTTATTGACCTTTGTTTAGTTTTTAAATAAAGTCACCACAATTTTCGAATAGGTGACAAAATTTTGAAAGTAGGAGCATTTTAGACGATTTTGCTTAAAAAGATACCGCTAGTCGCAAAGGTTGAAAAACAGTAGCAAAAGTCACCTATGGCAGACCTATCAGATGCATCTCGAGAATGAACTCGATTATGCCGATGAGTACCACTTGAATTCAACAAGATTTTAGAATAACCCTCTCGTGTTTAAAACAGCACCATAACACCCGAAGAACCGATTCATTCCTGATAATTAGTACAATGCAGTTGAATGAGTAAAGCATTCCCATTCAGCCATATTTCAGTGAAAAAATTGTAGCATTTATTCCCAGTGAACAAGAATAGTGTGCCAAAAAGTGAAAGTAGGTGGTAATAAAATTGTTTATGAAAATCAATCGATCAGAACTTTAATAGTACATAGATTAATTGGTGCTAAAATAGAAATATGTTTAATTAATTACCATTAGGTAAACTGATTAGATTACCATCAGATACAGACGGAGAATGAACCCGATAATGCCGATGAGCACCACTTTGCTTGAATTCGACATTTTATAATTGGCCCTCTCGTGTTTAAAACAACACCATAATACTCAAAGAAGAGTCATTCCTGACAGTTTGAATAGGCTTCCCAATGCCATTCCAATCAAACAAATATAAAATGTATTTCCAATGAACAAGAAACTTGTGAAAAAGTGAGACTGTAATGAATTGTTCATGGATTCAATCGACTAGAATTTTAATAGTTCACGGATTAATTGGTGCTAAAATAGTAATCTGCTTACTTAATTACCATTAGGTAAACCGCTTAGATTACCATCATCAGATCCAGCCTGAGAATGAACCCTCGAATGCCAATGAGAATAACTTTGCTTGAATTCGACACGACATCATAATTGGCCCTCGTGTTTACCATTATATTCCACACAACGTATAAAAGCCATGACAGTTGGTAAGGAAATTTCTATTGCAATTTATGTTTCCATCGAGTAAACGAAATAATTATTTCATGGTCTATAGTAATAACTGAGTAAGCGAGATTTAGAGAAAGGTTATGCTTACTTTCATTTCAACTTCCCCTCTCAGCTCCAGTCGAAATGTTTTGAATGTGTCCAGTACTTCCTTCGTACTGCTGCTTACGTGAATTTTCAATGCTGAAAAAGAACAGTCGTCGTTATTTCAGGCTTGATAGTATACACAAGAGTTACTAAAATTTCTTTTACTCAGTTATTAAACTGTCTAACATTAATCTTAAAAACGTACAATTTACTTAGAGAACAAATTATGAGATATTTCATAGAATATTAAAATACCAATTCTGTTTATACAATTTGTTTACACGGTTTTTTTAGGACGCATAAGCACATCATTTGTATACATCTTTGTAAGGTACGTGCATTCAACATTTTTCAATAGCTCTAAGAAGGATCAATGTACTTTCTGTTAACATTTGGGAAGTCTTTTCCTCTCAAAACACAAAATTACATTCATTAACCCTCTAATTGGTTTCGACGAGATATCTTGTCCATCAAGACATGACCAATTTTGTTAATGATAAGATATGTCACGATTAAGATATCATCGATTTTTTATGAAGACGGGATGTTTTGTCCATCACATACACATACAAGACCTGGTCAGTTTTGCTAATGACGAGATACCTTGTCGAGACAACCACCAGGAGGGTTAATTCCTACTGTAGGACTACCACAGCCAAAACACTTGTGAAATAGTAGCATTAGTAGCATAAAGTTTTAAAAATAGTAGCAAACATTACCCTCTCAAAAAATCTCCCCCCAGTCAGATTCCAACCACAGATTCCGATTTTTTTCTGTCACGGTCCACCGCTTGGGATCAAAACTTAGAAATTGGATTCCATAGGAAACATTTTTTCCAGACGAAAAATCCGAAAAACATTTTTTCGTTCACTATTAATCGAAAATGGGATTAAATTTCCGTTGAGACCTCTGATGGATTTTCGTCAAAATTTTCGAAAAGTCGCTTAAATTTTGAAAATAGGACCTTTTGAGACGATTTTGATTAAAAAGATAACTCTTGCAGAAAGGATAAAAATAGTACCAAAAGCCGCCTGTGACAACCCTGCTACATTCTCCTTTCAGTTAATGCTCTGATCCATAGGGGGGCGTTTTAACCCAGTTGAAAGAGTAACGGATTAGCAACCGAAGGGTCACGATTTCGAATCCAACCAAATATTGTCGTGTACAAAGGAGCTGGTGCATGTTAAATCTGTCTTGGCCTCAAATGTCCTCACGTTGGAGTGGTGTGGAAGTCTGGAGAGTAGGGTGCCAGCTCAGGTGTGACCTAGTCATCTGACCGTGGTTCAAAATTACGTGGTATTGTCCTTGGATCTTTTCCTTCGGGTTTGATCCCAGACCATCGCCAATAGCCCGTTGTGTTGCTCTAGTGCGACGTTAATTAAATACCTACCTACTGATCCATAGGTGTTATGCATCCATTTGGAGACATGATTCTTAAGTATTAACGTTTTTCAAAAAAAAAATTTATCCTTTCTGACTATCAAAATATTTTCAATCGCCGATAAGATATTTTAAACAGAAGAGGTGTCTTCTAAGAAGGTTAATTTAAACAATAATGTGAGTATATGAAAAACACAAGCATTTCAACGCACAAAAATGGTATAAAATACGTATTTACAAATGCCCTTAATTTCATATAGCAGAGTTGGACAAAGTCAGTTTCCTGCAATAAACAAATGCACAAATCCCTATTTAAAGATTGGTCAGAGCGCACGTGTTACTAAGAAGTGTCTATTTCTTTTAAATTTCACTTAATTAAAGAGGAAGTATAAAAGTAAAGAGAACTATCCCTTTGAAAATTCCGCCCACCATAGCTGGTAGAAGAGAAAACATTTCTAAGGTGCCCGAACAATCCGGGCGAGAGAGTTCCACAGACCACCTGCCATATTTAGTACATAGGCAAGAGTAACGATGATAATATATGAGATCAATTCATCAACGAGCAAGATAACATGAGATCAATTTCATTTGTTCATGGTATCAGCCCTTCTAGTGGTTATCTCAACGAGGTAACTCGTCATTAGCAAAAAAACTTGATGTTGATGGACGAGATATCTCGTCACTAGAAGAAATTCACTAGATCTCGATGATCATAAAAAATCAGCAATATCTTGATGGCAAACTCGTCATTAGCAAAATTAGTCAGATCTTGATGGACGAGATATCTCGTTGAAACCACTTGGATGGTTAAGTTTTTCGAACCTGTTGAGACAATATGGAGCAAACTTTCCCTGGTAATAACCTCCTTGCCTTTCTGGCCCTGTCTTGGGAATATCTCAATATTTTAATCCTATACTCGTCTGGGACTTTTAAAAGGCACATAAACCCACGGACATGGTCTAGACTAGGGGTGTCAAACTGGCGGGCCGCATGTGGCCCCGAGGTAATGTTTTGTGGCCCACGATGCTCTGAAATAAAATGAAAACAGGCCAATATGTTATGAAGAAAATAGCACTTAGGGGAGATCGAGGCAATAACGTACACACAATTTAGTCATGTTAAAAATGTGCGAGCAGCTATTTTCGTCCACGAAATTAAATAAAACGGCCTACAGATCGAGATTAACTGATAAACATCTATCTGCCATAATGAAGATTGTCTGTTCTCAGTCTTTGAATCCAGATATCGGAAAACTAATAGGAGGAAAGCGCTGGCAAGCTTCAGGTAAAAAAAATTAATTTTAGTTTTATAAATACATTAAATTAAACAAGCGTTTCAATAAAAGCAATTATATAGCAATATTATAAATTATTACCCTATATTCACTTAATTACGTAATGTGTTTTAATTGTCCTATCCATATTCCTGAATCCTCACTTCAAAATATAATTTTAGGAAAATTTGTAAATGTGGTGTGTCCCGCGTGAATCTTACCAGTTGCATTAAATGGCCCGTGTTTTAATTGAGTTTGACACCCCTGGACTAGACCAAGTGGAATGAGAAACAGCAATGGTTTAAAGCAGTGTTGCTATACACTCGTGATAATTGAAAATTGTACTCACGCATTCCATTGGACTCCATTCTTGAGGCAGTATTGACCGTGTCGCCAAATAAACAATACCGAGGCATTTTGAGTCCAACCACACCAGCGGCGCATGGACCTGGGAATAGAAACAAACTTAATTTAAAACTAAGAAACAATATATTGGGGTGATGCAAAAGGTTGTCCCGTTTGTTATTTACTATTAAATTTGCATTTAATATGTATAAGTATGTGAGGTTCCGTTGAATGATATTTCTCCATCTCTCCGGTAGCTTCATAATCCCGCGCTCATAGAAGTTCTGCGGTTCCTGGCTAAAGAACTGATCTAGGTGATGAAACTTTATGAACCATTTACGGCAAGCGGTATCTTTCAATGGCACCCTCACCCTACACAACATATATTTTCGTTTGCGACTGCGAAGCATTCTTGCCTTTTCGGAAATAAAAAAGCATAACATGTCGAAAATTTTCCTTATTTTCTGCCATTTTTAATGCTTAACAAAATTTAAAAAACACAACCCAATAACACAATTTTTTCCCAAGTACTCGCTGAAATTCCTTCTTTCAAACATCAAAACTTTACACGTGTGAAGTAGATAACACTTCGGTTTTGAGAAGCAATGCCATCTAGCGTCAAAAACGGGACGAACTTTTGCATCAACCTAATATTATGAATGTCATTTAAAAAAAAAACTAGTTTTGAACATAATTGTTCCCAACTACGATATGCAAAACACATAAGATTTTTCAGTTATTATTCCGGCGGAACACAAAGTCCACCATCGCCTTGACTCGGGACCCTCTGGTTTTTTATTTTGGTGTTGATGGTGGATACTGCTCCACTGAAACAGCTGCTGACCATTTTTATTATACTTTTCTCATCATCTTTAACTGTCATTTTTTAAGCTTTGAGACAGCTGTCTAGATTATATATACTTTGAATAATTCACATCATTCCGAGAATAAATTTAACCTACTGCTTAAACCATTTTTACTGAGCTTTCTCTACTACTTTAACTACTTTTTAGTAAGCTACCACTACTATTTAAACTACCTTTTTACTCATCTACCACTATTATTTAAACTACTTTTTACTGAGGTTTCCCTACTACTTTAACTACTTTTTAGTAAGCTACCACTATTATTTAAACTACTTTTTACTGAGCTACCACTACTATTTAAACTACTTTTTACTGAGCTTTCCATACTACTTTAACTTCTTTTTACAAAGCTACCACTACTATTTAAACTACTTTTTACTGAGTTACCACCTACTATTTTCGCAATCTGACCGTAGTTCAAAATTTCGTGGTGTTGTCCTCGATCTTTCCCATCGGGATTGATCGCGGATCGTCGCCAATAGCCTGTTGTGTTGCTCCAGTGCGACGTTAATTTGAATTCCTCCTACCTACCACCTACTGTTTAAACTATTTTTTAATTAGCAATACACTTCGTTAATTTCTGCATGATTTAAAATGCTTAATTTAATATGGAATCACTGATCCTAACGAACAAGTATGTAATGGTAACCCAAAACGAAAAAAGGATAAGCCGTAACGTTTAAACGAACAAAAGAATAAGCCCGTACCTGAATGCATCCCTATTCTCAGCTTAAGTTGCTCTTTCGGACGATGTTTGATTGTAAAGCAAAGCACAGCATCTAGTAATCTGAGAGACATTCTTGCTATTTCCCTGGCATGTAAACTACCATTAGTCACAGGTAATCCAGAAACTACCATATAAGCGTCTCCAATGGTTTCCACCTAAAACATCAAATTGCATCATCAAAACGCCTAAAATAAGGAGGCTTATCAGTTAATGTGTGACAAACATGTTTGTAATTATTTCTAAGTTTGAATCTTTTCTTAAAGTAGTCTTTAAAAATGAAAATTGAAACCATATAAACAAGACAAACGCTGACTTATAACTTCAAGACGTTTGGTTACACATTCTTAATGACCACACGAGTCTGTTTTCTCCCATTCAAACCAAAGTATCACACACAGTTGAATACAGTCAAGTCTACAGACAGCGAGAATCGAGTTCAGAAAAAAAATTGAGTCTAGAATAAAAATCGATCCTGAATAAAATGAAAAAATCGATTAGAGAACAACTGAACCCTCGTCCATCAAAGCGATCGAAAATGATCCATCATGTTTTCGACCAGAAAAAAATCTCCATTACGTTGCCACTCGATTGAAATATGGCGAACCGTTGAAATTTAATTTTCAAATCGCTTTATCTTCCGAGGCAGGAACGTATATCTTCTTTTATTCCGGATACTTTTACTCGGATCTGATGGCAACGGGGAATGTAAGTCACCAGGAATTCTGGGAATATTTGCTCAATTTATGTTGTTTCCTTTATTCCTGTAGAGTACGGCTTCCTTTTGAATTTGTAGTAGATTAGGGTAAGCTGTCATGTACACATTTTTGCAAAAATTATTTTTGAAATAATTTGTTACAGCTGCGTCGAGGGAACAGCAATACATTATCAAGATTTGACAGAACAGTTTACTTTTGAGAGTGGAAGATATTTTTGGGGAATTAAGTTATACCTCTGTATCCTTTTCCCTTAAAATATCGACGTCCTTTAAACAGTAAGTGCAAGTTATTTTTAGCTGCCTGGAGATGTTACTATGAAGCAAGACAAGTCAATAGGGTAGAAAAAAGGTTAGGTAGTTTTTAATTCTAGGACCACGCTATTCAACTTGAGGCCTGCAGGCCGTGTGCGGTTCGATATATAATTGCTGCAGTCTCCCTAATAACCTTAAAAGCCTTGATAAAAAATAAATAGAAATAAGAGTAAAACAAATATCAAATGAGAAGATTTAAAGACTAAAAAACCATTTTGCAGCTCAACGACACACCCAGGTTTATGTATGGCATTAAAAATGTACACAAACGCTATTTTTTGACGTGAACGCGTCTTTAAAATCGGGAAATGTATGAAAAATCGAGTTACTAAAAGGCATTAAATTTTGTGTCTTATGATTTCACAACAAAAAATAACCACAAGATAAACATAGTGCCGTGGTGACAAAGGACCTGATATGGCCTTCTGAATAAGTGTCCAGGCGAGCTGGGGATCTGAACAGCAGTATATCGAAATTCTACGGTACTGGGCGAGATTTGGGCCAGTGTAACTTTAAATTGCAAGGAGTAAGGACTGCGTAAATGGTGTTATTGGAAAGCTATCAAACTATGCTACAATCACAGGCCTTTAATCAATGAAAGTATTCTTCAAATATTAATATCAAACTGCAATTTAATTGTTCAATCTCTAAATTAATTGTTGAATAAACATACTAAACAATCGTTCAAACTTCCTATGACTGCATCATTGATACCACAATCCAACATCAGGCCCGAGTATTCACGTCAAAACACTATGGTTTGTGCCCTCGACACAACTTATCAATTTTTTTCTAATGCCTGTCCACTGGCCAAGTGGCAAACTAACAGTTATTCATGAAGGAGCAGCCAGTGATCAAGCCGCCGTTACTCCTAAGAGAGACATTCCCCGACATCCATACCCATACAGATTTGAACCCGAGATCTGCTAGTGGCAGAATACTATGACCACTATAACAGTTAGTCGGCAACAAACACTACTATACCGCGAAAAAATCTTCCGACATACAAAACCTAAAATAAGCAAGACTAAACTGATCGTTAGTCTTTAAACATAGTCTGTATATCTGAAATAGCACATTAATAAGAAAAGGATAAACAATCTTAAGCAAAATTCCATAGAGACGGTACCTTGTAAACATCAAAGTTTTCAATGATTGAGTCGAAGCAAGTATAGAGGTCGTTTAGTAGATCAATCACCTACAAAAGAAGACAAATGTGAAAGATTAGATGGACAATGGTATTAAAATCCAGTGCAAAATTAAGTTATAAAATTAATATAAAATACCAATCATTACTGTAAGATTTGAAGTCTGAACTTTTCCCAAGCTACGAGTTTTACCCCTGAAAAGTGGTTTCCGAGGAAGATAGAAGAATGAAAATTTTTTCGGTGGTAGCTAGTTACTTAAAGTTGCACTGGAGGATATTTGGGGGCACGGCAGATTTAATGTGCACCAGACCCCGTGTACATGAATGACGGTCTTTGGTTGGAATGAGTTTTGAACTCGCAATCCTATGGTTGCTAATCGGTGGGAAGCATGTGTGAATTATGAATGAATTTTATGTTTGATATTTGATTATTTATTTCCCCTCTTAGACTATTGGGTTACTATTTCATCTCTTTGTGGGTCCGGGTTGGTCGACCCTTTTCTTCCTTTTGTTCTATTATGTATTTATTGTTATTTTTACTGTATTTATTGTATTTACTGTTCTTATCCTTGAGTTTGACTCTTGTCACTTTTTATTGACGTTGTTTGTCCATTTTATACTTTAATTGTAATATTTTCTTTTTGTAACTTGCATTTTATTTGTTTTCATGTTTTACGCCACGTCCCATCTTATTCACCGAGAACTGCTGCACGCCACCACGAACATTTGCTCCTGCAATTGTGGGGGCCTTGTTGGAGTCGATTTCTTATCTTCTTCAGTGGACTGTATTTGCAGCTTGCCTTGGTGCTTTTATTGATGTGGTTTTTGTTGTTTGTGTTTATTCTTTTGTCGTTGTTTTAATGATGTTCAATCGTACCGCACTTGTCGCCTGCACTATGTTAAACTTTGTATTGTTTTGTCTCAATTTAACAACCTTTCCCCGCCCTTCCCTTGCCTGGGCTCGAAACCTTGTAGTGAGCCGGGTAGGGCGTGGGTCATAAATAAATAAATCGGTGGGAAAGGGAGGAGTGACAAAAGGAGTGCACCAAACAATGTGCTACTTCACGACTATTACTTATGGTTGGTGGGTTTATTTTTTTTATTAAAGTGCCATATTTGGGCAAGCTGTGCAAAACGATGTTTTTATCCATCAAGTAACTGAACATTCACATATAAGGAACGTAGACGTGATACATGAGTAGTATTAACATTGCTATTGAGAAGAGCTTCAAAAAGCGGGTAGGCACAGTCCCCACTGTTAAGGCTTGGTTCGTGAATGCTTGTCATAGGTTTAGACATCTTGATATCATTTTCTTCGTCTTCAACTGCTCTTTCAAACTGTTTACGTTTCCTATGCCGCAACTGAACTTTAGTGTGGTAGTTTGGCTTCATAGTGAAATCTTCGACACATCGTCACTTTCCACTGCACACAATTTTCACACAATTGATTTAATCTGTCAGCTATTCTAATGGAATCGTAGAACTCGTCGTCCTCTTCAATTTAAGCACGCACCCGCCACAACTCGTCGATTAGAACTGAATTTACAGTGGTTAAAGGTCATTTAGGTCAGCGTATGCCCGAAAGCGTCATTTCCCCCACCACGCGGTGCAAAGGTCAGGGGGAGTGGATTAGTGGCCGACCTGGTCGACGCGGCCTACCTTCCTCTACACGATGGTAGGTCATTTATCCCCATAGGCTGATTCCTCTGGAATTATGGGTTTCGAGATATCAACACTTTTCGTGACGCGCAAGTTTCTGCCGATGACCTCCATGCATACGCCTTAGACCACCGGACCGATTTTAAAGGCGTATTCAAGTCAAAAGTGTGACCTACATCCCGACTAGTAGTCACGTGACTGCTTTGTGATATAATGGCTGGAATGGCCGATTTCGTACCGTACCGCCTCATTTGAGAATGTAACATCTTATGACAGGATAGGTGTGTGAATCCGCATTTCTAGAGAGTGGCGATAAAAATAGTGAAATCGCCTAAGTCTGCTAGTATCCAATGATCCACCAATGAACCAATCAGATAATGAATCAATGGATGAACGTCTTCACCCGTGTCGTGGACCAATCAGATGATGAATGTTAGGTTCCATCCAGCAGACGAAAGCAATCTAAGGGTTATGTTACTACCAGTTTTGGCCTCATGCTGGGAATCTAAAAAGGTTATTGCTCATTCTACTGTTATATTTCCTCTATTGTTTTTCTGGGTTACACTGATAATCCCTCTCGTAAGTGACATGTTGAAATTGTATTTGAGTAACATGAAAGTTAGAGAAATGTTACCAAAACACCAGGATCTTCCGTATTTAGCTCTACAGTAAAACTATCTCATGTATCTAAAAATGGCAATAGCTTTTAGTCCATGCAACCGAAAAACATTTGCGTGCATAACATCTTGTTTTGAAAAATGAAACTAGAAAAAGTTGTCGCAAATTCTCTATTTCGAAAGCTGGAACTGGATACGAAATCCAATTATTTGTCCCTGTAGGGCTTTTAAAATAAGGATAAATAATTGGATTGCAAAGGACTACAAATTTTAAGCATACTGTTTGTAGCTTGGCCTTTTAGTTTTGAGATATAAACATTACAAATTTTAAAAATCCGGAATATTTTCAATATTAGTTTTGACATGCGCGAAATGTGTAAGAGCTGTATAAAAATAAATTATTGAACTAGAAACTGAATATCCGTTTTTAGTAATTTACTTCTTATATCGCTTATCTCTAAATGTTATGGTTGATATACAATGCATCACAAAAATATATAGAAGTTAGTAGAAATCTTTAACCCTCCTGGCCTTGACCAAATATCTTGTCATTTGCAAAATTGGTCGGATTTTGATAGACGAGATATCTTTCGAAACTACTTGAAGGGTTAAACACATCTTTCTTAGAATAGTTACGAGTATACTAATAAAATAGTTTCACTATAGTAATAAAATAATTTCAATATAATAATAAAATAGCATGAGTACAGAATTATAAAATAGTATGAGTATAATATAAAACAGTTGCATTGTACTGTCGTCTTTTTCATGGGGGCTTTAAAGAAAAAAACTGCCACCTAGAAATTAATGCCTTTAACATACTGACAAAGTTTCATGGAAAACATTTTACATTCCTATTCAATATGGCCTTGCTTGTTTAGTTAAGTACATATATCCATGGGTTTCCAAAGCGGAATACTCGTTTCCACGCATATGAGAATTCAACATGTTGTTTGCTAAAGATACATGTTTATATGAGGTATAAAATTCTCTGTAACGAACATGTTTAACATACAGGAATACAAGGCCCTATAGCATACAACTTGAATAAACTTCAAAACACAAACACTTGAGGGCCTAACAGGAGTGAGTCTAGAAATATTTTATTGTTTATTCAATGCCATTTTCGAGACATGGAGTCAACATATATACGCATAAAGTTCTGTTTTGCATTCATTAAATTTCTATTTACAGAAAGTATAGTAGTTTTCCGTGTCCTTCCATCAGTCTCCTATTCGTAAACTTATTTTAGATATCTCATGTTTACAATATTAATGCACTGATTCTCAGCACAAGGAGGATGATACGTTGCGTTATAGGAATCAACCTTATACGAATCATGCGGTTATATGGGTTATGGGTCCTGATTTCTGACTGAAGAGTGTGTCTCATTACTAGATCCTGGATTTTTAGGAAACTTTATGGGTTTTTAAAATATTTAAAAATACGTTAATATTTAAGATGTATCCTTAAACACCAGCCTCAAACGCATTTTTATTAAAAATACTGCAAAGAAAATACGGGTCGGACGCCAATTCAAGTTACCGTCTTTTTTATTCATTTCCAATTGGGCGTCGAGTAATAATAAATTACACAAAAAGACACTATCTCTCGTTGGGGCTTAGACCCGTTATGATGTCATCTTTGGCATAAGATAGGGTTATGAATAATCATACAGCTTGACTTACTAAATGGTTCAGAAATACATCACCTGCATTGGTGTGCTTTGTGCAGACAGCGAAGTGAAGCCAACGATGTCGCTGAAATAGATTGTAACGCTATCAAACGCTTCAGCGGTAACAGACTGGCCATGGATCAGCTGTCGAGCCACTGACCTGTATGTGATAAACAAACAGTTAATGAAATATGGGTATTAGGTTCACAAAAAATGTCCTTAGACTACTTTTCCCTCGTGAGCTTTTCATCCACAGGCGGATATGGGATTTGGAAGAACTTGCAATAATAGTCAATCCACATTTTTTTAGGTGACGCAAGCAAATCATACTCTAGTTGTACTCAATTGTACAATGACTGCTCATACATCCAAAAATTAAGGATAGTGCAATCCGATATATACTATTCCCTAATCTCTTTCCCTTGGCATGTTTTTGCTTGTAGTCAGCTTGGCCAAATATGGTTCTTGCGCCATAAAAGACCAAAACAACCAAGCAATTCAAGATGAATCTCGCTCCAGTTTTAAGTAGTTTACTACCCTTTCTATACTTTTTACTACTTTAATAGTATACTTTACTACTTTAATAGTACTTTACTGCTTTAATAGTACTTACTACAAATACAGTATATACCGTACTCTATGGTATGCACATATTTATTTAACATTTTGTAATTTTTAAACTTTTCATTCCAAGTACCTTCAAGGTTCATTATTTGGGTTGAAATGTAGTGACAGTCAATTTTATCGTCAAGTACAGCATATTTTGCTGGCAGTAATTTTGTTTAATTGCTATATCTAAGGCTACTGTTTCCATACTATATAAATGATAAAAAATAAAATATCATAGTTAACATTGATTATATTTTAGTTAACGAATGTTTAAAAAGAAAGTATTGAAAAATTATGCTTGTGGACATACTACTAAATTATTATCTAGGATTAAAAATCTAAATTATCTAGGACATACTACTAAACAATTAGTGAGAGGTGTGATCATTTTATCATGAGAACATTCAGTTCCATTCCTCGATTTTCGACGATTGTGAAAAGCGAATTGTTACAAACTAATTTAAATTATCTCAAAAGAATTGCCATAAAATTAAATTAAAGTTTGATTAAACTTAGATTAGGAAAATGGAAACTTCTCGCGTAGGCAGAATTCAAAATATTTTTAATTAAGCTAGTCAAGATTATTTTACATCAGCCATCGGCTACTTAATTTATCTTGTCTGACAATGAGAATATTTTATTCATTTCTATATGAAATATCGCCTACACGCCGAATGTAAATTCAAAATGGTGAAAAGCGCAATTGCGAATAAAGTATGCATTTCAAGCACGCATTTTAATGCTTAAATTTATTCACTTTAAGTCCGAAATTAAATGTAAATTAGCCTCCGTTTAGAATTCAGTCCTCAGTCCGAGGAATAATTTAATACATATTAAATTATTCCTCGGATGATTGTTACACTAGAAATTGACTTTGACGTGAATTTCGGTTAAACAGTTTTATCCCATTATAGTCCTTTGAGTCCACGTTGCGTAATTTTCAAAAGAACGTGTACTTCACATGTTCGATTGCTGTATGTAGTCGTGCAACTTTAATTAATCTTATTCCAAATAGGAAATATTCAGTTAGATTCTACACTGCTTATGTGTAATTACATTATTCGATTTAAACACAAATGCATATTTCAATTACACCGCGAAAAATCATAGTAGAGTATCTTTCAATTCCCTTATGGAAACTCAAATTCTATTTTCCTTTCCAATACCTTCACATTTCATAGATAGGGTATTTTCGAGCAAAATTAACTATCGTAGGAAGAGATGAATTGGATATATTTTTAACTTTATAAGGTTATCCGGTTACTTTGGAACCAAATGTTTTGAAAAAGTAGCTGGAAAATTGTCTTAGAAATCGTTGGCATTAAGGCATGGCCATCTAAAACTGAAGGTTCGGTAGGCTATGATGATCAGGTGATCTGATGTCACAAATCTTATATCGACAGATGTTTATTATATGTTGTGAATTGCTTCGGATACTATTGAGTCGTTTGTTTTTATTCAAATTGTGAAATAGAAGAGCATTTGAGTGTTTTTCATCGCGTAAAAGAATCTTAGAAACGTAAATTTCGAATTAAAACGTCCACGAAAATGCATTTATCGCATGTTTTGAATTGCTTCGGATAAATACTAAGTCGTATTTTATTCAAATTGCGAAATAAACGAATGTTTGAGTGTTTTCGTCGCGTGAAAGAATAAAAAATGTAAGCGTATTATTAAAATGTTCCACGGAGAGATATTTATTATATGCAAATTTATTACGAGTTTTGAAAGTTTTGAATAATTTTTTATTCAAATTGTGAAATAAACGAATATTTCAATGTCTTTCGTTGCATGAATGAATCTTAAAAACGTAAACATTGGATTAAAACGACCTACGAAAAAATATTTATTACATGCTTTGAATTGCTTCGGATAAATGTTGTGTCTTTCGTTATTCAAATTGCGAAATAAACGAATATTTGAGTGTTTTCGTCGCATGAAAGAATCTTAAAAACGTAAACTTCGTAATAAAACGTTCAACAAAATTATATTTATTACATATTTTGAATGCTTTGGATAAATGTTGTGAGTCGTTTTTTATTCAAATTGTGAAGTAAATGAATATTTGAGTGCTTTTGTCGCATGAAAGAATCTTAGAAAAAGTAAACTTCGTATTAAAATGTTCGATGAAAAGATTTAATTGCTGGGAAACTATTTTTAGACGAGAAAAGCGTTTTAGTATAGCAATAGACGATTTTATCGGCTCCGATGAGCTGCTTAAAAAGTAGTTAAAAATAGACAATACGATGAAAAGTCAAAGAATGAAAATGCGTCTCCAAGAATTTGTGAAACATGAGAAACTTAAGCATATTATATTCCCGCATTTCAAGAACTATAATATGTTAATCGATGGAGAGCAAGGTATTAAATGTGCTACGGAATGTGCTTCGTTTCGCAAGACATGTTTAGAAGCCAATGAGAAAATGAAAGAAATGTACGTAATTCTGTTTAAGAAAACATATTCTGTCTTGGAAGAATGGGAAGCTCTTTTTTACATGACTTACTATGAATATTTTATAAACTGTAAGCAGCTTACACAAGAGCAGACGAAACTATAAAATATAAATAGGATTATCGATAATTCTTAACAAATATCTTCACTTTCTGTATTCATTAAATATTCATTTGTATACATTTTGTAAAGAAACGAGTAATATGCAAGCAATAATATTCATAAAAAATACTAGAAATTAGCATTTAATGTTTATTTGCATTGAAGCAAAGTGAAAAAAATAAGCAAACTATAATATTGAACAGTGAACTATTGGTATATATGTATGTACCATCAGTAATATGTTTAATTTTTTATTCCACTTAGAATTATTAATTGAGATGTAGCTTGTGTATTGTGAGTTAGTGTATTACTGAGTTTTAAGGAGATTATTAATGAGGTAGGTTGTCAAATTTACGTCGCACTGCAGCAACACAACGGGCTATTGGCGAAGATCCGGGATCAACCCTGAAGGGAAGGATCGGAGGACAACACGTCATAATTTTAAAACACGGTCAGATGACGAGGTTATTACTGAGACTGGGATACATTTTTGTTACAAAACAAAAATGTATAGTAATAAGTCTCACAATATTAACTCTCCTGGTGGTTGTCTTGACGAGGTATCCCGTCATAAGCAAAACAAATCAGACCTTGATTGACGAGTTATCTCGTCATTAGAAGAAAATTCACCATATCTTGATGACATCAAGAAATCGGTAATATCGTGATTACGAGATATCTCGTAATCACGGTAGATAGATATAGATTGATAGACGATATATCTTGTCGAAACTACTTGGAGGGTTAATTGAGCTAACCAGCTTGCTATATTCTGATTCCTTTGAGTTGTAAACAAATTTTTATTTATTTTTTATCTGTGTTATTAACTCTATTTTTATAATTTACCAAGCTTACTAAGTATAAATAAATATTATATGTATTTTGATAATAATGAAGTAGCCCTATTTTGTTTTTATTGAAAAGGATATGGTTTGAAAATATAGAAGACGTTAAATATTTTTGCACTTTAGACATTAGGAAATTCTGTACTGAAATACGAAAAATGCACCTTTCAAGGCTTGAAAAGGATATGGTTTGAAAAAGACGTTAAATATTTTTGCACTTTAGACATTAGGAAATTCTGCACTGAAATACGAAAAATGCACCTTTCAAAGCTTGTGTGTGTGTGAGAGAGAATTAAATTATTGTTACTTTAATATTTAAGAATACTTAAAGCTGGATTATATACTACCTTCTTTAAAATTTCGTTGCTGCATATAACTAAGAGTGCGCACTTAGATAACTTCATTCTTATAAAAAGCTTTAAGTGCAATTAAAAGCTGTAGAATTGAAAATTATTGTTTTTAATGAATAATGTACCTATCTATACGAAAGAAGCAGAAAGTAAGTGAACAAAGAAGTATTGTAAAGAGCAGTAAAACTGAAATTTGAAATCTCGGACGAGTCTGTGACATCGCAATAAGCTTACCATGTCTCAAGTTTTCACTGGCCAAGATTAATCTATAGATTTGAATATAAGTAGACTGAGCATTGCTGTTGATAGGAGCTTCTAAAAATTAGACCAGCATGTCGACTAGTAGTCACGAGACTGCTTTGTGAAAAATTGGCTTGGTTAGTCGATTTGGCGTCTTATCGCATCGTTTGGCAATCTTATAATAGGGTAGATGCGTGATTGCGAGTTTCTATAGAGTGGTGACAAAAATGGTGAAATCGCAAGAGTCTACGACTATGTCACGTGGACTAATCAGATGATGAATCAATGGACGGGCGTTTTTCGCTTTCCCGTGGACCAATCAGGTGATGGATGTTCGTTTCCGCCCGCAGACAAGGGTCACGTTACTACTAGTTTTGTTCACATGATCCTGGAAACAAAAAGGTTACCCTTGCTCACTCTACTTTTGTTTCCTCTATGGCTTAAGCACGGCTTAATTACACTGCTGGCCACCCAAATTGCAACACCAAGAAAGACAAGAGATATCACAACAAAATTTATTTTGTAGATAACATGTTGACCAAGTATCAAATGATTAAATTTATAGACTTCTGTGAAGTGTGGTTCCTGCCAAAATCAGTAGCCAGAGTAGCCGTCATTGTTGGAGATCACCGCTGCCACACGCCTCGGCATTGATTCAAAGAGACTTTGGATGTGTTCTTGGGGTACAGCAGACCAAGCAGCTTCCACACGTTGCCAAAGTTGATCTGGTGTGGCAGCTGGGGATGTATTCTGGGTCAATCGTTGAGCAACCATGGACCACATGTTTTCTATCGGCGAAAGATCCGGAGAGCGAGCTGGCCAGGGAAGCAATTCAATCTGGCGATTGACGAAGAACCCTTGGACAATGCGTGCCACGTGTGGTCGCGCATTATCCTGTTGAAATATGGCTGTGGACAAGCCCTGAAGGTAAGGAAGGACAACTGGTTCCAACACCTCGGAGATGTAGCGCTGGCTGTTTAAAGTACCGGCAATGCGTACTAGAGGAGTGCGAGAGTGATATCCAATACCGCCCCATACCATAATACCCAGTATGGCGGTGCATAACGCAACTGTTCAGCATCCTCTCTCCACGGTGTCTCCAGACTCGAATCCGACCATCGTGGTGTTGCAGACAGAAGCGTGACTCGTCAGTAAAGACAATTTCATTCCATTCTGCCGTCCACATCCTTCTTTCATCGCACCATTGGCGGCGGAAACGTCTGGTTCTGCGTCAAAGGTAGACGAAGCAATGGACGTCTTGCGGACAGACCACTCTGCTGTAAACGGCGTCGAATGGTACGCGCAGACACTGGATGATGCGGTACAGACTGAATGTGCTGTGCTATGGTTCGTGATGTGGCTGAGCGATCCGTCACTGCCATACGCACAATATGCCTGTCATCACGTGAAGTGGTGCACTGAGGTGGATGCGATCGAACACGTCGGTCCGTCGTACCCTCCTGCATCCAACGATCACATATCCGCATTACAGTTGTTTGGTTTCGTCCAACACGACTACCGATTTCCCTGAAAGATAATCCACAATCTCGGTAGGCCACTATCCTTCCTATGTCGAACTCGGATACTTGATCAAAAGATGATCGCTGTTTTCTACGAGGCATAATTGATCGTTTTTTTTTGAAAAAACCACAAGAAAAACACAATTGCCGTACTTGAAATCGTCGAAATCTCCAAGCCTTAAATAGCGCTTTGAAGTGGCGCCACAGGCGCGCGTGATATGCAAATGATTAGAATTTCAGTGCAGACGCACATCTCACCTCCGCTAATGCATGTTGTAAATTTCATATTATTTGCATGCTTCCTTCAGGGTGTTGCATTTACGGTGGCCAGCAGTGTAGATTGACGAAATACGTCTAGTAATCGACTAGTCGAATTTGAAAATTACTTGTTACAACAATAGCCCATCTTGTTGCTCCTAGCTGTACTTTAATTCATATATCTACCTTGTTACAGCGCGAGCTTAAATTTTCCGCCGAAAAGCGATGAATGCTAATATTTTTTACTGCCACTCAGATAAGTTGAACGCGAAAACATTTATCCATAAAGACAAACCGACCACTCAAGTTACATGACGGTGAAAAAAATTTCAAAGTTATTTATTATTTCAGAATCAAGTTACTTTAAGAATTAGTTTTTAAAAACACAAATTTTAAACTGAAACAAAGCGAAGTCCTCTAAATCGAAAAAGTCATGAATAATCAAACTGTATAATACAATTTCGGAAGTCTGGTAAAACGAGAAAGACTATTCTAGCTTGTAAAGCTTGATAGCAGAAGTTCTAATGTTTTTCTAGAGTGTCACTAGTAGCATGAGGCATTTGTCTTTCATTCAATTTTGTGATCATTTCTTAGTAGAGGCATTTCTGTCAAACTAAATGTACAGTCGTGGTAAAAAACAAACCACCCTCTTCATTTCGAACACTATTCATAGTAGACGAAATTCAAAGATATTCAATCACTGTTGTGGCATTACGCCCCATGCGAGTGGCGATTTCACGATACGAAAGTCCACCCTCACGGAGGCCGAACGGCCCCGTTCGAACTCCGTTAGGTGCTCGAATGGCACTCTACGTTTTTGGCGAGACATAATGACTTCGAATCAATCATTTACAGCAGTCAAACGACGTTACACACATTTTAACGCACCTTTACAGGGCCTTTTATACACGGCTCACTTGGAAGTTCAGAGGGCGTTTCTCGGCCAACACATGCGTAATCGCTTTGTTATTCTAATCATTTGAATATCCTAACCTGTTTTGCATTTCCTGCAAGTTTCATTTAATTTGCATGATTCCTTCATGGTGTTGCAATTTTCACAAACAGTAGTGTATATTTCAAGGCAACTCCGATATTTATTACTCGATAGCATTTGAACACCAGCAGTAAAAATCTTCGCAGATCGTATTTGTTTATTTATTTCCACTAGAAATTCCTCTCATATGTGGGGGCCGCGTTAGCCCAGTTGAAAAAGCAAGTGTGGTGTCAATTCAACTACCTTCCTACCTTTCGAATTTTTATTGTCGAAGTGCTAAAATAGTGTTCGAAAACCAACTGACGTAACGTTCAGAATTTGGAGCAACGGTAGCCCGGTCGGTAGAGTAACGAATCCAGTCAAAGACCGTCGTGTAAGCGAGGACTGATACGCTTGCCAAATGGAGTTAATATTTTGTATACATATAAATCAAATTATGTGAATTAAAATTTTGACAATACAGGGGAAATAAATGCAAATGGGACCTATCAATTTTTCCTAATTTCTCAACATTTTTCACCACGTTTTATGAAATTACTTCCGAATGAGGATATTTTTGAATCGAACTTTATAGATAAGCCTTTTAGTTGAAAACAGTCTGTGCAAATATTATAACTCGATCATAACTGCAAACTTCTGTGTTGAAAGTCCTCTTTCCCTTAAAGCTACACATCACCCTAAATCTCGTATTCTTTTAGTCTTATGTTATCTGTACAAAAGTATGCTTGCAAACTTTCATAGCTGTAGCCATATTATTTAGAGAGTTGTTAAAGGTTTTTTTATCTAATATGTTCGTGTTCAGTTTAAAAGTAAGTTGTTTTTACACCAAAGTCTTTTTTCTCGGTACTATATATTTTTCATGTCTATTTAATATATTTAAAATGTTAAGATTTTCTTTAGAAATTAAGAGATTTTAAACTTTTCGCAGATGCTCTTTTATGATGTATGCGATAACCTTGTGCTTGGAATAACAGTTTTTAAAAGAGAAGAGTTAATTTTTAAAAATTAATAAAAATCAGTTAGGACTCCTTTTTCACTATAGTTTCATAATGTCTATAATGGTATTTATGAAAAGGTAAGTAACAGTAGTACATGCAAATCCACATGAATAAAATTGTGGGGAAAAACTTTAAGGATAATCTAAGAAAATAGACAGAAAAGAGATATTGAAAAGAAATCAAAATTTGGAAATATTTTTAATGAGTTTTTTAATTAATGTTTATGTAAAAATGTGGTTTTTAAATTTTTTTAATGTACATTTCATGCGTACTGGAAAAAGATACACTAAAACATTTTGCTGTGAATGTAAAATCAAAATAAATATCCAAAATCAAGTATAGTGTGTCCCCTAAAATAAAAATAATACTCTCATAACCACAATTTTATAAAAAAGAAACCTGTAATAGTTCATTTGAGTAACTATGCACTTTTAATTAAGTCAGCCGAGTCTAACAATAAAAATTAGAAAACTTCCTCGCTCACGGATTAAAAATCTAAACGAAATATTTATTACACATTTATGACTAAAAGAAAACAAATGTTTAAACATTACATATGAAAATAAATCACACGAAAAAAATCACATTTCGAGGATCGTTTGTTTAACGTATTAAAAAACTAAAACAAGTTTTTTTCTATTTTCGGCTGCAGCTGTTAGTTGCATTGAATGAACACTTTTGATAAAAAAAGAAACGGAAATATTTATTTTCCTTCAAAACTCTACTCACACAACGTTAGAAATTATTCAGGGACGAAAAATATTTCGGGAACCGTAAACGTAGTATATTTTTTATACAGAATCGATTTTACATATGCAGTGTTTATTTTCATTTTGGTTTTTGGATTATTCGTGTCATAATTTTAGGCTTACGTAAAAGTTTATGCAAGTTAATACTAACTTAAACAAGAGGTTACAAAGGTTTACGTAGTGTTTTAATCAAGTTAAAATTATCAGGTTTACATAGTATTTTAATCAAGTTAAAACTATCAGGTTTACATAGTGTTTTAATCAAGTTAAAACTATTAAGTTTACATTGTGTTTTATGCAGGGTGAATGCTATCTTAGACACTGTGTTATTATGTTTACATGGTGTTTCATGCAGTTGAATGCTAGACACTATGCTATTGGGTTTACATAGCGTTTTAGGCAATTTAATGTTATACTAGGCACTTAATGCTGTCTTAGACACGGTGTTGTTAGGTTTACGTAGTTTTTATGCAGATGAATGCTATCGTAGTCACTATGGTAAAAGGTTTACATAGTGTGTTATATATTCAGGTTAATACTATCTTATACACTATGTCATTAGGTTTACATGGTGTTTTATTCAGATTAGTACTATTTTAGACACTATGCTATTAGTTTTAAATAGTGTTTTATGCAGGTTAATGCTATCTTAGACGCTATGTTATTAGGTTTACATAGTATACTGCTTTATTCCGGGTAATACTATCTTAAACACTACGTTGTTAGGTTTATATAGTGCTTAACATATGGCCCGTTTGCTGGATTCAGCAAGTGAACGTCTTATACCTGTAAACACTTTGCTAAACTACAGAAAATTATTTTTATTTGAATCATTTTTTAAATTTGTGGGTTACATTTTCTGAAAGGCAGATAGCTGTAAGAATATTGGTAAAATAAGAAAAGGATAGTGTAAGGTGAGTTCCAAGACCCAAGAAAAGACGGTAAATGACTGAGAAAGCAACGTTTGTTTTCCTAGAAAGATTAGAGACTAAGGTATCTCTGACCAGGTATGCACCGACGTCTAAATGGAAATAATTGATTTACAATGTTCATGTACATATAAGCAAATATTTTTAGAAATTTACAATTAATTTCTATAAAAGCTTAGAAAAGTGTAGGTGTAGTTATTTAATTAACGTCGCACTGTGTGGAGCAATACAAACGGATATTGGGGATGGTCCGGGATCAACCCCTAAGGGAAAGATCGAGGGCAACACGCGTAATTTTGAACCACGGTCAGATGACGAGGTCAAACCCCACTCTCCAAACTTCCACACCACGCCAACGTGGGGACATTTGAGACCACGACATATTTAACGTGCATCAGCCCCGTTTGTACACGACGGTATTTGGTTGGATTCGAATTCGCAACCCTCCGGTTGCTAGTCCGTTACCCTGCCAACCGAGCAACCGCGGCCCTGAAAATTGTAGAGAAAATTGTTTTAAGTTGAATCTTTTTTTACTTTAATGAGTTCGTAAAGGCATACCATATAGGAATATCCATAAAATAAGAAAATGGTGTAAATTGAGTTTTAAGTAGACGCAGACAAGACATTACATGGCTGAGAAAGACTAATTTCTATTCCTAGAATGACTAGGGACCTGCATTCCTCGATCACGTATGCACAGATCTATATTGCATAATTTCCATACTCACAACAATTATCTGAGTTTAAGTAAATTAAATCTAAGTAAATTAGAAAAACATATGTTGTGCTATTATTGTAAATTGAACTGAAGAGCTCGGCTTAATATCGATCTACTTGCAAATTTTTCGAAAACGTGATTTTAATGGAATAATCTAGGTATTATTAGACATCTGTTTTTCTACAGTTAGTTCCCAAGGAAACTAGATGGTGTGTACCTAATTTTGCCAGAACATCTCTTTTAAAGATAACATTTTCCGCTCGGATCTTTTTTTCACTCTCTTTTTTAAGTAAGATATTTTTATCCTCTTTTTTTCGGTTGTTCACTTTCTGTCCTCTTTTTTCGGTTGCTCACTTTTTGCCCTCTCTTCATCATTTCTTATTGCGTTAAAATATATTTCACATTTTAAACTTAACTCGCTAATATATTCACATCTACTATATCAATATGTAAATCACAGCTATTCAAATACGTACTAGATCTAGTACATTGTACGAAAATCTTAAGTATTATTAAAACGCATCAACGTATAATAGGAAGTTTAACCTCCAGTGTATATTGAGCTCCATGTTAAAAACGTCATTCGAATTGTTAATCTGGTTTAACTTCATACCTAAATCGTTCACGCATATTTGAAAATATAAAAAGTGAACAATCTGGTTGTGATATAAAACGTTTAGATCAATATTGCAATTTGAAACACTTTACAGAAAATCACATCAATGATGATGAATTGAAAGGAATGTCATCCAACTCATAATGGCTAGCTTACTTCCAATAAATCAGTAATTCAGAATTTAATTCAGAAATATTGAAAATTTGTGAATTTTATTTTGCTATAGCCGGATCCAATGCAAATGTTGAAAGAATATTTTCGATGATTGGTTCGCAATGGACAAAAGAGCGTAATCGTCTCACCATTGATGCGGTTAAAGCAATATTAATAGTAACCTATAATAATAAGGATGAATCGTGCAAAAAAATTTATAATGAAATTAAAAACAAGCTGCTGCGTGACGTAATGGGCTCAAGCAAATACGAAAAGTAAAATATTTATTTTCTATTAATTAGATATGTATATACTATTATTTTGTTGTTATATGTTTGCTGTTTTAAAACTGGATTCTTATTTTTTGTACCGTTTTGAAAAAAAGACTTACATAAATGGCCAGTGTTTTCATTTATAAATTCGTTCTCGCATTTACTAATTTTTTTGAAAATACGTAATATGTTCAGCAGATTTTCTTTCACTAAGTGGTTCATATATTCAAGATTCGTCAAAGATGATCCTTTTTATTAGATACCTAACAATTATAGACTAATAATGCGTGCTTTTCGTGACCTCTTCTTTAAAAAATAATTTTACCAAAGGTTCTCTTTTCTGGTATTCATCTTCTGGCAAGCCTATATGTATCAGCATTTAATGTTATGCTCGTTCGCTTGGATGTTAAGCAACGGTCTATCAGGAAACAGCCACCTTCTACTACCGGTCTCCTACTTGCTTACGGGGAAGGTTACGGAATCGCTATACCTCGCTCTTGTTGCAGTCCATTCCTTTCATTCTTTTCTTTACAGTAAAATATATTTCACAGCCACGGAAGGAGGTGAAAAGGCGAAGCTTTCTCCATCGTATTTCATTCACCTTAAAAGCTTAGACAAATGGCGAATGGAATAAGGGTCATTGTGGTACTTGTGTATCACTGACACCAGAAGTATTATTGAGCGTTTTTTGCACCTTCTGTAAAATTAGCGATACATAACATATACCATTATATTCTCACGAGCTCCTCATTCATACAAGTATGTGACAATCATTGCTTCTAAATCTTCAATTCATAACTTTGTATTCATGACAGTCATTTGGATATCTGAACGGTATATATTCCTCGCATGTTTTGTAATACAAATCAATCCCTACTAAGCAATGAAATTGAAGGAATATTAAAATCAAGCAACACCAAACAACTATTATATACCTTCATACAGGGATTTGAGAATAACATGCCTTCTTAGTATGTGTCAAAAACGTTTTTGTAAATTTTAAATTCATGACTTGGTATTCACGACAATCATTTGTATATCTACAATGGTATATATTTCTTGCAAAGCAGTCAATTTTAAGCAATGCAATTGAAGCAACATTGCCGCCATGTAACACCAAATAACCATTATACCTTCAAGCACTGACTTGAGAACTAGTATGTATCGGTAATTGTTACTAAATTTTAAATTCATAACGTAGTGTTCAAGACATTCATTTGGTTATCTACAGTTTATATTCTCGCATCTTTTGTAATACAAACTAGTTCCTACTAAGCAATGCGATTGAAAGAATATTGCAATCACACAACATTATGTAACCAATATACCTTCATGCACTGACTTGACATCTATCATGTGTCAGTAAATATTTCTATATTTTTAATTCATAACTTGGTGTTCACAACAGTTATTTAGATACCTACAATGATAAATATTTCTTGCATTTCTTGTAATGCACACCAGTCTCTACTATGCAATGCAACTGAAATAATATTGTAACCATGCAACACGCCAAATAACCATACCTTCAAATACTAAAATTAGAAACACTTGTCTATGTTAAATAATCCTGTTTACTTTTCCTACACGAAAATCTCCCCTAATAAAGCTCTATCTACTAAGCCATAACAATTGCATACACAACATTCGAAATTAGCAGGCGACGTATTTAGCGATAGTTTCGCCCACTCACTTTGGCAACAGCTGGTAGAGGAGATTTTCCGCTTTTCGTTTTTCCTCCAAATAATCGGCAGTTCGTTCTTCCACCAGGCTCTCCAGATTGTTGGCGTACTGCTCCATGCGGGACAACAGGTTGTCCAAGATGTTGCCACTTTCGTTCTCCCTAAAAGAAGAAAAAATAGTGTTTAATATCGTTTGCCGTTGCGGGTGACTTGCTCGCTAATGGCAACGGCACCGCGAAAAGAACCAACGAAGGTGGAAAGTGTCTGAGAATCCCTAAAAATTCTGCGGAATATTTTAAGGAACTTGTTTTGGAACTTGTATGGCGGTGTCAAAAGGTTTATATGTTGAAAACCGTATATCATCCTTTTAAGTTATATGCAAATGGCAACGCTGGAAAAGTTGTTTACGGCTGGATGCGAAATCCGTTTACTTTACATCATAATACACTGTGTTCAAAGTTCCTAAAACTTTTGAGGAATGTTAATGAACCAGATCATATTTTACAGAGGCTGTTCGGACATTTTTTGAACGATTTTAATGGACTGAAGATAAATTTTTTACATGAAATTTTTGTGTTTTAAATGTTCTATTTGATAGCCCTTATTGATTATTAACTATCATTCTACACCTTAATTTCCATGATAGCAATGACTTTTGTAGTATCGACAGATATTTTTTCCCATTCTTGTTCCTCAGTTTTCCAGTCCCTGAATGTTTTTCGGCCGACGTTTCGATAATACTCTTTTTAAAAGTTCGAAAGCATCGAAAAGTCCATCGGTGAAACATCTGGAGATTTAGCAGGAATATCAGTACAGGGTATTGACTTCATACCAATTTCTTGTTCCATTTTTTCCAAGAATTTAATAGTGGATTTAGATGTGCGGCTGCTTGCTTTATCCTGATGCAGCTCTACTGATTGTTAGCACTGCGGGTAAAGCTATAGTATTTCTTTTTCGAATATTGAGATTAAAATATCGTCTTTATAGTATGTAGGAGTAGATTTTTACATTTTCCCCTACACTCTTTACCTTTAATTTTCCATTATATGCAAAACCGGCAACAATCATAAATCCTTTAGAGAAAGTTCCTTTACTAGTAGTTCTTTGAGAAGGTTAATAATCACTTAGAGAAAGATTCTCTAATACTAGATTCTCTGAACCACGCTTTAAGATTTTTTCTCCTCTTTTATGATAATAATTGCTCTTTTTATTCCAGTCATTTAAATACACCCACGTCTCGCCTATTGTCACATTTTTCCATCTTCTCCATTGAATAAGCATAATTCTCTTCGGAAAGAGAGGAAACATAGCCTTCCATCCATTGCTTATTTAAAAGCGCCATTTTGAAAGTAAACAAAACTCTGTGTTAGCAGACGAGAAGTTATACTTTAACTATTTAAGGTGCTGCGAAAATAAAAATTCTTTCGTAGCATACAATTTTTTACAGCTCATCAAAATCGTTCAAAAAATGTTCAAAACAGCCTATGTGTACTACAGAAAGTATAAGATAAGCATGTAGATAAGAATTCTAAAGTAGTTAGATAATATTTTACACGTGGGAATAAATAGTATGTTACTAGTTTACCATCGGATAACAATAAAATGTTGATATATAGCGCGTATTTATGTATCGCTCCTTCTCTCTTTCTTAAGATTTTTTTTTCAACCCCAGTGGGAATCTCAATCTTTTTCTTTCTATTTGGGTATTCAAAGATCACTTCTTTCAAGCAGTTATGGTGACTCTCGTGGTTGTCTCGACGAGATATCTCGTCCTCAGCAAAACTGATCTGATCTTGATAGACGAGATATCTCGTCATCAGCAAAACTGATCTGATCTTGATAGACGAGATATCTCGTCATTAGGAGACGAGATACCACGTCATAAGAAAAGTTGGTCAGGTCTTGATAGACGAAATATCTCGTCGAAACCACTTCGAAGGTTAAACTTTCAGCTGCTGGTATTCATGTACGCGTCTTCGGAATGACACGTCCAATCGAAACAAGGGTAACACTATTGGGTCGGTTATCGATAACGTAGGTAGTTGAAGTTAAGTCGCACTAGAGCAACTGGACGGGCTATTGGCTATCCCGAAGTTTTCGACAAGTTATCTCGTGATATGATTATTTTGTGAACGATTCGGACCATTTTGTATAACAACAGAAATATACACAAAAATAAAACTTTGAAAACAGCATAATTAAATGAAATTGTATTACTGCTTCAAAATTTACTCATGGTGTTTAATATTTCATAAGTATTTAAACGTACAATGCCGATTTAAACTGTAATATATACCTGTAGAAAAAACAGAAAGCCATTAAAGAGCAAAAGCTACTTCAAACTGTAATTTAGTATGTTAACACTTTGAAAGAGCTGGTTAGAATGTTCAAACATGGCCTTCGCTTAAGTTTGAGATTGAGCTTGATAAGACTTGATAACATAAGACTTGATAACATAAGACTTGATAACATAAGACTTGATAACATAAGACTTGAGCTATTTCCATTAGAAAAAGGAAAACCATTAATGGTAGTAATATGCTTTCTTGTGTTTTGATATTCTTCCTAGTAGACGAAAATAAATTTCCATCGGACATTATTATGAATCATATTAACTCATCGGTTCAAAATTATAACGTGTTGTCTTTAGACCTTTCCCTTCTGGTTTGATCCCGGACCATCGGAAATAGCCCGTTGTGTTGCTCCAGTGTGACGTTAATTTTCAACTACATACCTACGTATAACTTCATAGATCGATTATAAAATCTTCAAACTGTAAACTTGGTTAGTAGGTAGGTATTTTATTACGTCCGGTGACGGTCCGGGATCAGTCCCGAGGGGAAAGATCCGAGGACAACACCACGTAATTTTGAACCATGGTCAGATGACGAGGTCACACCTGAGCTGGCACCCCACTCTCCAAACTTCCACACCACGCCACCGTGAGGACAGTTCAGGCCACGACAGATTTAACGTGCACCAACCCCATTTTTACACGACGGCCTTTGGTTGGATTCGAACTTGCAACCCTCCGGTTGCTAATCCGTTACTCTTCCAACCGGCTACCGCGGCCCAAACAGATCAGTAAAATTGAAAGTAGTCACCAATGAGAGGGATGGGACCCTGATTTTGTGCAACCAATTTGTCCATATTAGGCTCCATTTTCGTCAACGGCAACCTATAATCTCCACAGTTAACTGTTTAGGGTAGATAGAGTGAGAGGACAATCAACCAACTGTTGAATAAGTATGCTCAGTTTCTAGCTGTATGATGAATTAGATACTCTAACATGTTCCTATTTGATGACCTTTAGGTAGACAAAAAGGCAGATAACCTTGGGGAAGTTCCTTTTTATAAAGGTTGTTATGATCGCAGGGTAATGGGCTATCATTCTCAAAATCACATATGACGATCACTATAGGTGATTATTTATTTCGCTAACTCCTATATATAATCACTTCTATTTCTCTAGAACTGAAAGATAAACTCGGAGGCCGAAACCACTTTAAACACCCCAATTGGGGAAACTCATGATTTACGTTCAGCCTGCCCCAAATTAAACAAATACTCCTCCAAAAGTACTCGACTCAAAAGCCAATTCGGCGGAACCCACTATAGTGCCTACTTCACAAGTACGACAAATTACACAATAACAAAGGGCCTCAAGATGAGAGTTGTAAGAATTTAACCCTCCTGGTGGTTTATCCTCACATCGAATAGTGGCCAGTTTTTAGAGCTATCTGTCACCAGTTCTGGGTATGGGAAAATTTGAGTTTCCTATTTGTATCTTTATTCCCCTTGGAATAAAAATGCAGTTCCATCTCGACGAGTATCTCGTCCTTAGAAAAATTGACCAGATCCTTAGAAAAATTGACCAGATCCTTAGAAAAATTGACCAGATATTGGACAAGATATCTCGTAGGAACACTTGGATAGTTAACCCCTCCAAGCGCCATCTGGATATTGCCCATTTTTTACTAGGACGAGATGAAGGTCTGGTCGGTTTTCTTCTAATGAGCGACGACGAGATCTTGATGGAAGGTATATCGCGTCTATCAATATCTGATCACTTTTGCTGATGACGAGATATCTCGTCGAGGCAACCACCTGGAGGGTTAAGCTACATAGTAACTTAGGGCCTCAAAATAAAAGTTGTAAGTCAGGAGTAAAGTACTTACTTGTTGAGTTTCCGGATGATGGATTTGAGTGTTTGGAAATCCGGCCTCTCTGCCGGTTCATCCGACCAGCACTTCTTGATCACTTGGATCATTCCCTCGTTGCAGTTGTCCAGGTGCAGCAATGGTCGGAAGGAGGGTTTCAGTCCATAGGTGACGTTCTCGATAATTTCTGTGGAGGAAATTTTTTGAAACAAACACTGAACGCACACAAATTGCCTGAAAATTTCACACCTGTTTATCAATATGCAAATTCTCCATTATAATTTATCACTAGTTGGGATTTAACCCTCTGGATACGAGGACCGGCAGAACCGGCTGAAAGTTCCGAGTCCCCTCGATACGAAAGGCTCGGATTCTTTCAGACCTCAAACTCATGAAGAATCGCCGCAACCCACTACGATTTCCGTCCCCTCTTTTATGTGCTACAAAGAGACCCGCGCGTGAATAGCCTTATCACCCCGTTGACAAAGATGTCAGGGTTAGCGACGGGGAGCCTCGCAACTTGTTTGTCCTCGAGCATCTAGTCTGTGAGAGGTTGAGTCAATGAAAAGAGATACACTTAAAAAGTCACCGCCGCCCTTTCAGTTTACCCGGGAAGAATCCGTCCCTTCTAGGCATACCCACGACCCGACAATAGAAACCGGCACATTAGGTGATAATGGGACGACACATATTCCCTCTCCTCCTGGGGGAAAGTATTGTAAAGGCCGTTTCGGCCGGTTTCAGTAAGTTGCCTGTAAAGCCGTTGGTGCCGGATGCCGTAACCAAAGAAGGAAACGATATTCTGTCCCGACGTATGCAGAGGGTTAAACAAAGTATATGTGAATGATATGAAATATTGTTTAGAACTAGCTGAATTACCCTGCGTTTCTCCGGTTAAATTATTTGTAAGTCATTATGATATTACTCAATGTTATTCCTATGGGGATTTCGAATTGTTTTAACCTCCATTAAAGACCCAGGAAAAATCAAACGGGGTTAATATATAATTTGTTTCCCTCAGGATTATACAGAATGAATGTACCGTAATCGGGCTTACTTGAAACGGTGGGGAAACTTGATACGATTTGGGGTTATTTTGTTTTTTAGGTTGGTATCATTGTTTACTTTATATTATTGTTTGTATTGTTTATTCTTCTTGATATCAACATCATAAGCAGTGATTTTATGCAGAAATTGAAGTAAATATATCTAGGTAAGTATTTTTTGCTATCGTTTATATCGTTATCAGTTTTTAACCTAAAAAGGTTACCAAAAGAAACTTCTTTTCCACAACCTAATCTATCAAATTCATGGTATTTACATAAAAACATATGCATAACCTACCTTATTGCTGATGTCGTTACACTAATAATTATTTGTTATCTCATCAGGCATTTTTATTAAAAAAATGTTTTCCTGCATATCTAACTTGGGGTAATTTGAAACAGTAGTAATACTCGCTCTAACTAATACTAGCTCTCAAAATATATTCACGAATGAAGAGGACATAGGCCATGTTAAAAAGATGTATTGTTCAGTGTTACCACATTATTTGTGAGAAGAGGGCGTTTTTGCTTCACAATAGAAATGTGAGAAGTTAGGACAGTGTCTAGTTGCTATGTTCTTAAGTTGCTCAAACTTTGTACTATAATTAAAAATATTAAAGCTTAAATTGTTTTTATAATTTTTAAAAACTTCCTAGTGTTGCAAGTAACCCTTGACGTTTTTATCTTGTATCATTGGCTTAGAAACAGGTGTTTCAAGAAACCCCCTACCAAGGGGTAATACACCCATATACTTAATACACCCATATTTCATTTTTAAGTATGAAATAATGATATATAATTGAATTAGCTATTGGAAGGCTCAATTGGGAGCATAACCCAAAGTTTGGAATATTTTTTTTCTTTATATTGTTGTAAAACGTGATAGCTTCAAAGTTCTTAAACGTTTCAAGTAAACCCCGATTACGGTACCAAATTTGGAGTGAATTGATCTAACAGTGATCGTAAAAATGCTCAATGTTATTCCTGTGGAGATTTCGAATTGTTTTTAGCTCCCTCTCTTAGTCCTAGTGTTATCGAAAAGGGTTAATATGTAGCCTATTTTTCCCATAAGATTCTAAAGAATAAGTACCAAACATGGTGTGGATTGGTCAAACGTGATAGATTTGTATAGAGAAACAGACAGACGCCAACTCCTCTTTATATTTATATATTGGGTTGGCAACTAAGTTCCCGCCGTTTTGAGTCGTTCCATCTGTTGAACATAGAGTTCCGCGTTGACAGTTTGGTTCCGTTCAAGCAATTCGTAATGGATAATCCCCTCCCAGTCCCACCATACGCACAACATCGTTTTACGCGGATGAAGATCTTGTTTCACGCGCGGTGTCGCTTGTTTACCAAAGCCATTCCTTGCGCTGCTTCATATCATTAATGTACAGGCACCATTTTTCGTCGCCAGTAACGATTCGGTAAAGAAATCATTGCTTGCGTTCATGAGTTGAGCAGTGACGAGCAAGCAAAACAGCGGAGATTGTGGCTCGTTGATTTTTGTTGTTGTCACTTAGAGCATGAGGAACCCATGCTCCACACTTCTGAACCTTTCCCATCGAGTGAAGATGCTTCTCTATAGCAGTGTGGGAGCATTCCATTTTCTCTGCCAGTTCCCTTGTCGTTTGACGCGAATTTTCGTGTAAAAGTTGGTTTAATCGCTCTTCATCGAACTCAACTGGACGGCCTGAACGAGATGCGTCGTTGAGGTAAAAATTTCCATTTTTGAACTTGGCATACCAATCACGAGCGGTTCATTCAGCTATGGCACCCTCTCCATATACAGCACAAATGTCGCAAGCAGCTTTTGCGGCCTTAGAAACTTGATTAAAAGCAAAAAGAAGGTGTCGAAAATGCATATTTTTCTCAACTTTACATTGCATTTTAATGATCTGAAAATTAACTCGAACAAAAAAATATATAGATTCCGGTAAAACGAAACATCCTCTTTCGAATGATTTAAAACATTATGCCAAAAACATTTAATGACATGCGGAATGTTAAAATAAAAAAAAACAACGGCGGGAACTTAGTTGCCAACCTGATAGATACTATTAAAATAGATATATATTTGAATTTCTTATAGCTTTCTCGTGTGCAGCTAAATATTTGTTTGTATGAAACTTGAAAAAACACACCCGCACACGCGGAATCGACTAAAAGAAACCATTTTATTTTCGAAAAAATTCCCGGTCATGTTATTTCAAATCCATCTTGTTTCTCAATACTCTCTATCCAAATAAACAATTTCATTTAAAAAAAATATCTTCACTCACACACATATATAGCAGTTTTATTTCCAAAACAAAAATAATTTTCGAATGTATGGTGTTGACGAAACTGTAATTGCTTTTCGACAGTTATGGGTTCTTCGTTCCAGCTTCGGAACTTGGAAAATATTGCGAAGGTTTTCCGTTTTAGAATCCCACTGCTGTTAAGGACCTTCATAACAACCCGTTTTTCTTTCCTACGTACTTTCGAGAGTTCGAGTACCGCCTGCAACTAAAATGGCGACGCGATTGCGTAAAACTAGCAACCTGAAACTCGAGCGGTATGGGAAGAAATATTTTCTTAGTTTCGCAAACAATTTGTAAAAGTCGTTAAAATTGTTTAAGTTTCCGCTCCGTTCCTTAAGGAGACATTGGAGACAGACGAAATTCGTGTTCGGAAACTTTTCTTAAATTTCTCGAACGCTATAATTATCCCAATTGCTTGGAACACAGGGAAATGTTGTCGTTACTTCAATTTGAGCTAAGCTATATAGTTATTTTAAAGTAGTTTTCCGTTCTTCAATTTATACACTTAATTTGATGTAGTATTTGCCTTAATTTTTAGAATGGTTATTAGTGAGGGTTTAAACCAGCAGTTTTCTAGTCTGCTATGGCTCAATAAGGAGCCATGGCCTTCCACCAAGGGAGTCATCGATGTCCAACTCTCTCTACTGCTGATAACTTCTGCGGTACGCGAGGTGATATTTGGTGTTATAGAATGAAGAAAAATTATGAACCTCATTATTGTTGAGTATTTTATAAGAAGCGACGTTTGTTATGAAACTAATGTCAGTTGAGATCAGAGTCTGGATAAACTGAGGCCTAAAACACACATATCAGCACATGTCCTAAAAAATTGGGAACCGCCAGTATGTCATGGATCCTTTGGAAGTTACGACTTTCCACCAGGAGAAATACCAACGTTTGATTACTCTTTGATAACCTCTGTGTTCTGAAAGATAATATTTGGTGTTCTGTGTTAAAAATGAAGAAAAATCATGGCTTAACACTAACGTGGCGACTTCTGTCATTTGAATGTAGCGCCCTCTGTAGTTAGCTAAACAAAAAACACCTCTCATAAACCGTAGAAGTAAAATGTATGAATGTCTTAAGAGCTTGTACACGTACCTTTTGGTGATATGTCATTGGGGATGTAGAATACACCTTGGCGCATTACGATCTCGTGGGCAATGATGGCGAATGAGTAGACGTCACCTTTCGGAGTCCCTTCCAGTGGGGGGTTGTGGGACCGGAGTAGTTCGGGAGCAGTCCACAGCTTTCCTGAAAAAGGTCTGGAGTTATATTCCGGTTTCATGTCATAGTAAATCAGTTGGGAGAAAGTGTTTCGTGTTTGTGTACTTCAAAGAAATTAAGCATTCTTTGGCGGAAATTTCATGCAAAATGCTTGAACCCTGCTGGTGGTTGTCTCGACGAGGTATCTCGTCATTAGCAAAACTGACAAGATCTTGATGAACGAGATATCTCGTCTTTAGAAAAGAAACTGACCTGATCTTGATGGACGAGATACCATGACTTTAGAAAGAAAAACTGACCATATCCTGATGGACGAGATTTTTTGCACTGAAAAAACTGACCAGGTCTTGATAAACGATATATCTCGTCATTGGAAAAACAGACCAGATCTTCATGAACAAGATATCTCGTCATTTGAATAAAACTGACCAGATCTTGATCTCGTCATCACAAAAAACCAGCAATGTCTTGATGACGAGATATCTCGTCATTAGCACTATTAGTCTGGACTAGATAACTAGTCGAAATCACTTGGAGCATTAACTGGTTTTGTTAAGTTTTGGAGGATACCCGCAACCTATGGGTTCTTATACCATATTACACAGTACAATATGGGTATACAAAATAAAAGATGCAAAGAAAACCAATGAAACTATAATATAAAGTGGCTGTACTAATGTAAAACTTCGCGAAGTTTCGTCGGATAATTATCAAAATCTATCGAAAGTGCATAAAATATTTCTGTGTTAGAAGATGGTACCTTTCCGTTTTGAGTGCAGTCGAGAATTTATTTTATAAATAGAAGCATTTTTATTTCGAGATGCAGCAAATATTTTTAAGGCTCCTATAAAAGCCAATTATTTAAGAGAAAAATGCTGAAACATATTTCTATTGGCGGAAATTAGAAATTACCTTATTTCAGAAACATTGTGATTCATAATGTACTAGCTGAATTACCCAGTGTTGCAAGGGTTTAATTGTTCATAATTCATCGTAATATTACTCAATATTATTCCTATGGAAATTCGAATTGTATTTAGCCCCCTGCAGATCCATAACAATTCGACCACTTTCTATGAAAATAATTTTATATTATCATAAAAATTTACATTCCAATAATAAAGCTACAATTTAAGAATTTAGAGACGGGATACATAAATGATATGACACTGAGCGATTTTCAGCGCAACCGCACTCATCTACGATTGCACCATATTCTAAGATTCTAAAACACCTCCAATGTCATCTTGAGAGGCGACTCTGATGTCATCTCTACAGCCAGACCAGGAGAGAGCGCCCCCTCGCTTGTGCTCTGTCCAGGATGACGGGACGTTACACCCTCTGCACACCCAAGAAAAATAGAACGGAGGTTAATATGAGCCTACGTTACCAGCAGGATTCCAAAAAATAAATGTACCAAATTTGGTGTAGATTCGTCAAACGGTATAGATTTGTATAGAGAACAGACAGATGTTAACTCTGCTTGATATGTATAGATTTCTTTTCACGTTTCTGTACGTGTTTGCTTACTAATGTTCAATATTAGTTTTCTGTTAAGGTTTTTTTCCTTAAGAAAGTGCATTTTTTCTGTCGAAGCACATAGTGACTCAAAAATAAGCAATAGGGCACATTGAAACATTTAATTATAAAAATCTTCAACTATCCTACCAAAAGTAAAAGTTTTTCATTTCAATTGATGTTTCAGAACTGTACTAATGGGCTATGAAATGAAAATCACATTAAAATAACGGAGAAATACATTATTTTATACCTTTTGTATTAACTTTGAAAGCAGTAGTCAAAAAAGAACTGGGGAGTCTGGTAAAAATGCTATAAATGGGAATGTATAAGAATATCGATTCAACTATACTGTAACAAATATTTTATATACGAAATTGACAATTTTAAGTATTCACATCAAATTTGGAAGTATGGATCTGACAACATGGATTTTCGATCTAAGAAAACTTATTTTTTCCCCTGGAATTGTATCAAATCTAAGAAATATCAGTGACATGCTGAATGCAAGTCTACACTAGACAAAATATAATTTTCAAGTATCAGAAGATACATAGTTGTAAGGAAACACGAACTGGACGTCCAAAGCGTGTCTGTGAATGTGAAGAAAGGTGTATCGTGAGAAATATTCCATACTTCCTTAGAACCAGACGAGGGAAATTGACTTTTGAAATCCAATGGATGTTTCAAAAATCCTCTAATGATAAATTTGTAAAAAATCGACTTTCATCATCGAGTGTAGAAGAAAAGCCATACACAAATAAAGCGAATCAAAAGGTTTTCACGGATAAAAGAGAATTCTCTAAGGGTCCCACGCTAATGATCTTTGAGGATTCTGTAACACGATTATATTTACAGATGAATTTCTAAATTCAAGTTTTTTGACGTAAATACGTCTTTAAAATCGAAATAGTACTGGGGACATACATGAAAATTCAAGCGCTACGAAAAAGCGTTACAACTGTTTTGTTTTATGATTTCAGAACTAGAATAAACATCCAGAAGATAAAAAATATACAACGACGTGTAGACAAAGGGTGTCCGTACTTGAAATGACTTTCGGAATAAGTGCGAATGCGTACTGAGCGCTCGAGGGGGTCGGGATGTCGAAATTCTATGGCGCTGCGCAGGCTTTGTGCCAGTGTAACTTTGGATTGCGAGGACTGAGAGTAAGTGTTGCCAATCGGAAGCTATCAAACTACGCTACAATTAATATTAGACATTAACGATCGTGTACGAGTGCTTCGGGGACAATTTTGTAGAATTTATATAAACATAAAATTTCATCTAATTTCAGAACTAGAAGGAACATCCAGGAGATAAATATATCGATGTATAGTCAAACGATGTCCGTAGATGACATGATCTTCGATCGAGTGCGCAGGCGCAGTGGGTGCGGGGAAGGTACCACTGGTGCTGGGGGAGCTTTGGGCTATTGTAACTTTGGTTGCGTGGAGTAAGGACTGCATGTAATTCGAAATTTACCGAACTACACTACAATTAGTATTAAACAATTAATATCAAACTGCTCTTTAATGGTTCAAACTGTAAATTAATCGCTGAATATTCGCAATAAACAATCGTTCGAACTTCCTATGTTCGCTTCATTCATTCCACAATTCAAAATCAGGCCCGAGTATTCACTCAAAACTACAGTTTGTGTCCTCAACACATCCTACTAATTTTTTTAAGCGATGGAAGTTCAACACTGAACTTGAACTGGAAACTTACTACCACAATAAAAGACATGATGATCGTAGTAGATGGTCTTGGGCTGTATTAATGCTTTCTTGGTATCGGAGTTGATATTGATTGTAAAAGGTTTAAATTGATCGATTTAAATATTTTGAAGAAACGTTGGAAAAGTGCTAAAAATGGGTATATTCCCAAATTTTAAATCTTTATCTGGATAAAAACTAAGGTTCGATCGACTTCAAGGAACTTTTAAAGATCGCCAGCTGGCGATTTTTGCGCGACCCCCTCTAAGGGTTGCCGAAAACAGAAGGGGGACATTTTGAAGGCAGACAAATGCTGATTGACCAGCAGTGAAGGCCTTGTTGCGTGCAGGACGCTGCGTTAGACAATAGCTTATGTTTTAAATAATTCTTATGTCTAAATTACTCAACCCGTTTATATACAACTATCTTGTAAATAAACCTTAACTTTGGGTTTAGCAAAACTTGGATTTCCATAGAAAAGTCCACTTTAGCATTATTTATGTAACCAGGAGGTATTCCAGGTTTCTGGAATGCTCCTAGTAGATAAATCTATTCTATGGCCATCAAAGGCCCACTTCAGCATTATTTATGTAACCAGGAGGTATTCCAGGTCCCTGTAATGCTCCTAATAGATAGATAGATATATTCTATGGCTAGTAAAGTGTAGTAAAGTAGTAAGTCATGCAGTAAAAACATGCTATTATTACGTCTCCAGTGGGCATAAGAGTCTTCATTGTCGTTTTCATCGTATACCCGGATGCAATGGAGTCCAAAGTCCGTGACCTTGAGCACGAAGCGACTGTCCACGACGCAGTTGGTTGATTTCAGATTGCCGTGGGAGCGTATCTCACTGCTGTGTAAGTAGGCCATGCCCTAGAAACGAAACAGAACAAATTAACCCTCCAAACAGGTTTCGACGAGATATCTCATACATCAGGATCTGACCAATTTTTCTAACGAAATATCTGGTCATCACAATATTGATTTTTTTTATGATAACGTGATCACGATCTGGTCGGTTTTCTTCAAATGACTAGATATCTCGTTCAAGTTCTGGTAAGTTATTCTAATGACGAGACACCTCGTCGATCCTACTACCAAGAGGGATAAGGGAACAGTAGTTTTTCAAAACAAATCATCGCTGTTACGATCTCTGATTGTTATTAAATTTACGAAAACTGTTTTGTACTAAAAATCTTATACATGAAATTACGTTCAAAAATATATTAAGTAGTACAAATAAAAAACTGTTTAACATATATATAACGTTTGGTTCAAAAATATACTAAGTCGAACTTTTAATAAGTATACTAATAAAAATTTGCTAAGTTGCTTTTTTAACGTTTTCACAAATTTTGAAAAATTAGCAAACATTGATAGGTTCCACGCACATTAATTTTTCATGTATTGTCGAAATTTTAAATTGCATTATAGTTCGTATACATATAAATCAAATTAACTAATTTTTTATAAGTGTATCGCAAAAAATTGTACTAGAACACAAAATATTTTCAAAAAAGCAAAGGTTAAGCAAATTCTAAAACTGAAATTTCAAAATTTGCAACCGTGACGAATTCTTTTCATTTGTTATTAGATATATACAACAGATTTCAAGGATAATCCAGAATGTTTTCCAAGTAAATAAATTTAAACCATATTCGCAGGGGGAACAGTTTGAAATTGGACCTTCAAAACATATCCTATAGGAGAAAAGCGTTTTTTCTAAACTTACTATACTTATCTATTATATTTTCGATGTATAATTTACAACAAATATCGTAATTGAGAATTACTTTTTGCTATCCACAAAAATTGATACATTAATTTTTAAGCTAAAAGTAAAAAATCGGTTTTTCGATCGATTTTGGTGACCTTCGAAGTCCACTGTTTCCTTAAGGAGGATTTGAGAGAAAAATAATTATTTTTTTCTCATTTCTAGAGTGAATGAAAAAACATAACCCATCCGAAGTGTTGGTATTTCAGTCACGGGGTTTAGAACTAGTCTTCCTTCAATTAGGGAACAAGTCACATTATAAACACATGCAATTGGTGTTTTTAGTTCCGATTACGGCTCCGAGTTTATCATTCAATATGAACACTCTGAATTGCATATAGCTGCACTCTTCAGCGCTTTCATAACACCATATGAACTTGTATTGTATCTATACAGACTTCCCGGCTAATTTTTTGCGTTGTTTTCATTACTAAGGTTTGCTTTCCACTGCATCTATGACTTTGCCATGTAGTACTTTCATTTTTCCTGTTTATACTGCTCTGTTCTTTATATTGAAGCCTTTACATAGATAGTATAGTATTTATCTATGTAAAGGCTAAGTAGGATATTGAATTAAGTCGCACTGGAGCAACACAACGATCTATGATCTCTTTCCCATTGGTACTTGCAATATCTTCCCATTTACTGTTCGGCACATTGTGAGACGTTTTTCTGAATAATTCCCAACCACGCTCTTCAGTGAGTGTAGTCAGTCGTAAATCTCTCCTGGATCGGCTCCTTAACTTGGTCAGATTTAAAATTAAAATTGGCGTCCTTAATGGGGATTCTAGGTTTTAGTATACCTATCGCTGACGGAGGCGAAATCAGTTATGAGTTGGTGAAATCAATGATCACCTATGGCACCTATTTTGAGCAGTGTAGCCCTTTTGCCACCTTTGTAGAAAGTGATCTATTTGAGTTCCTTTACCATCTCATGGGGCACGTTAAATCTGCCGGGGCCACAAATGTCCTAACGTTGGCGTGGTGTGGAAGTTTGGAGAGTGGGATGCCAGATGAGGTGTGACCTCGTCATCTGACCGAGGTTCAAAATTACGTGGTGTTGTCCTCGGATCTTTCCCTTCGGTGGTGATCCCGAATTGTCGCCAAAAGCCCGCTGTTTTACTTCCAGTGCGACGTTACCTACCTACCTTTGCCATCTCACTGGAGCCATACTATACAGCACGACTTTAGATAAAAGGCCTAGGCCTAGTTCACTTGCAGAAAGATACTGAGCTCGAGAGAGAAAAGGACTGTCAAACCAGAACATGGGGATGATATCGTTTTTCCAACTTAGCCATTTCCTTCTTTTGGCGTTCAAACGATAAACTCATAGCCAGAATTCGTTCTAACACGCCAATTGCTGAATTTACATTCCAACTTATCGAACGCTGTACATGATATTACGTATGTCATCCCTTTTCCCTATCGACCCTTGCCAAAATTGACTTTTCCAAGGTCATCTGCCTGTTCATCTGAGCTGTAAAAGCTATCTATAAAAGATTAAACTGATTAATAGAGGTGAAAGCGACATGATAAAATTGGTGTATAGCTATTTCGAAGGAAAGAAACATCCACCATTATCAGCTTACTTTGACGACATCGTGCATAAGGCTAAATCTAAACATCCAGTCCAACTTTATTTCTTCATTCTCCAAAATGTCCTGAAAAATTGACATTGCTTCAGAATAATGCGGATACATAATACTAAAAATAGAAAGATTAAATATACTGATATGATATTTCTTCATATGAACAGGAACGAAAGCTACTCTTCATAAGGAATTTTTCTTTAAAAAATTGCTTGTTAAGATATAGATTTTGCTCTAAATAAAAAATAGATACAGGGTCTCCTCGATTTACGACCGAGTTCCGTTCCGACTGACAGGTCGTAAATCGAGCTGGTCGTAAGTCGGATTTATATTTTTCCACACTATTTTCATTCAAACGAGTCATAAAAATTGTACATAAAACACAAAAATTCAATCCATGTACGTATAATTATTGCACATAATGTGAAAAATACATAATATGTACTCTATTGTATCTTTTTGAACCCTACCAATGTAGTTATCTTTTTTTATTTACTATATTCATTTATTTATTTTGTGGTCGTAAGTGCGGATGGTCGTAAGTCGCATAGGTCATAAGTCGAGGAGTAATTTAAAATTTATCAATATCATATAGTAAATTCAATCCATGTACGTATAATTATTGTACATAATGTGAAAAATACATAATATGTACTCTATTGTATCTTTTTGAACCCTACCAATGTAGTTATCTTTTTTTATTTACTATATTCATTTATTTATTTTGTGGTCGTAAGTGCGGATGGTCGTAAGTCGCATAGGTCATAAGTCGAGGAGTAATTTAAAATTTATCAATATCATATAGTAAATTCAATCCATGTACGTATAATTATTGTACATAATGTGAAAAATACATAATATGTACTCTATTGTATCTTTTTGAACCCTACCAATGTAGTTATCTTTTTTTATTTACTATATTCATTTATTTATTTTGTGGTCGTAAGTGCGGATGGTCGTAAGTGCGGATGGTCGTAAGTCGCATAGGTCATAAGTCGAGGAGTAATTTAAAATTTATCATTATCATATAGTAAATTCAATCCATGTACGTATAATTATTGTACATAATGTGAAAAATACATAATATGTACTCTATTGTATCTTTTTGAACCCTACCAATGTAGTTATCTTTTTTTATTTACTATATTCATTTATTTATTTTGTGGTCGTAAGTGCGGATGGTCGTAAGTCGCATAGGTCATAAGTCGAGGAGTAATTTAAAATTTATCAATATCATATAGTAAATTCAATCCATGTACGTATAATTATTGTACATAATGTGAAAAATACATAATATGTACTCTATTGTATCTTTTTGAACCCTACCAATGTAGTTATCTTTTTTTATTTACTATATTCATTTATTTATTTTGTGGTCGTAAGTGCGGATGGTCGTAAGTCGCATAGGTCATAAGTCGAGGAGTAATTTAAAATTTATCAATATCATATAGTAAATTCAATCCATGTACGTATAATTATTGTACATAATGTGAAAAATACATAATATGTACTCTATTGTATCTTTTTGAACCCTACCAATGTAGTTATCTTTTTTTATTTACTATATTCATTTATTTATTTTGTGGTCGTAAGTGCGGATGGTCGTAAGTCGCATAGGTCATAAGTCGAGGAGTAATTTAAAATTTATCAATATCATATAGTAAATTCAATCCATGTACGTATAATTATTGTACATAATGTGAAAAATACATAATATGTACTCTATTGTATCTTTTTGAACCCTACCAATGTAGTTATCTTTTTTTATTTACTATATTCATTTATTTATTTTGTGGTCGTAAGTGCGGATGGTCGTAAGTCGCATAGGTCATAAGTCGAGGAGTAATTTAAAATTTATCAATATCATATAGTAAATTCAATCCATGTACGTATAATTATTGTACATAATGTGAAAAATACATAATATGTACTCTATTGTATCTTTTTGAACCCTACCAATGTAGTTATCTTTTTTTATTTACTATATTCATTTATTTATTTTGTGGTCGTAAGTGCGGATGGTCGTAAGTCGCATAGGTCATAAGTCGAGGAGTAATTTAAAATTTATCAATATCATAAAGTAAATTCAATCCATGTACGTATAATTATTGTACATAATGTGAAAAATACATAATATGTACTCTATTGTATCTTTTTGAACCCTACCAATGTAGTTATCTTTTTTTATTTACTATATTCATTTATTTATTTTGTGGTCGTAAGTGCGGATGGTCGTAAGTGCGGATGGTCGTAAGTCGCATAGGTCATAAGTCGAGGAGTAATTTAAAATTTATCATTATCATATAGTAAATTCAATCCATGTACGTATAATTATTGTACATAATGTGAAAAATACATAATATGTACTCTATTGTATCTTTTTGAACCCTACCAATGTAGTTATCTTTTTTTATTTACTATATTCATTTATTTATTTTGTGGTCGTAAGTGCGGATGGTCGTAAGTCGCATAGGTCATAAGCGAGGAGTAATTTAAAATTTATCAATATCATATAGTAAATTCAATCCATGTACGTATAATTATTGTACATAATGTGAAAAATACATAATATGTACTCTATTGTATCTTTTTGAACCCTACCAATGTAGTTATCTTTTTTTATTTACTATATTCATTTATTTATTTTGTGGTCGTAAGTGCGGATGGTCGTAAGTCGCATAGGTCATAAGTCGAGGAGTAATTTAAAATTTATCATTATCATATAGTAAATTCAATCCATGTACGTATAATTATTGTACATAATGTGAAAAATACATAATATGTACTCTATTGTATCTTTTTGAACCCTACCAATGTAGTTATCTTTTTTTATTTACTATATTCATTTATTTATTTTGTGGTCGTAAGTGCGGATGGTCGTAAGTCGCATAGGTCATAAGTCGAGGAGTAATTTAAAATTTATCAATATCATATAGTAAATTCAATCCATGTACGTATAATTATTGTACATAATGTGAAAAATACATAATATGTACTCTATTGTATCTTTTTGAACCCTACCAATGTAGTTATCTTTTTTTATTTACTATATTCATTTATTTATTTTGTGGTCGTAAGTGCGGATGGTCGTAAGTCGCATAGGTCATAAGTCGAGGAGTAATTTAAAATTTATCATTATCATATAGTAAATTCAATCCATGTACGTATAATTATTGTACATAATGTGAAAAATACATAATATGTACTCTATTGTATCTTTTTGAACCCTACCAATGTAGTTATCTTTTTTTATTTACTATATTCATTTATTTATTTTGTGGTCGTAAGTGCGGATGGTCGTAAGTCGCATAGGTCATAAGTCGAGGAGTAATTTAAAATTTATCAATATCATATAGTAAATTCAATCCATGTACGTATAATTATTGTACATAATGTGAAAAATACATAATATGTACTCTATTGTATCTTTTTGAACCCTACCAATGTAGTTATCTTTTTTTATTTACTATATTCATTTATTTATTTTGTGGTCGTAAGTGCGGATGGTCGTAAGTCGCATAGGTCATAAGTCGAGGAGTAATTTAAAATTTATCAATATCATATAGTAAATTCAATCCATGTACGTATAATTATTGTACATAATGTGAAAAATACATAATATGTACTCTATTGTATCTTTTTGAACCCTACCAATGTAGTTATCTTTTTTTATTTACTATATTCATTTATTTATTTTGTGTCGTAAGTGCGGATGGTCGTAAGTCGCATAGGTCATAAGTCGAGGAGTAATTTAAAATTTATCAATATCATATAGTAAATTCAATCCATGTACGTATAATTATTGTACATAATGTGAAAAATACATAATATGTACTCTATTGTATCTTTTTGAACCCTACCAATGTAGTTATCTTTTTTTATTTACTATATTCATTTATTTATTTTGTGGTCGTAAGTGCGGATGGTCGTAAGTCGCATAGGTCATAAGTCGAGGAGTAATTAAAATTTATCAATATCATATAGTAAATTCAATCCATGTACGTATAATTATTGTACATAATGTGAAAAATACATAATATGTACTCTATTGTATCTTTTTGAACCCTACCAATGTAGTTATCTTTTTTTATTTACTATATTCATTTATTTATTTTGTGGTCGTAAGTGCGGATGGTCGTAAGTCGCATAGGGTCATAAGTCGAGGAGTAATTTAAAATTTATCAATATCATATAGTAAATTCAATCCATGTACGTATAATTATTGTACATAATGTGAAAAATACATAATATGTACTCTATTGTATCTTTTTGAACCCTACCAATGTAGTTATCTTTTTTTATTTACTATATTCATTTATTTATTTTGTGGTCGTAAGTGCGGATGGTCGTAAGTCGCATAGGTCATAAGTCGAGGAGTAATTTAAAATTTATCAATATCATATAGTAAATTCAATCCATGTACGTATAATTATTGTACATAATGTGAAAAATACATAATATGTACTCTATTGTATCTTTTTGAACCCTACCAATGTAGTTATCTTTTTTTATTTACTATATTCATTTATTTATTTTGTGGTCGTAAGTGCGGATGGTCGTAAGTCGCATAGGTCATAAGTCGAGGAGTAATTTAAAATTTATCAATATCATATAGTAAATTCAATCCATGTACGTATAATTATTGTACATAATGTGAAAAATACATAATATGTACTCTATTGTATCTTTTTGAACCCTACCAATGTAGTTATCTTTTTTTATTTACTATATCATTTATTTATTTTGTGGGTCGTAAGTGCGGATGGTCGTAAGGTCGCATAGGTCATAAGTCGAGGAGTAATTTAAAATTTATCAATATCATATAGTAAATTCAATCCATGTACGTATAATTATTGTACATAATGTGAAAAATACATAATATGTACTCTATTGTATCTTTTTGAACCCTACCAATGTAGTTATCTTTTTTTATTTACTATATTCATTTATTTATTTTGTGGTCGTAAGTGCGGATGGTCGTAAGTCGCATAGGTCATAAGTCGAGGAGTAATTTAAAATTTATCATTATCATATAGTAAATTCAATCCATGTACGTATAATTATTGTACCATAATGTGAAAAATACATAATATGTACTCTATTGTATCTTTTTGAACCCTACCAAATGGTAGTTATCTTTTTTTATTTACTATATTCATTTATTTATTTTGTGGTCGTAAGTGCGGATGGTCGTAAGTCGCATAGGTCATAAGTCGAGGAGTAATTTAAAATTTATCAATATCATATAGTTAAATTCAATCCATGTACGTATAATATTGTACATAATGTGAAAAATACATAATATGACTCTATTGTATCTTTTTGAACCCTACCAATGTAGTTATCTTTTTTTATTTACTATATTCATTTATTTATTTTGTGGTCGTAAGTGCGGATGGTCGTAAGTCGCATAGGTCATAAGTCGAGGAGTAATTTAAAATTTATCAATATCATATAGTAAATTCAATCCATGTACGTATAATTATTGTACATAATGTGAAAAATACATAATATGTACTCTATTGTATCTTTTTGAACCCTACCAATGTAGTTATCTTTTTTTATTTACTATATTCATTTATTTATTTTGTGGTTCGTAAGTGCGGATGGTCGTAAGTCGCATAGGTCATAAGTCGAGGAGTAATTTAAAATTTATCATTATCATATAGTAAATTCAATCCATGTACGTATAATTATTGTACAATAATGTGAAAAATACATAATATGTACTCTATTGTATCTTTTTGAACCCTACCAATGTAGTTATCTTTTTTTATTTACTATATTCATTTATTTATTTTGTGGTCGTAAGTGCGGATGGTCGTAAGTCGCATAGGTCATAAGTCGAGGAGTAATTTAAAATTTATCAATATCATATAGTAAATTCAATCCATGTACGTATAATTATTGTACATAATGTGAAAAATACATAATATGTACTCTATTGTATCTTTTTGAACCCTACCAATGTAGTTATCTTTTTTTTATTTACTATATTCATTTATTTATTTTGTGGTCGTAAGTGCGGATGGTCGTAAGTCGCATAGGTCATAAGTCGAGGAGTAATTTAAAAATTTATCAATATCATATAGTAAATTCAATCCATGTACGTATAATTATTGTACATAATGTGAAAAATACATAATATGTACTCTATTGTATCTTTTTGAACCCTACCAATGTAGTTATCTTTTTTTATTTACTATATTCATTTATTTATTTTGTGATCGTAAGTGCGGATGGTCGTAAGTCGCGGATGGTCGTAAGTCGCATAGGTCATAGTCGAGAGTATTAAAATTTATCATTATCATATAGTAAATTCAATCCATGTACGTATAATTATTGTACATAATGTGAAAAATACATAATATGTACTCTATTGTATCTTTTTGAACCCTACCAATGTAGTTATCTTTTTTTATTTACTATATTCATTTATTTATTTTGTGGTCGTAAGTGCGGATGGTCGTAAGTGCGGATGGTCGTAAGTCGCATAGGTCATAAGTCCGAGGAGTAATTTAAAATTTATCAATATCATATAGTAAATTCAATCCATGTACGTATAATTATTGTACATAATGTGAAAAATACATAATATGTACTCTATTGTATCTTTTTGAACCCTACCAATGTAGTTATCTTTTTTTATTTACTATATTCATTTATTTATTTTGTGGTCGTAAGTGCGGATGGTCGTAAGTCGCATAGGTCATAAGTCGAGGAGTAATTTAAAATTTATCAATATCATATAGTAAATTCAATCCATGTACGTATAATTATTGTACATAATGTGAAAAATACATAATATGTACTCTATTGTATCTTTTTGAACCCTACCAATGTAGTTATCTTTTTTTATTTACTATATTCATTTATTTATTTTGTGGTCGTAAGTGCGGATGGTCGTAAGTCGCATAGGTCATAAGTCGAGGAGTAATTTAAAATTTATCAATATCATATAGTAAATTCAATCCATGTACGTACTAATTATTGTACATAATGTGAAAAATACATAATATGTACTCTATTGTATCTTTTTGAACCCTACCAATGTAGTTATCTTTTTTTATTTACTATATTCATTTATTTATTTTGTGGTCGTAGTGAGTGCGGATGGTCGTAAGTCGCATAGGTCATAAGTCGAGGAGTAATTTAAAATTTATCTATATCATATAGTAAATTCAATCATGTACGTATAATTATTGTACATAATGTGAAAAATACATAATATGTACTCTATTGTATCTTTTTGAACCCTACCAATGTAGTTATCTTTTTTTTATTTACTATATTCATTTATTTATTTTGTGGTCGTAAGTGCGGATGGTCGTAAGTCGCCATAGGTCATAAGTCGAGGAGTAATTTAAAATTATCATTATCATATAGTAAATTCAATCCATGTACGTATAATTATTGTACATAATGTGAAAAATACATAATATGTACTCTATTGTATCTTTTTGAACCACTAACCCAATGTAGTTATCTTTTTTTATTTACTATATTCATTTATTTATTTTGTGGTCGTAAGTGCGGATGGTCGTAAGTCGCATAGGTCATAAGTCGAGGAGTAATTTAAAATTTATCAATATCATATAGTAAATTCAATCCATGTACGTATAATTATTGTACATAATGTGAAAAATACATAATATGTACTCTATTGTATCTTTTTGACCCCTACCAATGTAGTTATCTTTTTTTATTTACTATATTCATTTATTTATTTTGTGGTCGTAAGTGCGGATGGTCGTAAGTCGCATAGGTCATAAGTCGAGGAGTAATTTAAAATTTATCAATATCATATAGTAAATTCAATCCATGTACGTATAATTATTGTACATAATGTGAAAAATACATAATATGTACTCTATTGTATCTTTTTGAACCCTACCAATGTAGTTATCTTTTTTTATTTACTATATTCATTTATTTATTTTGTGGTCGTAAGTGCGGGATGGTCGTAAGTCGCATAGGTCATAAGTCGAGGAGTAATTTAAAATTTATCAATATCATATAGTAAATTCAATCCATGTACGTATAATTATTGTACATAATGTGAAAAATACATAATATGTACTCTATTGTATCTCTTTTTGAACCCTACCAATGTAGTTATCTTTTTTTATTTACTATATTCATTTATTTATTTTGTGGTCGTAAGTGCGGATGGTCGTAAGTCGCATAGGTCATAAGTCGAGGAGTAATTTAAAATTTATCATTATCATATAGTAAATTCAATCCATGTACGTATAATTATTGTACATAATGTGAAAAATACATAATATGTACTCTATTGTATCTTTTTGAACCCTACCAATGTAGTTATCTTTCTTTTTATTTTACTATAATTCATTTATTTATTTTGTGGTCGTAAGTGCGGATGGTCGTAAGTCGCATAGGTCATAAGTCGAGGAGTAATTTAAAATTTATCATTATCATATAGTAAATTCAATCCATGTACGTATAATTATTGTACATAATGTGAAAAATACATAATATGTACTCTATTGTATCTTTTTGAACCCTACCAATGTAGTTATCTTTTTTTTATTTACTATATTCATTTATTTATTTTGTGGTCGTAAGTGCGGATGGTCGTAAGTCGCATAGGTCATAAGTCGAGGAGTAATTTAAAATTTTATCAATATCATATAGTAAATTCAATCCATGTACGTATAATTATTGTACATAATTGTGAAAAATACATAATATGTACTCTATTGTATCTTTTGAACCCTACCAATGTAGTTTTCTTTTTTTTATTTACTATATTCATTTATTTATTTTGTGGTCGTAAGTGCGGATGGTCGTAAGTCGCATAGGTCATAAGTCGAGGAGTAATTTAAAATTTATCAATATCATATAGTAAATTCAATCCATGTACGTATAATTATTGTACATAATGTGAAAAATACATAATATGTACTCTATTGTATCTTTTTGAACCCTACCAATGTAGTTATCTTTTTTTATTTACTATATTCATTTATTTATTTTGTGGTCGTAAGTGCGGATGGTCGTAAGTCGCATAGGTCATAAGTCGAGGAGTAATTTAAAATTTATCAATATCATATAGTAAATTCAATCCATGTACGTATAATTATTGTACATAATGTGAAAAATACATAATATGTACTCTATTGTATCTTTTTGAACCCTACCAATGTAGTTATCTTTTTTTATTTACTATATTCATTTATTTATTTTGTGGTCGTAAGTGCGGATGGTCGTAAGTCGCATAGGTCATAAGTCGAGGAGTAATTTAAAATTTATCAATATCATATAGTAAATTCAATCCATGTACGTATAATTATTGTACATAATGTGAAAAATACATAATATGTACTCTATTGTATCTTTTTGAACCCTACCAATGTAGTTATCTTTTTTTATTTACTATATTCATTTATTTATTTTGTGGTCGTAAGTGCGGATGGTCGTAAGTCGCATAGGTCATAAGTCGAGGAGTAATTTAAAATTTATCATTATCATATAGTAAATTCAATCCATGTACGTATAATTATTGTACATAATGTGAAAAATACATAATATGTACTCTATTGTATCTTTTTGAACCCTACCAATGTAGTTATCTTTTTTTATTTACTATATTCATTTATTTATTTTGTGGTCGTAAGTGCGGATGGTCGTAAGTCGCATAGGTCATAAGTCGAGGAGTAATTTAAAATTTATCAATATCATATAGTAAATTCAATCCATGTACGTATAATTATTGTACATAATGTGAAAAATACATAATATGTACTCTATTGTATCTTTTTGAACCCTACCAATGTAGTTATCTTTTTTTATTTACTATATTCATTTATTTATTTTGTGGTCGTAAGTGCGGATGGTCGTAAGTCGCATAGGTCATAAGTCGAGGAGTAATTTAAAATTATCAATATCATATAGTAAATTCAATCCATGTACGTATAATTATTGTACATAATGTGAAAAATACATAATATGTACTCTATTGTATCTTTTTGAACCCTACCAATGTAGTTATCTTTTTTTTATTTACTATATTCATTTATTTATTTTGTGGTCGTAAGTGCGGATGGTCGTAAGTCGCATAGGTCATAAGTCGAGGAGTAATTTAAAATTTATCATTATCATATAGTAAATTCAATCCATGTACGTATAATTATTGTACATAATGTGAAAAATACATAATATGTACTCTATTGTATCTTTTTGAACCCTACCAATGTAGTTATCTTTTTTTATTTACTATATTCATTTATTTATTTTGTGGTCGTAAGTGCGGATGGTCGTAAGTCGCATAGGTCATAAGTCGAGGAGTAATTTAAAATTTATCAATATCATATAGTAAATTCAATCCATGTACGTATAATTATTGTACATAATGTGAAAAATACATAATATGTACTCTATTGTATCTTTTTGAACCCTACCAATGTAGTTATCTTTTTTTATTTACTATATTCATTTATTTATTTTGTGGTCGTAAGTGCGGATGGTCGTAAGTCGCATAGGTCATAAGTCGAGGAGTAATTTAAAATTTATCAATATCATATAGTAAATTCAATCCATGTACGTATAATTATTGTACATAATGTGAAAAATACATAATATGTACTCTATTGTATCTTTTTGAACCCTACCAATGTAGTTATCTTTTTTTATTTACTATATTCATTTATTTATTTTGTGGTCGTAAGTGCGGATGGTCGTAAGTCGCATAGGTCATAAGTCGAGGAGTAATTTAAAATTTATCAATATCATATAGTAAATTCAATCCATGTACGTATAATTATTGTACATAATGTGAAAAATACATAATATGTACTCTATTGTATCTTTTTGAACCCTACCAATGTAGTTATCTTTTTTTATTTACTATATTCAATTTATTTATTTTGTGTCGTAAGTGCGGATGGTCGTAAGTCGCATAGGTCATAAGTCGAGGAGTAATTTAAAATTTATCAATATCATATAGTAAATTCAATCCATGTACGTATAATTATTGTACATAATGTGAAAAATACATAATATGTACTCTATTGTATCTTTTTGAACCCTACCAATGTAGTTATCTTTTTTTATTTTACTATATTCATTTATTTATTTTGTGGTCGTAAGTGCGGATGGTCGTAAGTCGCATAGGTCATAAGTCGAGGAGTAATTTAAAATTTATCATTATCATATAGTAAATTCAATCCATGTACGTATAATTATTGTAACATAATGTGAAAAATACATAATATGTACTCTATTGTATCTTTTTGAACCCTACCAATGTAGTTATCTTTTTTTATTTACTATATTCATTTATTTATTTTGTGGTCGTAAGTGCGGATGGTCGTAAGTCGCATAGGTCATAAGTCGAGGAGTAATTTAAAATTTATCAATATCATATAGTAAATTCAATCCATGTACGTATAATTATTGTACATAATGTGAAAAATACATAATATGTACTCTATTGTATCTTTTTGAACCCTACCAATGTAGTTATCTTTTTTTTATTTACTATATTCATTTATTTATTTTGTGGTCGTAAGTGCGGATGGTCGTAAGTCGCATAGGTCATAAGTCGAGGAGTAATTTAAAATTTATCAATATCATATAGTAAATTCAATCCATGTACGTATAATTATTGTACATAATGTGAAAAATACATAATATGTACTCTATTGTATCTTTTTTGAACCCTACCAATGTAGTTATCTTTTTTTATTTACTATATTCATTTATTTATTTTGTGGTCGTAAGTGCGGATGGTCGTAAGTCGCATAGGTCATAAGTCGAGGAGTAATTTAAAATTTATCATTATCATATAGTAAATTCAATCCATGTACGTATAATTATTGTACATAATGTGAAAAATACATAATATGTACTCTATTGTATCTTTTTGAACCCCTACCAATGTAGTTATCTTTTTTTATTTACTATATTCATTTATTTATTTTGTGGTCGTAAGTGCGGATGGTCGTAAGTCGCATAGGTCATAAGTCGAGGAGTAATTTAAAATTTATCATTATCATATAGTAAATTCAATCCATGTACGTATAATTATTGTACATAATGTGAAAAATACATAATATGTACTCTATTGTATCTTTTTGAACCCTACCAATGTAGTTATCTTTTTTTATTTACTATATTCATTTATTTATTTTGTGGTCGTAAGTGCGGATGGTCGTAAGTCGCATAGGTCATAAGTCGAGGAGTAATTTAAAATTTATCAATATCATATAGTAAATTCAATCCATGTACGTATAATTATTGTACATAATGTGAAAAATACATAATATGTACTCTATTGTATCTTTTTGAACCCTACCAATGTAGTTATCTTTTTTTATTTACTATATTCATTTATTTATTTTGTGGTCGTAAGTGCGGATGGTCGTAAGTCGCATAGGTCATAAGTCGAGGAGTAATTTAAAATTTATCAATATCATATAGTAAATTCAATCCATGTACGTATAATTATTGTACATAATGTGAAAAATACATAATATGTACTCTATTGTATCTTTTTGAACCCTACCAATGTAGTTATCTTTTTTTATTTACTATATTCATTTATTTATTTTGTGGTCGTAAGTGCGGATGGTCGTAAGTCGCATAGAGTCCATAAGTCGAGGAGTAATTTAAAATTTATCAATATCATATAGTAAATTCAATCCATGTACGTATAATTATTGTACATAATGTGAAAAATACATAATATGTACTCTATTGTATCTTTTTGAACCCTACCAATGTAGTTATCTTTTTTTATTTACTATATTCATTTATTTATTTTGTGGTCGTAAGTGCGGATGGTCGTAAGTCGCATAGGTCATAAGTCGAGGAGTAATTTAAAATTTATCAATATCATATAGTAAATTCAATCCATGTACGTATAATTATTGTACATAATGTGAAAAATACATAATATGTACTCTATTGTATCTTTTTGAACCCTACCAATGTAGTTATCTTTTTTATTTACTATATTCATTTATTTATTTTTTTGGTCGTAAGTGCGGATGGTCGTAAGTCGCATAGGTCATAAGTCGAGGAGTAATTTAAAATTTATCAATATCATATAGTAAATTCAATCCATGTACGTATAATTATTGTACATAATGTGAAAAATACATAATATGTACTCTATTGTATCTTTTTGAACCCTACCAATGTAGTTATCTTTTTTTATTTACTATATTCATTTATTTATTTTGTGGTCGTAAGTGCGGATGGTCGTAAGTCGCATAGGTCATAAGTCGAGGAGTAATTTAAAATTTATCAATATCATATAGTAAATTCAATCCATGTACGTATAATTATTGTACATAATGTGAAAAATACATAATATGTACTCTATTGTATCTTTTGAACCCTACCAATGTAGTTATCTTTTTTTATTTACTATATTCATTTATTTATTTTGTGGTCGTAAGTGCGGATGGTCGTAAGTCGCATAGGTCATAAGTCGAGGAGTAATTTAAAATTTATCAATATCATATAGTAAATTCAATCCATGTACGTATAATTATTGTACATAATGTGAAAAATACATAATATGTACTCTATTGTATCTTTTTGAACCCTACCAATGTAGTTATCTTTTTTTATTTACTATATTCATTTATTTATTTTGTGGTCGTAAGTGCGGATGGTCGTAAGTCGCATAGGTCATAAGTCGAGGGAGTAATTTAAAAATTTATCAATATCATATAGTAAATTCAATCCATGTACGTATAATTATTGTACATAATGTGAAAAATACATAATATGTACTCTATTGTATCTTTTGAACCCTACCAATGTAGTTATCTTTTTATATTTACTATATTCATTTATTTATTTTGTGGTCGTAAGTGCGGATGGTCGTAAGTCGCATAGGTCATAAGTCGAGGAGTAATTTAAAATTTATCATTATCATATAGTAAATTCAATCCATGTACGTATAATTATTTGTACATAATGTGAAAAATACATAATATGTACTCTATTGTATCTTTTTGAACCCTACCAATGTAGTTATCTTTTTTTATTTACTATATTTCATTTATTTATTTTGTGGTCGTAAGTGCGGATGGTCGTAAGTCGCATAGGTCATAAGTCGAGGAGTAATTTAAAATTTATCAATATCATATAGTAAATTCAATCCATGTACGTATAATTATTGTACATAATGTGAAAAATACATAATATGTACTCTATTGTATCTTTTTGAACCCTACCAATGTAGTTATCTTTTTTTATTTACTATATTCATTTATTTATTTTGTGGTCGTAAGTGCGGATGGTCGTAAGTCGCATAGGTCATAAGTCGAGGAGTAATTTAAAATTTATCAATATCATATAGTAAATTCAATCCATGTACGTATAATTATTGTACATAATGTGAAAAATACATAATATGTACTCTATTGTATCTTTTTGAACCCTACCAATGTAGTTATCTTTTTTTATTTACTATATTCATTTATTTATTTTGTGGTCGTAAGTGCGGATGGTCGTAAGTCGCATAGGTCATAAGTCGAGGAGTAATTTAAAATTTATCAATATCATATAGTAAATTCAATCCATGTACGTATATTATTGTACATAATGTGAAAAAATACATAATATGTACTCTATTGTATCTTTTTGAACCCTACCAATGTAGTTTATCTTTTTTTATTTACTATATTCATTTATTTATTTTGTGGTCGGTAAGTGCGGATGGGTCGTAAGTCGCATAGGTCATAAGTCGAGGAGTAATTTAAAATTTATCAATATCATATAGTAAATTCAATCCATGTACGTATAATTATTGTACATAATGTGAAAAATACATAATATGTACTCTATTGTATCTTTTTGAACCCTACCAATGTAGTTATCTTTTTTTATTTACTATATTCATTTATTTATTTTGTGGTCGTAAGTGCGGATGGTCAAGTATAGGTCATAAGTCGAGGAGTAATTTAAAATTTATCATTATCATATAGTAAATTCAATCCATGTACGTATAATTATTGTACATAATGTGAAAAATACATAATATGTACTCTATTGTATCTTTTTGAACCCTACCAATGTAGTTATCTTTTTTTATTTACTATATTCATTTATTTATTTTGTGGTCGTAAGTGCGGATGGTCGTAAGTCGCATAGGTCATAAGTCGAGGAGTAATTTAAAATTTATCAATATCATATAGTAAATTCAATCCATGTACGTATAATTATTGTACATAATGTGAAAAATACATAATATGTACTCTATTGTATCTTTTTGAACCCTACCAATGTAGTTATCTTTTTTTATTTACTATATTCATTTATTTATTTTGTGGTCGTAAGTGCGGATGGTCGTAAGTCGCATAGGTCATAAGTCGAGGAGTAATTTAAAATTTATCATTATCATATAGTAAATTCAATCCATGTACGTATAATTATTGTACATAATGTGAAAAATACATAATATGTACTCTATTGTATCTTTTTGAACCCTACCAATGTAGTTATCTTTTTTTATTTACTATATTCATTTATTTATTTTGTGGTCGTAAGTGCGGATGGTCGTAAGTCGCATAGGTCATAAGTCGAGGAGTAATTTAAAATTTATCAATATCATATAGTAAATTCAATCCATGTACGTATAATTATTGTACATAATGTGAAAAATACATAATATGTACTCTATTGTATCTTTTTGAACCCTACCAATGTAGTTATCTTTTTTTATTTACTATATTCATTTATTTATTTTGTGGTCGTAAGTGCGGATGGTCGTAAGTCGCATAGGTCATAAGTCGAGGAGTAATTTAAAATTTATCAATATCATATAGTAAATTCAATCCATGTACGTATAATTATTGTACATAATGTGAAAAATACATAATATGTACTCTATTGTATCTTTTTGAACCCTACCAATGTAGTTATCTTTTTTTATTTACTATATTCATTTCTTTATTTTGTGGTCGTAAGTGCGGATGGTCGTAAGTCGCATAGGTCATAAGTCGAGGAGTAATTTAAAATTTATCAATATCATATAGTAAATTCAATCCATGTACGTATAATTATTGTACATAATGTGAAAAATACATAATATGTACTCTATTGTATCTTTTTGAACCCTACCAATGTAGTTATCTTTTTTTATTTACTATATTCATTTATTTATTTTGTGGTCGTAAGTGCGGATGGTCGTAAGTCGCATAGGTCATAAGTCGAGGAGTAATTTAAAATTTATCATTATCATATAGTAAATTCAATCCATGTACGTATAATTATTGTACATAATGTGAAAAATACATAATATGTACTCTATTGTATCTTTTTGAACCCTACCAATGTAGTTATCTTTTTTTATTTACTATATTCATTTATTTATTTTGTGGTCGTAAGTGCGGATGGTCGTAAGTCGCATAGGTCATAAGTCGAGGAGTAATTTAAAATTTATCATTATCATATAGTAAATTCAATCCATGTACGTATAATTATTGTACATAATGTGAAAAATACATAATATGTACTCTATTGTATCTTTTTGAACCCTACCAATGTAGTTATCTTTTTTTATTTACTATATTCATTTATTTATTTTGTGGTCGTAAGTGCGGATGGTCGTAAGTCGCATAGGTCATAAGTCGAGGAGTAATTTAAAATTTATCAATATCATATAGTAAATTCAATCCATGTACGTATAATTATTGTACATAATGTGAAAAATACATAATATGTACTCTATTGTATCTTTTTGAACCCTACCAATGTAGTTATCTTTTTTTATTTACTATATTCATTTATTTATTTTGTGGTCGTAAGTGCGGATGGTCGTAAGTCGCATAGGTCATAAGTCGAGGAGTAATTTAAAATTTATCAATATCATATAGTAAATTCAATCCATGTACGTATAATTATTGTACATAATGTGAAAAATACATAATATGTACTCTATTGTATCTTTTTGAACCCTACCAATGTAGTTATCTTTTTTTATTTACTATATTCATTTATTTATTTTGTGGTCGTAAGTGCGGATGGTCGTAAGTCGCATAGGTCATAAGTCGAGGAGTAATTTAAAATTTATCAATATCATATAGTAAATTCAATCCATGTACGTATAATTATTGTACATAATGTGAAAAATACATAATATGTACTCTATTGTATCTTTTTGAACCCTACCAATGTAGTTATCTTTTTTTATTTACTATATTCATTTATTTATTTTGTGGTCGTAAGTGCGGATGGTCGTAAGTCGCATAGGTCATAAGTCGAGGAGTAATTTAAAATTTATCAATATCATATAGTAAATTCAATCCATGTACGTATAATTATTGTACATAATGTGAAAAATACATAATATGTACTCTATTGTATCTTTTTGAACCCTACCAATGTAGTTATCTTTTTTTATTTACTATATTCATTTATTTATTTTGTGGTCGTAAGTGCGGATGGTCGTAAGTCGCATAGGTCATAAGTCGAGGAGTAATTTAAAATTTATCATTATCATATAGTAAATTCAATCCATGTACGTATAATTATTGTACATAATGTGAAAAATACATAATATGTACTCTATTGTATCTTTTTGAACCCTACCAATGTAGTTATCTTTTTTTATTTACTATATTCATTTATTTATTTATTTTGTGGTCGTAAGTGCGGATGGTCGTAAGTCGCATAGGTCATAAGTCGAGGAGTAATTTAAAATTTATCAATATCATATAGTAAATTCAATCCATGTACGTATAATTATTGTACATAATGTGAAAAATACATAATATGTACTCTATTGTATCTTTTTGAACCCTACCAATGTAGTTATCTTTTTTTATTTACTATATTCATTTATTTATTTTGTGGTCGTAAGTGCGGATGGTCGTAAGTCGCATAGGTCATAAGTCGAGGAGTAATTTAAAATTTATCAATATCATATAGTAAATTCAATCCATGTACGTATAATTATTGTACATAATGTGAAAAATACATAATATGTACTCTATTGTATCTTTTTGAACCCTACCAATGTAGTTATCTTTTTTTATTTACTATATTCATTTATTTATTTTGTGGTCGTAAGTGCGGATGGTCGTAAGTCGCATAGGTCATAAGTCGAGGAGTAATTTAAAATTTATCATTATCATATAGTAAATTCAATCCATGTACGTATAATTATTGTACATAATGTGAAAAATACATAATATGTACTCTATTGTATCTTTTTGAACCCTACCAATGTAGTTATCTTTTTTTATTTACTATATTCATTTATTTATTTTGTGGTCGTAAGTGCGGATGGTCGTAAGTCGCATAGGTCATAAGTCGAGGAGTAATTTAAAATTTATCATTATCATATAGTAAATTCAATCCATGTACGTATAATTATTGTACATAATGTGAAAAATACATAATATGTACTCTATTGTATCTTTTTGAACCCTACCAATGTAGTTATCTTTTTTTATTTACTATATTCATTTATTTATTTTGTGGTCGTAAGTGCGGATGGTCGTAAGTGCGGATGGTCGTAAGTCGCATAGGTCATAAGTCGAGGAGTAATTTAAAATTTATCAATATCATATAGTAAATTCAATCCATGTACGTATAATTATTGTACATAATGTGAAAAATACATAATATGTACTCTATTGTATCTTTTTGAACCCTACCAATGTAGTTATCTTTTTTTATTTACTATATTCATTTATTTATTTTGTGGTCGTAAGTGCGGATGGTCGTAAGTCGCATAGGTCATAAGTCGAGGAGTAATTTAAAATTTATCAATATCATATAGTAAATTCAATCCATGTACGTATAATTATTGTACATAATGTGAAAAATACATAATATGTACTCTATTGTATCTTTTTGAACCCTACCAATGTAGTTATCTTTTTTTATTTACTATATTCATTTATTTATTTTGTGGTCGTAAGTGCGGATGGTCGTAAGTCGCATAGGTCATAAGTCGAGGAGTAATTTAAAATTTATCAATATCATATAGTAAATTCAATCCATGTACGTATAATTATTGTACATAATGTGAAAAATACATAATATGTACTCTATTGTATCTTTTTGAACCCTACCAATGTAGTTATCTTTTTTTATTTACTATATTCATTTATTTATTTTGTGGTCGTAAGTGCGGATGGTCGTAAGTCGCATAGGTCATAAGTCGAGGAGTAATTTAAAATTTATCATTATCATATAGTAAATTCAATCCATGTACGTATAATTATTGTACATAATGTGAAAAATACATAATATGTACTCTATTGTATCTTTTTGAACCCTACCAATGTAGTTATCTTTTTTTATTTACTATATTCATTTATTTATTTTTGTGGTCGTAAGTGCGGATGGTCGTAAGTTGCATAGGTCATAAGTCGAGGAGGAGTAATTTAAAAAAATTATCAATATCATATTATAGTAAGAAAATAATTTGAAGTTTTACAACCCTAAACAGGTTTCGTTACAATTTTTTATTTCGTTTTGCATCAAAATCCAACTATTACAATCAATGAAAATATTGCCAGGTCAGTCTTACCTGCAAGCTGCCTTTCTGACAATACTCCGTAACCAGGCAACAGTGGGGAGGGTCAACGCAGCAACCGACGAATCGAACGATATGTTCATGCTGTAGGTCCTTCATCTAAAAGGAAATTTGGAATTTAATACCTAAAGCAATAATTCAGCAGCAAATTTGTTGGAATAAAATTTTGAATACATCCCTAACTACAGTCGTTGTGCACAGTAACAGGTATGATTACGTTTCATTGTGTGGTAATTTCGAGTTACTAAACCACTAAAGTGGTTTCGACGAGATATATCGTCCGTCAAGAGATGACACATATTGCTAATAACGATAGGTCTCGTCATCAAGGTGCCGATTTTTTTATAAGATCAAGGTTTGGTAAAATCTCTTTTTGTGACGAGATATCTCGTCCATTAATGTCTGATCAGTTTTACTAATGACCTTGTCAACCACCAGGCTGGTTAAAGTAACTTTGAAAATGTGTAGAATGAATAGAAGTAACTTTGGATGGGATAATGGTGCACATGACACATTATTGCATAAAATAATTTATTGAGGACAATTTTATCTAATAATTGTACATTATGTGTGTATAATGGCATACAACATATAGTGTCATTAATGTGTCATAAAAAATGCACTATCTTGGGCTTACAGGGAAAACTGATCAAGTCAAAAATAGTCGAACTGAGAAAAGGTAGTTTGAAAAAACTCAGGAGTACTGAATAGCAGAGACGTAACTAGGCTAGTTTCCACCCGGGGCAAGAACTCGCCTTGGTGCCACCCACCGACCAACCAAACGAAAACCCTCCCCGACAACACCTGATATCGCCACCACACATTAATATAAAAATATGGATTAATGGAATTAAACTTTGATGGTAAATGCTTCATTTTAAAGGTAGATTAATTTGCAGCAATTTCATTTTTAGTACAAGATGAAATACCTAATTGATTCTAAGATATTTCATTGACAAATAATCTAAGAGTAGCATGTTTGGTACATTCTTTCATACTTATAATCGCTGCAAATTAAATGAAAATGTTTTATCAAATGATATCGGGATATGTGTAGGCTGCATCAAAATCAACAGACTGTTGCGTTAGAATAGGATATTTAATTATGATAAATAGAGGCTGTTCGGACATTTTTTGAATGATTTTGATGAACTGTAAAAAAATTGTATGCTACGAAATAATTTTATTTTCGCAGCAGTTAAATAGTTAAAGTATAACTTATCGTCGGCTAACTCAGAGTTTTGTTTACTTTCAAAATGGCGCTTTTAAATAAGCAATGGATGGAAGGCTACGTTTCCGCTCTTTCCGAAGAGAATTGATTATTCAATTATTCAAAAATGCTCTGTAAAATTCATGGTTTTCTATATCTAAAGGTACGATATTAATATTTTGTGCCCAATATCGCTAAAAATGAGAGTTCATTTCTTGATGGTATGTGTGTATTTCGATCACGGTCAGAATATACGAATGATTTAAAGACAAATTTTTGCGTCAAAAGATAAAGTCTACAGAAAGAAGAGTTTCAGAGCAAAAATAGTTATTTTCAAGTTTCCTATAACCACCTTAAACAGCAACTATACACCCCACCATAATAATATCAGGATCTCAATGTACCTGAAAATGTGTGGGTTAAGGAAAAAGTGATTAAAAATCACGGTATTCAGAGCATTGAACATAAGAACGATTCTATGAGCAAAATGGATAGATATTCAGAAAAACCACAAATTATTCATGTCATTGCCTCTTGATCTACAAGTTATTCTACATGCAAAATATTGGCAAACTCAACGACAGATTCGTTTAAACACGGACAATGTGTTTCCATCTTTCTGGCACCAGTCGGTCTGGACTTGTACCGAAAACGGACAATGATAATTCGTTCCGGAACGCCCAGGTGATTAAGTCCACCTTCCAGGTGATTAAGCCCACCTGCGCTAAGTAGCTAATCCCATTTACGGAGTCAGACAGCCGTCGCCAGATCCACAGCGAATCAAAAACCACAAGCGAACAAAGCGCTCCGAAGTTTCGAGGGAAACTAAGAGTCGAATCTCGAGTTCTTGCTGGTGTTCTCGTTCGAGAGGCTTGGCTCAGCGACCCTTTTGAGTGGTCAAACTCCTTAGGGAGTTAAATCTATTTTTGGAGACGGTTCTCTCACCCCGAGAGTACGCGTTCTTGTAGCTTGGCGTAGGCTGCCCATCTCGAGTTCTTGCTTGGTCTCATCCGAGAGGCTCGACCCAGCGACCTTGCGAGTGGTCTAACTCCTTAGCCAGTAAATAGCTTGGATTTGCTTTCTCATCCCGAGAATAACCGAAGGAACGTACTGGAGTTCCGGAAAGATACCGTTCCCGTCTTGTGCTGACCCGACAACCCCAGCGGAGCCGTTCCCGGATTGTGCTGAACCGACCACCTGCGAAGAATCCGGTGCTGACCTCTCGTCTGGCAGGGAACCTGAATCGACCCGTCATCCCGAGAAGATCCGGTGCTGACCTCTCGTCTGGCAGGGAACCTGAATCGACCCGTCATCCCGAGAAGATCCGGTGCCGACTTCTCGTCTGGCAGGGAACCTGAATCGACCCGTCATCCCGAGAAGATCCGGTGCCGACTTCTCGTCTGGCAGGGAACCTGAATCGATCCGTCATCCCGAGAAGATCCGGTGCCGATCTTTTGTAATCGTCACCCGACGCATAGAATCTCACCCCGAGATAATTGAGAACTTTCTCCCACTCAGAGACTTTCGTACGTACCTGAGATTTCGACAACCTGTCGCATCCAGTTAGCAGAGGCATAGAAACTCGTGAAAGCGCCGTGTAAATACATTCTAATATAGCCAAGACATTGTGCAAAATAAATTAATGTTTGTTATTTAAGCTCAGACTGTTCTCTGTAGATTTGAATCTACCACGCTACGCAGAGAAGTCGTTACAATATATACAACAAAAATTTGTTGTACTGTTCTATTGTGTTTCTGTACGAAGTAGGCTGGAATATACTCAATTTTGAAAATTTTGTTAATATTTGACATTTAAAACCTCTTTAAAAATACACTGCTGGCCACCGTAAATGCAACACCCTGAAGGAAGCATGCAAATAATATGAAATTTACAACATGCATTAGCGGAGGTGAGATATGCAAATGATTAGAATTTCAGCGCAGACGCACATCACGCGCGCCTGTGGCGCCACTTCAAAGCGCTATTTAAGGCTTGGAGATTTCGACGATTTCAAGTACGGCAATTGTGTTTTTCTTGTGGTTTTTTCAAAAAAACGATCAATTATGCCTCGTAGAAAACAGCGATCATCTTTTGATCAAGTATCCGAGTTCGACAGAGGAAGGATAGTGGCCTACCGAGATTGTGGATTATCTTTCAGGGAAATCGGTAGTCGTGTTGGACGAAACCAAACAACTGTAATGCGGATATGTGATCGTTGGATGCAGGAGGGTACGACGGACCGACGTGTTCGATCGCATCCACCTCAGTGCACCACTTCACGTGATGACAGGCATATTGTGCGTATGGCAGTGACGGATCGCTCAGCCACATCACGAACCATAGCACAGCACATTCAGTCTGTACCGCATCATCCAGTGTCTGCGCGTACCATTCGACGCCGTTTACAGCAGAGTGGTCTGTCCGCAAGACGTCCATTGCTTCGTCTACCCTTGACGCAGAACCACAGACGTTTCCGCCGCCAATGGTGCGATGAAAGAAGGATGTGGACGGCAGAATGGAATGAAATTGTCTTTACTGACGAGTCACGCTTCTGTCTGCAACACCACGATGGTCGGATTCGAGTCTGGAGACACCGTGGAGAGAGGATGCTGAACAGCTGCGTTATGCACCGCTACACTGGGTATTATGGTATGGGGTGGTATTGGATATCACTCTCGCACTCCTCTAGTACGCATTGCCGGTACTTTAAACAGCCAGCGCTACATCTCCGAGGTGTTGGAGCCAGTTGTCCTTCCTTACCTTCAGGGCTTGCCCACAGCCATATTTCAACAGGATAATGCGCGACCACACGTGGCACGCATTGTCCAAGGGTTCTTCGTCAATCGCCAGATTGAATTGCTTCCCTGGCCAGCTCGCTCTCCGGATCTTTCGCCGATAGAAAACATGTGGTCCATGGTTGCTCAACGATTGACCCAGAATACCTCCCCAGCTGCCACACCAGATCAACTTTGGCAACGTGTGGAAGCTGCTTGGTCTGCTGTACCCCAAGAACACATCCAAAGTCTCTTTGAATCAATGCCGAGGCGTGTGGCAGCGGTGATTTCCAACAATGGCGGCTACTCTGGCTACTGATTTTGGCAGGAACCACACTTCACAGAAGTCTATAAATTTAATCATTTGATACTTGGTCAACATGTTATCTACAAAATAAATTTTGTTGTGATATCTCTTGTCTTTCTTGGTGTTGCAATTTGGGTGGCCACAGTGTATTATTACTGAAATTAGTACTTTATCATTCCTATAAAAATTAAGTTAAAATTATTATTAATAGATGTAAGACTGCTTAGAATGGAAAGAGACAATTGGCGACCGCCAATAATAAAAAAACGTTCGCCAACTTCCGAAAGGAAGTGACAATAAGTACAGAGTACCGAGGAGGTCTTAGGAGCGAGGTAGATCGCTCGGTGTAAGAAAAACACAGGCGTGTCACCTGTGTGTGATTTGTAAATCCCATAGAGGATATATTATTAATTTCAATTTTCTTAAATGTCTTATGTTCGCGTGTTATGTTCTGTTAAATAAACGTGTTTGTGATTTTAACTGAAGTGGTTATTGAAGAAGTAAATCATAGTGGTAAAACAGCATCACCTGCTGGGTCTAACCTAGTGAAGTACACCAATTATACTAGTGAACTAACTCTCTAAAGAGAACTAAAACTACATTAGTGTGAGTGAGAAACTGTAGTATAGAGTTTTAGGCTTTTAAAGAAAATGGCGTCATAGTGCATGATCAATTTCGGGAGGCAATGTGTACAATTCAGAATAGAGTGATTTCAATTTAGAAAACGAATCGAAAATAAGTGCCATACGTATTCGAATTTAAACTGAATGTGATTTGTACTACAAACTTTCAAACAAAACTTTTTCCCGTTTCGGATGAATAGTAATGGTAATATCCGAACAGGGACTTTTTAAAAAGTAGAAAGAAAATTTTCTCTTAAAGACCGAAAGTCTATGTTGCTTACTTTACAAGTTGAAACTGCTCTTATGCACCTTAAGAGTTGTGTCCAAAACTTTTGTTGGAAACAATGATTTTCTTACAAAAAGTAGTCCAACGATCTACTGTTTTCTGAAAAAATATAATGGATAACCTTTGGTTTGTCTTGAGAGGAATTTTCAGTATAAGTAAACAAACCACCGGATTTTACTTCCCCGTTATCTAGAACAGAATACATATTGGAAGCAGTCAACCACAAAAACACTAGCGCCATCTTAGCTTTAGAGAGAAAAGCCTCGTGCGAAAAACATTTAATTTTAAAACAAGCTTTGTTATTTCATGTGCCACTGAATAAAATTTTCAAGTGCATTTGCTTTAAAAGAAATTAATCATGAATATAGTATCAAATTAATTTTTGTCATCCTTGTATGAAGAAATTCGGAAGTATCGTATACATGATTCAAGAGTGCCACACGTAAATACTGTCTTCAATTCCGATCTCTTCTAATAAGAAAAAACACCAGACATACTACCACGTCGTTCTATAAACATCCATATAATCCATTTCACATACATTGCATCCTTGGTGTAAGATAAAACCTAAAGACAAGTTTAAGTTACGACGTCATTAGCGGTTGGACTAAAATTTTCGACTTTTTTGTCTTGGAGGAAGTTGCGTCATTCCGTAGATCATACCACAGACATTTTATAACCCATCTGATCACCATCAAAATTTGCATTTACTCGACATTTCACACAATACTTTTGAAATTGTACCTCCTGTTAATTTTCTATCAGATTACTTGATTCAATAAGTAAGACACACAATCAAAGTTTTACTAACAGTAGAGAGAACCGCCTGCAACTGAAACTTGACGTGCATTTAATTTATTTAATTAGGTGTTTTTTAAAATCGCACTGGGAAAGATCCGAGGAAACGTCATTTTGAAAGGTCAGATGACGAGGTCAAACCTCAGCTCGCACCTCACTTTCCAAATTTCCACACCACGCTAACGTCCGGACATTTGAGGCCACGAGATTTAACGTGCACCAGCCCCCTTTGTACACGACGGTCTTTGGTTAGATTCGAACTCGCAACCCTCCGGTTGCTAATCCGTGCATTTAAGAGTTATTAACATGTTATGTATCAGACGCACTAAAGGGTATTTGGGTATTTCAATTAACGTCACACTGGAGCAACACAATGGGCTATTGGTGACGGTCCGGGATCAATCCCAAAGGGAAAGATCCGAGGACAACACCACGTAATTTTGAACCACGGTCAGATGACGAGGCAACACCTGAGCTGGCACCCCACTCTCCAAACTTCCACACCACGCCAACGTGAGGATCGCACTAAAGGAAAAACCACAAAAACATTTATGTTATGATCGTATAGTATCGATTATTATTGGATATTACGATTATGCAGTCAATACCAACCTCATACACGGTGACGTGATAAGAGCTTCGAGAAGTTCACAATGGATGGGAATCTAAGAACATGTAAGACTAAAATCTGCGGATTTAAACTAGTATATGAAAAGGTTAACTAAATACAAGTCAAAGGAATTCGGAGAAAGGAAACAGAAGGTAACAAAATACACTTTGCGTGCATCTAAAAACTGCACCAAAAATGTCCTCGAGAAAGCAAAGGTAAACGCCAAACTGATGCGCATTATTCAAACAGTAGTGTAATGCAGATCGAAAATATAAATGTTGAAGTTAAAAGATAAATTAAAAACAAATATAGAATTCTAAAACACAAATTCAAACAAGGCAACGAAAATACACGTGTACTATTTGGATCCACTTCATTCGAAAAGCCAACTTCTTCAAGGCGCCCATGTGACTGAATCACTGGTTCGATTAAAGTCCACCAGAAATAAACTAAACATAAAATTAAATACAAGAACAGATACAAACAGAAGGTAACGAAAATACTTGCATACGAAAGCTCAGAGCGTCACAGCGAATATTTTCTGCGCAAGTGAAGGCGAACGGCCATTTGAAAAGAACTCACACTATTCAATCACTGTTTGATGTGGAAGACATGAAATTAACTAAATTCAATACGTCAAAGAAATACGGAAAGAACATACTTGCACCACTCGAATCTATTCCCTTCAAAATGCGTGGTATTGTCCTCGGATCTTTTCCTTTAGGATTCATTAAGGACCGTCACCGTTGTATTGTGCTCCAGTGTGACGCGTTAATTAAAATACATACCATACCTACCCTTCGAAAAGCGACCTCTGGTGGAGCTTCTTCGAACTATTTCCTGAAGAATAGTTCGAAGAAACTCCACCAGAGGTTAATATCACGTGTGTTGTCACGTGAATGGATGAAAAAATTGCAAAACTGCCTCCTCGTGCGGAAGCCGATCGAACCTCCACTGACCCCGGGACAGACGACAACGCCGGGGGCTTACTGAGACCCCCCGACGCTGCCGCTGTCCCGGGAGCGGGTTGCCGGACATCCGGAGAAGACAGTTTTGAGCCCTGACTATTTCGGTTGTCAAGTTTTGATTTTATATTTTGATACGTTATTTAGTTGTCATATTTGTTTTGAGCGGAAATTCCGAATCGTGCCAGATGGCGGAAGATGTGACCGTAAGAGTGAAATTAAATTAAATTAAATCCGCGTGCACGTGGGTATCGAACCGGGCACCTTCCGAACGCGAGGCTGAGGCGCTGCCGACTGCGCCGTCGGGACTCGCTGGCTTTTGTTCTTCCACTCATATTGAGTCCTGGTTTCAGATCTACTGAATCAAAAAAGCGAAGTTTCATATGTTCTAATTTTAAATTGAAAAAATATTATTTCGAAGTAAATCTTATTTTTATTATGATATATATTGTATGTTGTATATATGATGTTTTTATTATGTGTATGAAATAAATTATTATTAAGAGTTATAAGAAAAAAAAAGAAAATTTTGGCAAGGCTTTTTCGGACATTATTATATGCGAAATACAGAATATATCATATGTTCTTGTAGTTGAGTTGAAAAGTTTTGAGTTTTACCAAACGAATAAATACACAAATGTTATATTTGGTTGGCATATACATAATTGTTATATGTGTAGATATTATCATAGTTGCGTTATCTTAGGGAAAGTACTGTTGACCAGTCTCTTCGGAACAGTTTGTACAAAACATATACCTTATGGGTAGGGATGTTACTAAGTGATTTCACAGTAACAGTTCTAATTGTGACTGCTACTGAACAATATCTGTGATTCAAAACTGTGATTGTGATTTTAAACTGAATTTGATTGGTTGAAGGGTACTGTTTTTTGTTATATAAGATGTTTTGTTATGTTTACCTAAAGTCTGGCGTTACGGATGAGTCGTTAACGTAGCGGCTTACAACACTAAAGAACTCACTTCGAACCCAAGTTATCTTTTATCCCCAACAACTGAAATATAGTTTAATTTTTTTTTATTTATCCTAACGCCAAAAACATTTAATAAACAAGCCGTTTGAACAAAATTAAAAAAATTCCACCCTGCCGATGACCTTTTATCATTTTAAGCATGTAATTCCTTTCCCTATAAAAAGCGGTAACTCTTTTTCTCAATAAACAAATGCCGATTTCCTTTTTTTCTTTCCCGACTTCAGATTTGCCATTTGAGTTCTCCATGCTACCCTAGCTTCTGCAACAGGAATTAGCCTCTAAATTGCATCCATTATCCTTTCCCCAACTTCCCCATTTTGAAATTATTATCATTTTTTTTCCTTTTTTCCAGTAACTTTTTACTTTTTCAACATTTCTCCCATAGTTTAATTCATAATTTATACAATTTTTCTAATAGTTATCAAGATGTGAATGTAGAGATTTTCTCTACAACTCAGAAATTCATAAGCTGTGGGAAAGTATACTATATTATTTATAAGTATATTATTTATTTCAGAACTGAATCGTAAAATTTCTATTTCTTTTGAAAATGCATTGTCTGACAAGAAATTCCCCCCAAAAGAGTCGAAGTATCACGGTTAAACGATTTCAACTGATATCATTTAGCCCCAGTGAATAGATTTTTTCATTTTGACAATAATCTAGTGATCAAATTCAAATTTTTATAGCCGGTTTTTCTTGACACAGACGAAAGGACTTAGGCAATTATTCACTCAACTCTTTTCCTTCAAATTTTGACTTGATCAGTTTTCCTTGTAAGCCCACGATATATTTATAGCTAGTTTCTCTTGAATATCAGTACCACAACTTTCAAGTGGTTTCGACGAGATATCTCGTTCATCAAGACGAACAATTTTGTTAATGACGAAATATCTCGTCCATCAAGAGATGACACATATTGCTAATGACGATAAGTCTCGTCATCAAGACAAACAATTATGCTATTGACGAGATATCTCGTCATCACGATATTGCCGATTTTTTTTATGACGACGAGATCAAGATTTGGTCAGTTTTCTTTCAATTTTGATGTTTACAAGATACCTCGTCGAGACAACATAAGGGAAGGAGGGTTATTTTATGCGAGCAATTACCCCATAGATCAAGTAAAAGTAGAGTGAATTTTCCTTTTTTTTCATTAATTCGTTATTTTTATATTTTAGGCGGAAAGGCCTTTATTTTTCCAAAATTAATTTGACATCAACTTGGAGTAATAACAAAATAAATTTACTTTATTAATTATTACTTATAACCCCATAAGGTCCCCAGGGCCATTAGCCCAACCAGACAATCAAAATACAAATGATTCACATACAAGTTACAAAGATTAACAGGATCCAAAAGCCGATTAGCTATTGAAGCACAGACGAGTGTTTTTCATAACGCTCGTCAATTAGTTCTGCATTAGGATTAGTGCTTTATCCCAGCCTCGTAATCTACAACCGGATATCTTCAAACCGAGTGATCGGATGGAATAACATAAAGATGTGAGTACATCTCCATCTATTTCATCATAAGAAGGTCTATACAATGATCTAAGTGACGCCAAGTGAAAAACTCCACCGACCTTCGGATGAAATAGACATAGTCGGTCGTCGAGTCGCGTCGTAATAGACGGAGACGCTGTCGTGTCGTAAGATCTCAGCAGGGTAAATCACGTGGCATTACGAATTGGCAAGGGCCGATTGGCTATCGTGGCTCAGACTAGTTTTTTAATCATGCTGTATAATTACTTTGACCAATCAACAACTTTGTTCCACATTAGGATCCATGCTTTTTCAAACAGCCACGTAACAAGTCTTCAAACGGAGTGACTAGAAGAATAGCACGAAGCTACACGCACTTATTTCGTCTATTTCATTGGAAAGTCGATGTATAGCTTTATATCTGAAGTGACTTCACAGTTATTCTAAATTGTAATCATCGTATGCATGAAAGAGCAGCAATGAATGTATGATAAAAAATATCTTCTGTATATGTTATTGCTTTACAGAATATATGTACATTATTACTATACAGAATATATGTACATGTTATTACTATACAGAATATATGTATATGTTATTACTACTTTATTTACAATACTCATATATTTACCCTCTAAGTGGTTTTGACAAGGTAACACGTTCATCAAGATCTGCCCAATTTTGTAAATTTTGTATATCGTCATCAAGATGCTAATGATTTTTTTATAACGAGATCAAGACCTGGTCAGTTTTCCTCTAATGACGAGATATCTCGTTCATCAAGATCTGATCAATTTCGCTACTGATGAGATATCTCGTCAAGTTCTTGCAGATTTTTTTTACGAAGACGATATCAAAACCTGGACAGTTTTCCTCTAATGACGAGATATCTCGTTCATAAAGATCTGGTAAGTTTTGCTAACAAATATACCTCGTCGAGACAACGACCATTAGGGTTAAGGCACGCTTAACGTAACTTATGTGCGATTTAAAACCCACAGAATTTTTCAATGATCATAGCATCGAGCCCTAACGTAAATCTAAAAGCGTAAATAAAGAAATTTTGCAAAGCAGATACTTCAGAAAATTACAAAAACCAATAATGTAGGGTTCATGACAAATCTCCAAAATGCACGAAACCTTGCACTTAAAAATCATCTTTTCCCATGTAATTCCCCAGGAAACGCAGGAGTAAAGATTGCCTTTCATTCAAGCATCCAATGGTGCGTGGAAATTTTACATTTTGTTGCGAAATGGCGGAAAAAATTCTTTTTTCTAATACAAAAATCAATAATCTATCTATAGAACACATTACGTAACATATCCGTCCTACAAGAGCACTTTTTGCCTAAACTAAAACGGAGGAATGATAGAAAGAAGGCATCCGAAAGGATTAGATAGCATGTTATATGATTGGATTTGAAAACGATATCAATTTGGTATGCTCTATCATATTCGTTGAAAGACTAATTTTATTTTGAATCAAAATGTTGCGTTAAGCGATTTTGTTCTGCTAAGGTTTCTCTAAAGCACATTTTCGAAAATGGATTTAGGTGTGGCTTGTTTTTATCTGTGCATTTATTTTCCAAGCAAACACATTTCTAAAACATGAAAACTCTTAAACTAAATAAAATTCTTATTGTTAGGATGGATAATAAGGCGAATCGTACAATTGTTTTTCAAAAACTCAAACATTCCTGAATGTCCAAAAGTTGCCATTTTATGCTCTTAAAGTAGCACTTTTTAGGACATTTGACCCACCGCAGTGGCTCAGTGGTGCACTTCACTAGCAACCTGTGAACCGTAGGGGGTCGAAATTTTGATTCCTGTAAATACCTTGGGTGTATTTCTCTCTTTTGTCCTCAAAATTTACTTGTATGTATATGTCCCTTTTATTTAATGGAAAAACATCGCATGGCCAGATCTGGTCATTGCACCATACAAAAACTAACCAGAGTGTGAGAGTCAAATTTTTAAGTTAATACAGTTGTCAAATTGCAAATTTTAAATTTTTTTATTCTTTTAAAGTTTTAATTTACTTTCGTATTTAGTTAATAACAGCAAAAGAGGATTACGGGCTGCAGGAGAAGAGGATATTAGATCAAGAATTGCGACTAGGAAGGACTTTATAAACGTTTGAAGCAAAGTATCAATTTTTATGATTCAACGATAAGTTTGAGACACATACATTTAAGATTGCTTTTAGAACCAACAAGTATCCAAGCAATTCATTATGCTTTTACAAGCAAATATACTTTGACTCAGCTTCAAGTATGGTACTTTAGGTATGTAGGTATTTTTTAATTAACGTCGCACTGGAACAACACAATTTGGCGACGGTCCGAGATCAAACCCAAAGGAAAGATCGAAGGACAACACCACGTAATTTTGAACCAGTCAGATGACAATTTAGCTTCAGATCAACCTGTAGTTGATTCGTTTAGTCTCATGTGCTGGCTGATTGGTGATATTACGAGTTTCCTCTTACGAGTGATTTCCTATCAGATACAAATGTGACCTTACTTCTATTTGAAGACTTTTGAAGAACAAATATTGCATCCCCTTTCTCATCCCGTTTAGATCTTTGTCCTATAAACTCCCGAAACAACGAAGATGACAACTGCACTGGGGCTACACTTCATCATAATTCAAGTCAATATGAGATAGTTTCTATGTAAACAAGGCAAGACAGAATGCGAAGATTTTACTTCCACAACCCCAATGCTCTCGCATGCTATACATCGAAGCAACCTTAAACTGTTGGTTATCGCCGTTTTGGCGACATTTCGTGTTTAATCTAATTTATATAGACCAATCAACTATCGTACATTAATTCGGTATGTAGGTTGATCAACATCACCCTGGAGAAACAGAACTGGCTATTGGAGAAGGTCCGGGATCAATCCCGAATGGAAAGATCCGAGAATAACACCTCGTAATTTTGAAACAAGGTCAAATGTGTATTAATTCTGAGTCCATTCTTTGGAATTTTTGTTGGCGAGATGGAGGAAACCGTATTCGAAAAACAAAAGCAAGTGCCGTCATGTCAAGAATACTCACAAGGAAGCAGTTCCCAACGCTAAATCACTACCACTATCTACATTTAGCTTGAAAAATAAAGCGTCTCATAGACAGTCAGATATGTTAATTGAGAAGACAAAGATTTTGCATGCTCCATTCGCTTAAAATGTGTTTCAGATTATCCTTAATCGTTGAGCTATGACTTTATAGTGAAATAAAACTCATAATTCATAAACAGTGACGGTTGTCACTCAATTTCAGAATTTCTACTTAGAAACATGAAATAAATATAGGGTTTCACAAAGGATTATAATAAAAGGAAAATTTATAACTTTGAAACAAATCATTCGATTGACAAGATGTACATGATGAACATGTTGAAGTGTACTAGAATTGCAAAAAACGTTTGAAATTTTGGAAATAAATCGTTAGTAAGAAAAGAAAATTTACTTTTATAAAGCGGAACACACCCTGTATGCAATTCAAAGTTAAAACTGATACCTTCTTAAAAATGTTGTACGTGCTGCCATCTACTGTCTGAAATGCAAGTCTCTGAAGTTTCTCTTACTATTTCCATATGACAATAAATCTCTCGAATCACTTTTCGAAACTGATTGAAGTCAGTTCTGATAGGAAACAATTTCTTGAATGTTTATTTATTGATTGTTTTTACTTGTACCATGCAAAAGATACGTCAACTGAAAAAGATATCGTAAATGATATTTTCATTAAATAAAAGAGATTACTTCCTCTTTTGGGAGCTAAATAAAAGTAGATTGAATGTAGAAGATATTAGGTAGAATGTATAAAGTATTAAGTACTGAACGTAGAAGGTATTAGGTATATTGAACGTAGAAGGTATTTTTTTAATTATAATCAAGAATTGTGTTTTCAAAATTGAAATGAAATAAAGTACATATAATAATTTATTTAGTTAATTTGAAACATTTTCCTGTCATAAACATTAAAAGTGAATCAATTTTTAACCTGAGAAAATAAATTTCTAAAACATTTGGAAAATTCTGGTATATTTATCCAGGCACCATTGTTTGTTAAAATTCAAACTATTGTACACAATTTGTAGATAATCAATTTCCCAAATTTCTGTTTTTATTTAAAAAATGAACACATAGAAAAGAGTTCATGAATGAATATTTTCTTTGAAAATTTTATTTCAGCTGAAAAATCTTATCCCTGTCTTTTTTATATTCACTAGCTGCTTTTTAAAAAGTCCATAATTTCCATTTCTTTAGATCCAAAATTTTTTTATAATTGGAAGCAAATAAAAAATTAAGGTTTGCAGGAATTCAATGTTTGTTTAATGAAAAGTTACATTGTTTCAACCATATCAAATATTTTCGAAAAAGCTTCCAAGTTGCATAAATCAGTCCAATATAGGAGGTGCTGCCATCTAGTATATCTTCCTCTAAGAATCCGATTTTTTTTGCATCTCAGAAGTGCTGCCATCTACTGGGTGTTTGAATAAAACCTTTTTCCTTTATATTGTGCTGCCATCTACTGCAGAAATATTTAACTTTTGTGTTTCGAAGTAAACTCCAATGTTTATCACAGAAAAATATCACGTTTATCATTATTTTTTATCAATTTAAAAAAAAATTTAACTTCATAAATTAGTAATACAATTGCGTTCCCTTGGAAATTATACATATGTGAGATGTTTGTCATGTTTAAACTGCTGTATTCACGTTGAGAAAATTACATTTTAGTTATTTGCTATGATTAACAAGTGAAAAATCATGAAACAATTAAATAAGAACAGAATTTTCATATTATATTTTCATGTCATAATTACTTAGAAATTGTCTTGATAAATACCATCGGAAGTACTTTTCAAAATTAAAGCGCATTCAAAATTTACCATCAGCATTAATTTAATTTTTTAGTATAATTGGATTACATTTTAAAAGTGGTAAAAAATTAAGAAACAAAACATTTCCTTCGGACTTTATTCAAACGCCATGTGGCCCGGACAAAGTGATGCAAAATTATAATTATTTTTGTTTTATAAATATTTGTTTATATTTGAACACAAAGTGTGAAGACAAAGGGACTGAGGACTTTCAAAATCACGAAAATCGATAAAAAAAGTCTATTTTTCAACTTAGAGTTAAAAATGACTTTATATCAAATACTGTGGACTGCAAAAATAATTTTTGAACTACGATAATTTTTGACAGGGATCATTTTGACATGTAAGAACATCAAAGAAAACACCTTTTTGTCCGACTGATATTTTTTATATTCTGCTGTTTGGTATATTTAAGTACAAATAAGAAATTCATAATGATTCCTAACTTTTGAATTTTTGTTTAAAATTTTTCTTAAACTTTTTATGCTTACTTTTGGGTGTTTTAATACACAATTGTTTTGCTTTACAATCAATGAAGTTAATTTGATTTATATGTTTACAATATGTTATGCGAATTAATATTCTGATAGTACATGAAAAATTAATGCACATGGAACCTATTAAACATGCTTATTTATCAAACATTGAACATGTATTATATAATAATTTCCGCTCAACTTAATACTTTAAAAAAAGCTTTTTTCGCAGAAACAAACAGTTTGTGCAAATTTCACAACAGTTGGACAGTAATAGCAAAAGTTTGTTTCGAAAGTTCACTGTCCCCTTAAAATGTCCAAAAATAAGATAAAATGTACTACAGTTTTCTATAATATTTTGTCATATATTTTAACTAGATGAATTACCCGGCGTTGCTCGGATTGAATTGTTTATAATTCATCGTAATATTACTCAATATTATTCCTATGGAGATTTCGAACTGTTTTTAGTCCCCCTGCAGACCCAGGACAAATCGAAGGGGGTAAATATATAGCCTATGTGGTCCCGCAGAATTCTACAGTATGAATGTACCATGTTTAGTGTGAATTGGTCTGACATTGATTGTATAAATACGCAATGTTATTCCTATGATGATTTCGAATTCTTTGACCCTGTACCATATTGAAGATAAAAAAAGACCACTTTCTATAAATTTAATCTTATATTATCATAAAAGTTTACATTCCAATAATAAGGCTACAGTTTAAGAATTTACAGCCAGGATACATTAACGATATGATACTGAGCGATTTTCAGCGCAATCGCACACATCTGCAATTGCACCATACTCCTGAGATTCTAAAAAACCTCCAAGGTCATCTTGACTCCTATAGATGTTATCTCTGACGTCATCTGCACAGCGAGACCGAGAGAGAGCGCCCCCTAGCAAGTGCTCTGTCGAGGATGACGGAACGTTACACACCTCTGCACGCCCAAGACAAATAGAACGGGGGTTAGTATATAGCCTACGTTACCCGCAGGGTTCCAAATTATACGTGTACCAAATTTGGTGTAGATTGGTCAAACGGTGTAGATTTGTATAGAGAACAGACAGACAGGTGCCAACTCTGCTTTATACGTACAGATAATCATTGTTCAGATCATTATAAATGCGCCATATAAGTAGGCAATAAAGATAAAGAATGTTTCAGACTTACCTTTTTGAGCTCCAGTAAAAGGGATCTTGTGATATCAACTCTTGCTTTATTGATGGTCTTTATCGCAACAACTATTCCCTATAGGAAAATAGTTGTGTAAACTCAAAAATGCCATACAATGACGAATTTTCAAACACAAAGCATAATAAAAATTATGGTATTTAACCCTCCTGGTGGTCGTCTCGTCATTAGCAAAACTGACCAGATCTTGATGAACGAGGTATTACTTCATTAGGAAAAAAACTGACCAGATCTTGATCTCGTCATCATCTTGATGACGAGATATCTGGTAAAATTGGTCTGATCTTGGTGGACGAGATACCTAGTCGAAACCACTTGGAGGGTTAAATTCAGCTATTAAAAATATTTATTTTTTACCATTAAATCACCTTTATAGCTTGATACTTAGTATTGATCACCTTAGTATTGATAGATTTAAATAGCATTTAAGTGTTAATCTCACATTTTGCACAACGTAATTCTGAATGTTATAAATGAACAAAACCTCCCTATGATCCGACAATATTAGCTTACCTTATAGTAACCGTTTTTCACGAATACTTGTCTGTTGATATCAGCTATCGACATGGTATCGGAAGGACAAGAACTCTGCAAAAGGAAAGGTAACATTAACCCTTTGAGTGTCACGAAATTTACGAGTAGTGTAGATTTGCTTTTACTCTACAACGTAAAGAATGACTAAATAACCGTAATCTGTTGGTTAAAAGAATCCTATGAATGATTTCATTGGTCGTATAGGTTAAAACTGGCTAGAAATCATGCAGGCAAGACTGCAGGTTGCGAGGTGTACTTATACGTGTGAACCCCTCATAATGTGTGAGATGTAAATTATAGAATGGTGTTTAGATCTTCAGTTTCGATGATGTAATTTTCATTATCAAAATATTCTGAAACAGTAAAACACCTGTTACAATGGTAAACATAAGTAAACAGTCTAGATATTCTCGAGTACTGTCAATAGTTGTCTATAATATCCCACATATATAGTATAGCTGCTTTACCGCAATATTCCATCTCAGTTAAAATGAGTATGCGTTGTTGATTCTAGTTGTGAGATTGATGCAATGAACCAGAACTCCTGTTTTTATTTTTACATAATTTTTCATCCTCTTGGCCTACGTTGATTACTTGATGTTTTGTTGTCCTTCTACGCTGACCTATTCATTGATTCTAGTTGTGCGACTGATACAATGAACACAAACTTCTGGGTTTTTGTCTGTACATGCTTTTTAATTCTCTCGGCCTACTTAAACCACAGCTGGATGAGACAAAACATCCCAAAGAACGAATTCCTCAACTTATGGTGATTACATATGAAACACTTGAAATATGCATGTATATGAAAATTAAATCTTTAAAATATAATATTCACCCCACATAAGCCCCTTGAGGTTCCAGAATGGCTTCACCTTTTTATCTTTTCCCTTTAAAATCTTTATTCCTCAGTTCTCAATCAATTCCCATGTTTACATCATTTTAACCTTCTGAATTTTACCACCAAGCTAACTCTCGCTAACCATGGTTTCCAACAGAACATTACACTCCTGGTGTTTATTCCTTCTTCCCTTTTGTATCTTCCTGCATACAACAAAATACTAAATATGAACTTTTACTATGAAGTCGATTTTTATAGAAACCCCGCACTTTCTGGCAATAAACTTTCTTAATCGTTCCGCAAATCTAATAATCTTTCTTTAAAATCTTAGACCCTAGCAGATTAAACTTTAACCCTCATTCATTTTAGAGGCCCTTAGAAGAAAGATAACATGAACCCCAGATATAACAGAAACACATTTCATACTCAAATGCAAATCATGATGTTCCAACTCGTCTTGAAATTATCTGAAGGATTAACACTCCAAAAACGGTATCGATGAGACATCTCGTCCAAGATCTGGTCAACTTTGCTAATGATGAGATATCTTGTCCATGAAGATCTGGTCAATTTTGCTAACGCCGAGATACCTCGTCGAGACATAATTGCCCTATTACCCCAAAGAGGAATGAAGATCATAAATTGTCCCTTGTCTAGAACTGGTGACAATTTGGAACAGGAATTTGCATCAGAGGCTAGCCACTACAGGGTGGTTTTTGACTCGTAGATAAACCACCAGGTGGGTTAAATATTTTTTCTACTGGATATTTCTCTGCCTCAGCATTCAAAATGTGAATTTCAAAGGTAACAATTCACATTTGCATGTATTGTCGAGTGTGTTGTAAGTGCACGAATTTAATGTCGAGGCAGATCCAGCTCAAACAGACTATGAAGGGGAGCATAATGTGATACATCAGAGAAAATGAAGGTTTCATGTATTTTATGTGGGGTTTTGGTTGTTCTGTGCTCTCTTTCTTCCAAGGGGCTAGTGAAAGAATGACAATTTAAAAATTATCCTTGAAGAGGTTAAAGATTCAAGGAAAGGCTATTGGACTAAGGGATCTATTAACCCTCCTGGTGGTTGTCTTAACGAAGTATCTCGCTTCTAGCAAAACTGACCAAAATTTTATGAACGAGATTTCTCGTCATTAGAAGGAAACCGACCAGATCTTGATCTCGTCATCTTAAAAAACGGCAATATCTTGATGCTGAGATATCTCGTCATTAGCAAATTGGTCAGATCTTGATGGACGAGATATTTCGTCGAAACCCCTTGGAGGGTTAAGAAACGTTATTAGCAGAAAAAGGAGGGTTTCTATTGAGGTCACTTGCGCTAAATGCTTTGGTGGAATGGATCTACGATCGGAAAATTAAGAAATAAACAACTTGAGTCAATGGGGCTGTTAGAAGTCATGGTTAGTGAGATAGAAAAATGGTTATAAATAAAGCCCTCATAAATTATAAATTAAAATAAAGCCCTCATGAATTATAAAGGGTTATATGGCTGTAGCAAAGACTAACGTGTAAAAAGAAGAGCATAAAATGGTGATTATTCTGCAATTTTATGGGACATATATGTGGTGGATATTATATTTTAATATTAAAACTCACCAAATATTGATAATCATAAAGAAATCGGTAATATCTTAACGACGAGATGTCTCAGCATTAAAAAATTGATCAGATCTTGATAGACGAAATATCTCGTCGAAGCTACTTGGAGGGTCAATGGCGCGAGGCTTTGTTTCATATACTTTTAAATTTCAAAAATACTAACAAGTATTACAGTAAATACTTTTATATAGGCTGGTTTGTGTTACTACATACCTAGTATCCGAGTTCTGGTAACCCGAAATGGTCTCGGAGCACATTACTTCGGATAATGAAAGTTCCAAAGCACTTTTGCACAGAACTCACGCGCCTTCCCTTTACAAGACCGATAAAAGATCACGTCGTTCAAACGAAAGCACCTATACATAAGATGCAGCAGCAAGCCATCCTTAAAATTCGGTACATGTAACAACAGCAGTTGGCTGCATCGGAAGGAAATAAAAATCCTGTTCACCAGCACCTCACTCCATGTGGAAGGAGGTACGCGGATCAATTCACAGCTCCAACACGTTCCGCCCTTAGAATCAATGAGCTGAAATCACTTCTTCATCACCAACTCCGGAAACGAGTTTCGTTTTGTTGTTGCCTTTTCCCAATCCCTAAACTCTCGCGATTCGTTGAGGAGTTTAAAAGGTGATCCTCGCTGAATCACTTCGATTGCCGGTTTTTTGTTTGAAAAATAGCTTCGTTAAATCCCGTGCATTTGTTCGTATACCTTGGTTTAGGATATTTTTTATTTTAGTTCTGTAAGAGAATCAGAGATGGGAGGATGATGTGTGTGTATAAACGGAGCAGAAAATTCGAAGCTGCGATGGATATTTCAGCCTGCGGTGAGATTAATTGCTTTATTTCCTTGCTATGAATGGAATCGCTCGTTAATGTTTGTATTTTTGACGTGAATACATCTTTAAAACTCGGAAGAGTACTGGGGGCATGTATGGAAAGTCGATCGTTACAAACAAGCGTTACAACTGTTTCGTCATATAATTTTGGAATTAAAAGAGACATCCATAAAATAAATACAGCGTTGTTTAGAAAAACGATGTCCGTACCTGACATGACCTTCGGACTGAGTGCGCACGCGCACTGAGCGTGGGGATGGTGTCTGCAATATGTCAAAATTGTACGGTGCTGGGCTAGCTTTGGGTTAGTGTAAATTGAGATTCGTGGAGTGAGGACTGCATAAGTGATGTTACTTGAAAGCTACAGAACTACGCTACAATTAATGTAGGACAACAATCGTTAACGAAGAGAACTTAGTGATAATTGAGTAGAATTTAAATGTATAAAAATGAATATAGAATCCCATATGATTTCAGAACCAATAGAAACATCTAGAAGATAAATATAGCGTTGTGTAGACAAAGTATGTCCAGGACATGACCTTCGAACTGAGTGCTAAGGTTGACTGAGTGAGCAGAGGAAGTCCTCAAAATGTCGAAATTGTAATTTATGTTGAATATTCACAATAAGCAATCGTTCAAACTTACTATCGCTGCTTGATTCATTCCACAATCCAACAACAGGCCCAAGAATTCACGTCAAAACTACAGTTTGGGTCCTCTATACAACCTACCAAATTTTTGAATCGCCTCTCAATAGCAATACTCACTCTACTTATATTTAACGTCTATGATTCAAACAAGTAAATATTGACTGTGATTTGCAAAACCGTTTTTCTCATATAACTTACTCCATTGTGTATTTTTCATTGTTGATTCATTATATGATGACGGCGGAAAAACAGAAATGATATTTTGGCTTTTTGATCATTCACAAGCCGAAGCTGAAATTGAAACGATCCTTTGCAAATAAATTCAATGGACGATACACCGGTGACGTCAACACCAAGAGAGTGATTCCCTTAACCAATAGCAACCTCGGCAGAAAATACCGATTTTTTTCTACGTATGAGAGGGTGAATCTTGTAAAGTCTGGGAGTCATTATACTAGATATCCATGATTGGTTAGAAACTTTATTTCAATAAAAATGCGCGACAAGACAAAAATGCGAGACATGCAAAAGCGACATGACAAAATCATTTTTCAAGTTAGTTCCCTTGCTTTTCAACGCTCTTGCCCACAGTTGCACAAACTTTTTTGCCCTCCAAAAAAAAAGGAATTTTGAATGAGTAGATAGCCAATCATTCATTACTTCCTTCTTTTCTTAGTTCTTAGCCCGTGATAAATGCCTTACTTGCCACTCCATTAATAACAATCACTAATCTGTCAGTAGAGCCATTTTTCAGCATGCTATAAATCCCTCTTGTCAGTTGTGTCAGAGGAATGTCGTCTATCTCAGAAATGAAAATAATTAAATTGGACTGGTAACCTTTTTACGCGCCCAAAATCATTTGACCAAGTCTAGTGACCTTAAGACTACTTTCGTCAGCCGGGAGGAAACTAACATTCATCATCTGATTGGTCCACTGGATGGGAGAAGACGACCATCCATCGATTCATCATCTGATTGGACCTACCTGTCATAAGATGTATCGGAAAACGAGGCGAGAAGACGCCAAATCGGCCAATCACGCCGATATTTCACAGAACAGTCACGTGATTACTAGTCAGCATGTTGGTCACACTTTTTGAAACTCCTATCAATAGCAATCCTCAGTCTACTACTATATTCACGATCTAACTTCTTCCTAACACGTGTACATAATTTTTTAACTTTTATTCGTTGTCACTCAGTAGTGGTAAAGCTCTATGGCATGAAAGCAGACCCGGAGTATACAATGTTACCACTAGTTCCTTGACAACTCATATCCACATCAAGAAACCAGCCCCACACCATTGGCGTAAACGTCTGGTGTTCACCACTTACTGCATCGTAAAATCATAGGAAACGTGGAATTTGTGATCTTCAAGAAGTTTGAGCTGAAGCAGCCGGTTTCAATCCAGTCATCTCTTATGTGAAAATTTTGCTTTATGCCTAAATTCTCTTCACCTAAAAATAACACTTGAATTCAGTGTCTTGCCCCCTAAAACCCTCGCAATAAAAATGTTTTTGTCACAATGTGTCATTGTTACAAATTTTCACTTGGTGTTTAGGCTGATCCGAATACCTGAGCCCCTTGCAATAAAGGAGGCCCTAAGAGGGCCCAATTATTGCAATGGGTAAGCACAAATATATCATCGTAAATATTATATTCCAAAACAATTTTCACATGGAATAACCATTTCCAATCTGTTCCATCTCATGGCGCATATAAAGTAATTACCCACATCCTGCGAATAAAATAAAAAAATAAATCTAATTTTGACTCATTTACAAATAATAATAACTACCTTCCATTTTCGTTTCAAAGTGACTTTTAAAGGATTTGAAACAATTTGTAGTACTTTGTAATACATAATGATTCTCAAAATTGTTTATACTGTATTGAAATATAGGTATTAATTGGAATTATTTTTGAACGCACACACCAAACCGTTGGAATGAAATGAATCATTTCACCGTATCACCATTCATATGACACAACGGTTGAAAATACCTGTCAGATCCAAAATTTTTTAATACTGTGGGAGGGTCAAAACGTATAGCACTTCTGTATTACTTTAGCTGAATTGCTTCATTACGCCTCCGCAAAAAAAAACCCGCTAATACTTAAATCAACGAATATTGCAACTTACTGCTATGCTCCTGTTCAAACTCTGTCTTGAACCGGACCTCTTCTTGTTCTTATGTTTGGGGTTGACGATGTCCTCCCATCTTATCTTCCATGTCATCGACGCCAACTCGGCCTCCAGCTGGAAATGCCTGACGCAAGAAAAAGACTCAATTAATACTCTGAATACCTTAAATGGTCGGCAGTTAATTAACTTCGCACTGGAGCATCACAACTTGCTATTGGCGAAGTGCGAATAGCCAACAATAGTTTCCAGTGCGAAGGGAAAAATCCGAGGACACCACCTAGCAATTTTGAACCACGGTTCGATTTCGAGGTCAACACCTGAGCTGGCACCCCACTCACTAAATTTCTACACAACGCCAACGTGAGAACATTTGGTGTCAGGACCGATTTATCGCGCACCAAAACCCGTGTTTACGTGTTATTTGGTTGGACCGATTTTCGAACTCGTAACCCTCCGGCTGCTATTCCGTAACTCTTCCAGGCTAGCGCGTGCCCTAATGTGGTAAACAAAGGTGCGTAAGTAGGTACTGTCTGTCTACCACGAGAACCGCGACAGGCAGAGTCTGCTCTCGTCCTGTTCCAGTAGAAACAGACCTTAACCTATTTTCCATAGGGGATGCTAGGACGAATGTATTCAAGTTTGTCACATTAGCGTCCTTCATGACAATATGAAAATATGTTTGTTTAAAATTTTACTTTTCGTTGAGATCTATACTAGTAAACAATTTCTTTCCTGTGCCAACATTCGCAAAGACTGTCTTATACACGGGGGCTGGTGCACGTTATAACTGTAGTGACCGCAAATGTCCTCACTTTGGCGTGGTGTGGAGTTCCAAGAGTGGGATGCCATGTCGGGTATTGACCTCATCATCTGACCAGGGTGTAAAATGATAAGGTGTTATCCTCGGATCTTTCCGTTCGGGATTGATCCCGGACCGTTGTGTTGCTCCAGTGTGACGTCAATTCAACTATCTACCTACCTATTTCCCAACATTCGCGAAACACAATATAAAATTATGTCCTCCCTTATTCAAAATGAACGAGATCTGTTTCTATAATGACCGCCACCAACCAGACATGATGTCGGAAGCAATTCTAATGGTAAGCAGACTAGTACCAGTACTGCTTTCCCTATATCTGGGGTGGTGGTGATTGCTATAGGAACAGATCTAGTACATTTTGATTAAAAGTGACTCTTTGGGATGTCTTAATACTTTTGTTTTTTGATAATGCTGGTGGAAAGAGGTCAAAAGCAAGAGATCCCCACAACAACAAAAAAATCATAACAAGTGGACCAATGTGACACGTATGCAATTTTAAGCATACACTATGGAAAATCGGATAAAGTTCGTTTCTACGACAACGGATAATGCAGACTTTCGATGGGTGCATTTTTCTTATTAAATAGACAGTAGTAGAGTGATCAGACCGTTTTTTAAAAAAATATGCTTTGGGCAAAGCAGTTTTCTGGGGTCTCAACTCAAGCATTAAAAATATTTTTAAGCAAACGCAATTTCACAAATCAAAATTCAGAATAACCGCCTACTGGATTGCGAAAAACGTATGCTTTTTATACATCGATTGACTCTGCTTATGGAAAGCTCTTCTTTGTTTTCATCAAAATATCAGAAAAATAAGAAATTCCAACTGTATCAAGCTATCCGACGTTCATGCAACGTTTTCCGCACTTTGCGTGGTACGCATGTGAATTTCTGATATTGTCCCGACACAAGTTTCCCAAAATGTGACTTCCCTTACTCGTGGATAAAAAGCACTCCAATATAAAACTCAAAATAATCAGTTCTTGTTTTAAAACATTTCACTCATTTTGTATTTGGCCAACTGCACCAAACGCAAGACAACAAGGAGGTAAGAAAAAAAATCAAAAATTAGAAGGTTAGACCTGGGTAAAACAGAAGTAGAACAGAACCCTACGGAGAAGTAGGCGAACCCTACGGAGATTGCCATACCTAAGGTAAGGTTGGGTAGTTGAATTTACTTAGCACTAGAGCAATGCAACATGCAATTGGTGACGGTCTGGGATCCATATGGCCTGTACGATAGTCCTTTTCTTTGGAAATTTTTGCCGTGTCTGTTAAAATAAACTTTGCCAAGGTCATCTGCCCACTGATTGGAACCACGCTATACACGGTTTGCTCCTAGCAAAGCTTTATGCAACTTTGTTTCAATCACTGTTTCCCTATAAACCATTTACCCAATCTTAACATAATAGAACTAATCCGTATAGTAAAAGACATTTATTGGATTTTCCAAACTAAGAGTTTCGAAAAAATCAATTTTACTCATTTCCCAAAGGCATTTCACAACAAGGCACAACCACAAATAAAATGTCTATTAATACTCACACAAACCTCTTCGGTAAACAAAGCCTCTAAAGAATCGATTCTAATTTGAAACTTCGCCAAGAAAAATTATTCGCGAATCGATTCGTTTTGCAGAAGCGCTTTTATTTGCTATTCAGAACAGGTTTGATATCCAGTCGATATTTACCAAGAAAGTGAAATGAAATCCTTATTTTATTCATAGGGGATACCTGGATGATTTTCCGATAAATGTACTCTGAAATATATGCAATTAAAAAAAATATCTGCCGTCTTTAGAGATGCACTTTTAGAAAGTAATTTGATACAGATGCGTTCGGGGTAGGATAGAAAGAATTAAACATGGGACGAAAGTATTTATTTACTGAAATTCAATTCAAGGTAAAATATTAAATCCATAGTCGAGTGGAGAAATTGCTCTGAATTCCACGTAATAAAATTTTCGGGAATGGGAATTGTTATACAAGGGAAAGGAATTATCGGAGATGAATCATAATTATTTCAATATGAATAAAAGAAAACTCCATGAATTATTTAGAGACAAGATACTCTAGGGCAGCGTTTCTCAAACTGTGCTCCGCGAAAAGGTAGGACATGTTTAAAATTAAAAATATTTTTATTAAACATATTTTAAAGTTTAAAATTAAAAATATCCTTTACGAAAAAATTGGGACAAAAATATTTGAATATTATGACCTTTTCCGCTCTCGGTGTGTAAGAAAAAAAATCGAGTATAAATCATTTATCACCGATCAGGTGAAACATTGACTTTATAAAAAGGTAGTCGGTATTCAATGTGTCAATTTCTCATCCACCAGTCGACAAAACTAATTTACGTCAAAAGGCAGGATTCTCCGCATACGCCGCCTACTAAAACAAAATACAGATCACGCCTCAATGCAGAGCAAGATATTCAGTTGTAACTATCCAAAATTCAGCAGATATAATCTCATTGTGAAAATCAAAACAGCCTCATCCTTCTCATTAAATTTCTGTTTCAAGAAACTAAGTAAAAATCTGTAACAAATGTAATAATGCCAAATTAATAAATAATAAATTGTGGATCTGCAATATTTGCCCTGAATTTATTTTCAAATGTTTTTTTCGTGTGTGTGTTTTCCGTCTGCAATGGAAAATTAGTGCAGAAAAAAAAATTAAACGGTGAAATCTAATGTCCTGCAAGCTTAAATGACGAAACTACTTTATATCGTCAATGCTATTTTGTCCTTTCATTTACTAAATACAGTATATAGCTGCGAGATAAAATTTAGTGCTCCACGTTGAATTTCCAATTTCAAAAGTGCTCCGTGACTGAAAAAGTTTGAGAACCTCTGCTCTAGGGAAATGTCATTAGTTTAATTTTTGAAATTTATTTTGTCTGAATTTTCCTTCTCAGCAACATATTTGCTTCAAATTGGCTATAAAGCAGTTTTACATTCTTTGGTTTCACGTTAATCGAAACATTGAACAACATTTATATATAAACAAAGGTATAAATTATATCAGGCTCTGAAAAAGATAACCAGAATGATGAATAGGTCATATCAATATTCCCTTTCGTGTTTTCTTGGTAACATCCACCCTTAAGGTGCTTATCTCACTTTTTCGTAATCCTTAACAAGTGAATTAGTAACCTTAAATAAAGTGGGAAAACACAATTGGTGTGTCCGTCCCATATTTGAGACGCTGCCATGGTTGCAGAATAATAACCGAGTATTAGAAGAAAAATATCCATTTACATTCAAATAATACCAGTAAGACTTATTTATGAGGGATTTTCAGTGTAAACAGCCACTGGAAGACGTGAATATCACTTCGGTTTTCTAATGCTTTCACTCAAGTAGGTAGGTAGATAGCTACATTTACGTCGCATTGAAGCAACGCGACGGGTTATTGGCGACATCCAGGATCAATCCCGAAGGGCAGATATAATAACATAGACGTGAAATATACAAATATACGTAGACTGAGTGTTTCTATTTAGAGGAGCTTCAAAAAGTGTGATATCATGTAGACAGGCATCTTATCGATATGGCATATTATCGCCTATAGCATCTAATGAGAGAGTAGATGTGCGAATGTGCATTTTTATGGAATGGTGACAAAATTGGTGAAATCGACAAAGTCTACTATGTCGCGCGGACCAATCAGACGATGAATCAATGGATGGGCTTTTTTTACCGTCCCATGGACCAATTAGATGTTCGTTTCCACCCGCAAAAGAAATTAAGCTAAGGGTCACATTACTACTAATTTTAGTGATATGATCCTGGCCACATAAAAAGGTTGGTATTGCTCACTCTATTTTTATATTTCCTCTATGGATAACTCGTAATTTTGAACCACGGTCAGATGATGTGTCAAAACCTTAGCTCTCACTGAGTAAAAACGAAGTTTCGTTAAAAAGTAGCCAATTGATGTCAATTGCAGAATACGTACAGGAAATACGTTTTGCGACAAAAACACTAACGCCATCTGCATTTAGCTTTACATGAAAAGTCTTACATAGATAAAATTTTTATATCACGAGGTGTTTGAAAATCAAACATTGTTCCCCTTTATGAAAATCATAAATTAAAAATTGCAGGTTAGGTAGGTCGGTAGTTAATTAAAGTCACACTGTGGAGGGGATCTATTGGCGACAGTTCAGGATCAATCCTAAAGGAAAAGCATTCGAGGTTAACACTTTGTAATTTTAAACACATAAGTAATGGTAAGATGGCAATAGAAATTGTGGACCCGAAATTTTTATCAATGATAAAAACTATAATTTTATTTCTTGAATTTCAATTTGTCTGCGTGTTTTTCCTTTGACACCTTTTTCTGTGTATTGCTATTTGTATTTTCCGGTATTTTCACATTGCAGGGTAATGGATTTATCTGTTTATGTATGTGGAAGTAACAGTACAAATAAATTCACTTTTATTTATACTGACGATATACCACGGCACCAATGGTACTCTAAAGTGCCGTGGTACACCCTATTTGGAAATCACCACACTAACCACTCAGTTTCCACCGAAAAGAGCCCATGAAAATATTGAGATTAAGTTGTCTGAGAAACAAAATAAATTTTAGACCCATATTCTCTCTTCAAGAATGCAAAACTATTCGACGCAATCGAATATATTTACTATAAATTCCTATCTTAAATCCAAGTTTATTCAATTGTATCTGACTTTATTTTGAAACCTAGCCCAAGAAAATAAGATACCGCTTTGTGTGGAAAAATATCGAAACTTCCTACTTTACGCCTAAGACCAAACCCATATTTCCATTTAAAATAAAACGGAGAAGTCTAGTATTTTAAAAGATTAGAATACGAAGAATTTTAAAGTTTATTGAACAGTATAAACAGTATCCAGTCTGAAGTTTGGAAACCATTTATTGAAAAATAATCTCTTAGAATCCTGAAGAAAAAATGTATTCAAATTATTTTGGACGGAAGGGTACTCAACTACGATAGAGTATGTCATATTTCTGGAATATATGTGAAAAGAAAACGTATTTTCTTGAAATTATGTATACATTTCAAACTGCGATGAGATTATTCTATATCTACGCGCAGTTTCTTGTGAAAATGAATTTGTGTTGGCTGTTTCTGTTTTGAATAGCGATGTTATTTTGTTTTCGGTTGCAAATAGTCTGGAAAATGTTCGCATGTGTTTGAAGCAACGGAAGGCTTAGGAAGTTCTGTTATATAAACCTCGTATTTATAGTTGAGTTGAGTTACTAAACAAACATCAATATTTACGTTTTTGTTAAAGAAATGAATGAATTTTCATCTGCTTTCCACTTCCATGTAGGAAAGTAAACAACCAGCTTCTCTCAACAATGAATCGCGAAATGCATGCTAGAAATTCAAATAAAATGTAAATATTTTAACGCAATTTTAATCTAGGTGAGAGGTAAAAGTGGCGCTTTTGTTATTGTTGCTGATATCAGCGACAACAAAGTTTCACTTTTTAAACGAAAAAGATTAAAACGTGTTTTTTACTTCAGCGATCGTAGACTGTATTAAGCAAGCATGTCCTAGATACCATGCACAATCAGTGACGTCACATCAGTGAGTGGGAGAAGCACTTTTTCAAAGTAGAATTAAGAATAATGGAATGTAAATTTTAATAATTTATCTAGTGGCATTATTTTATCCTTTTTACCTTCTCAGTGGTTTCGACGGAATATCTCGTCCATGAAGATCTGATCAATTTTGTTTATGACGAGATATCTAGTTATCAAGATGTTGCCGATTTTTTTTATGATGTCGAGATCAAGATCTGGCCAGTTTTCTTCAAACGAGATATCTCATCCATCGAGATCTTGACATAGTATCTCGACACTTGCGAAACTAACCAGATCTTGATAGACGAGATATCTCGTCATTAGGAAAACATCACCAGATCTTGATCTCGTCATCATAAAAAAATCGACAGTATCTTGATGACTAGATAACTCGTGATTAGCAAAACTGATCAGATCTTGATGGACGAGATATCTCGTCTAAACCAATTGGTGGGTTTAGAGAACAATAGACTTTCAAAATCATCAAAATTGATCGGAAAATCAATTTTTTGAAATTTTAGAGTTAAAAATTGATATCAAACTCTGTACATAGTAAAAAGTAGTTTTCAATTACGATCATTTTTGGAGTTACATGTCCAATATCAGAGTAAAAAAGATTAGTAAGTCAGTACTACAAAAAGATTAGTAATTAGTACTACAAAAACACTTTTTCTCCAATCGAATATTTTTTAAATTCTTCTGATTTGAAAATATTCCCTGCATATCTAGTTTCAATTTATTTATTTTAAATTTGTTTAGAATAATCCTCGTAATTAGTTGTATCTATCTACGAACAAATCAGAAATTTATCACGTTACCAAGTTTTGAAACTTTGGTTTAAAATGTTGCTCCATCTATGCTTTATTTGTGTGCAAAATGTTAGGTGTTCTCGTACAAAATATTTGTATGCTGTTCAATTTAGTGATTTACTTATGAAATGGAATTAATCTGATTCACATTTATATGAACTATTATGATAATTAAAATTTTGATAGTACAAGGAAAATGAATCATCACCAGACAATTTTTGCTAATTTATCTAAATTTTTAACCGCGGTTATATAGCTGTCTAACAATTTAATATTTTTGAACTAAACTTTATATATAGGTTATATTTAGTAGAACATTAATAGTCTGTGTAAATTTGAAAACAATCGGATAATACCTGCAAAATTTTGTGTTTGAAATTCATTTTCCCCTTAAGAAGTCTTGAGCAAATAAAACCACATTTTTCTTATCACCCAAACATAATAAGGAGCGTAAACGCAATACAAAAACACGAACTTATCGTTCTCAAATGTACAAACACGCCATTCAACCAACGCCCAATTTCGAAGTTTACATGTTGTGCCATGCATAAAACATTTCTCTTTTCATTCAGCTATATCTGTAGTGAGTGAACGCCAGTTCGTTTGAGACAGGTGAAAAATAGCTCGTGCGTTTGTGAACACGAGCTCTCTGATTTTTGCTTCATTCTTATGTCACAATTTAACTATTTTAATATTTATTGTGCACGTGTATGGTTTCCTGCATTTAAATATTTCATTTACACTTTAACCGTGATATGGAATGCTAATTTAATACGTCGAACGTTATTCTAGTTTTACTTTCGTGTTCTGTGTTTGTTTCTCGTTACATTTATGTTTCATTTCTAATTAATGTTTTAAATTATGATCCCGTCATCTTGTTTTGGCGTGGTATGGAATGCTAATTCAATACTTCGAAAGTCATTATTGCAGTTCTACTTTTGTGTTCTTTGTTATGCCAGTTTGTTTCTCGTTACATTTATGTTTGATTCTTAATTAAAGTTCCAAATTATGATTCCGCTAACTTGTTTCGTTTTGATTAACTCTACATTTACCGCCCTTTTTGTAAGTACCTATTTTTACCGAAACGGGTTAAATGACTCATTTTCCATTTGGGGATGTAGGTAACAGTGGAATTAATGCTTGAAGAAAAAAACAAAATAATTTTTAAATAATAGTTTAAAAACTATAAAAATAGCAAAAGTTCAATAGTCATAAGTAAGATATTTCTACTTTTTATTCAGTATTTCACTTTTTTAATAATTGGATAGCAAAATCCCGATTATCTTGCCAAAGTGGTGATTTACAGCAAACAACTGCAATTACAATATGATATTCAATCAAATATCCGAATAAAAACTGTACCGGGAATACCCAAATTATTTTTAGGATTGAGACAGTGTTGCCTGATGGATTTGACATCTATACACTGCTGTGCAAAATAATAATTACAGGTATATGTGTATAAAATGTTTTGAATGAAATTCATTATTTACACGTTCAGTATCTCGAATTTGTACCGTTACATCAGTTCAGAAAAAAATCTAAGTTGAGATGTGTTATATTTAGGATGCAATGAAACACGAATCGTTTGGACTCAATGAAGCATGAAACTCTTTGTGGTGTGCATGTGCTTATTATTTTGCGCAGCAGTGTATTTGTAATGGTTTTAGAATTGACAATGTAGTAAAAACAAATAAAATACTAAACCGATCAAATGAGTAAAAATAGGTATACTCCATACTTATGTCCAATACATTGAGAGGAGAAGAGTGGTATATACTCTACTAAATCAGTTTTTTAAGATCTTATCAAAAGTTGTATAGTCAATTGAGGAAAAGCGTTAAAATTTAAAAAGCAATTTTACGTCAAAATTTTAAAACGTGTCATTTATCTCTCTTGGTAACTTGAGTATCAATGAACTAATGTATTGCAAACCAGTAGAAACTAAGTATACATGCCCTTTTGATACTGCACAACTATCACTACTCTAGATTCGGGTAGACTTTACTTTGAGTAGAGCTCTGTTTTGCAGTATGCAGAAGCATATCATTAGTCTTTCTACACATATAACTGAAAATTCAGCTTTTGAGAGTAGCGGATTAGCAATAGGAGGGTTGTAAATACGAAACTGAATCCAACCACAGACCGTCGTATAGGAGGGGCCTTGTACACGTTAAATCTGTCTAATGGCTCCAAATGTCCTCATGTTGGAGTGGTGTGGAAGTATGGAGAGTGGGGATGCCAGCTCAGGTGTTTCATCTGACCGTGATTCAAATTCGTCTCCGATGGCCCAAAGTGTTGCTTCAGTGCGACGTTAATTAACTACCTACCTTTTTCAGTTAGGACGATATTGTAATTGCAAAGTTGTATCGTATTTTGTGAGTTACGAAGTGATTACAGCCGGGGTGCGATACCTTAAAACTAATTCGTGTCTTATGTGTTTAAGCGTCATGTGCCTCTACAAGATGTAACAAAAATCCTCTTTTGCAAGTAATGGAATGTCTCTCACTCACCTATAAATAAAGAACGACATAATGATGAACACTACAACAACACTGATGAGGACTGAAGTAACAATGACGTATTGAGGAAAGAGTTCTGAAAATAAAATAACATATCATAATTGTTCTGAATTCTTCAGACATATATGCAAACTCTTTTTGTTCGAAATACAATATATTGAAATATATATTTTTTTCATATTTTTAAATAAATATTTAATTTTGAAATACCTTACTGTACAAAATACAAGGGATAGTCGATTATTATCCCCAATGAATCTATACGATTTATTTCAATATAAATACACAAATAACTATAATATCGTTTTCAACGTAGTCCTTTTGTTTTTCAAAGCACTTATTCGATCATTGTAGAATTTTTGATCGGTAAAAAGGGATTTCGGATGAACAGAAATCTACGCTTCTTTCAGTTCTTGGTCCATGGCGAATGACCATGATTTTCCACTTTATCAACTTTACACCCTCGTCTCAATAAGTCGTATAAGAACTCGAATAAGTAGTCTGTGGGGATGAATGTGTCACTTGTCTTTGTAACAGAGCAATGTTATGTACACTCTATATATCTGTTGTCATCACTTGTCTTTGTAACATAGCAATGTTATGTACACTCTATATATCTGTTGTCATCACTTGTGGTAACAGGTCTTCGTTTGGTTTAATACTTATTAGACCATTTTTGAACTTGGCAATCCATTCGTTGTCATTCCTTTGCTGTAAAACTCTGATCCCGTACTGTCTAAAAGTCTGATGGATATTGGCCCCTAAAATCAGTCCCATCATAGAACAAAAGTCCACAGAATGCTGCTGTTTGACGCAAATGGCAAACGGATCGGTTATGAATAACCCTCATGGTGGTTGTCTCGACGAGTTATCTCGTCAGTACCAAACTTGGCCTGATCTTAGTAGACAAGAAATCTGAAGAAATTGAAAATCTTGATCTTGTCATCATAAAAACATGGGCAACATTTTGGTGACGAGATATCTCGACATTAGCGAAAGATCTTCACAGGTACTGATGGACGAGATATTTCGTCGTAACCACTTGGAGGGTTAATGTCATGGCAGTAACAACGGAGTGGGAAATAAATTCAAACATGTCAGAAGTAAGACAAGAACCTCGCCTAGCAATCCACGCAAAAACACCAAGTCTTCCAACAGAAAATAAATAAAATTCATTTTTACAATTACTGACTTTTTTTATTTTCATAATTCGAGATAGCTATTCGAGATCACTGCTATTTTACTACATAAAAGAATAATAGTCTTGAAGTAAATCATGGACGAAAAGATCTAACAATCACTGCAATGTTTGTAAAAAAACCTGTGATACTCACCATCGTTGCACAAGGATCCATCAAATCCACATTCAGGGACATCTAAAGGGGGTGTTTCTCTGTTGCCAGCCCAATGGATGTGTTTTCCGTGTACGTCCACAAACTGCCGACTTACACCATAATAATTGGCAACAACCTGAAAAGTCATCAGTCACACTTATTTATATTGATACTACTGAAAGTTTTATCTATTGTAAATGAAAAGCAGATAAACGCTTCACAATATTAAGCGGGGAAGTGACTCAGAATTCGAAAAAGGTAATATTTGGTTGCTGAAATGCACTAAAATTTTTGGTTGGGTGGTTGTTAGCTTGTTATGGCTGTATCCATCCAGAAGTAACATATTTATGTGCATTTATCTTCAAATGACGGAACATCCGTTCAAATAACTAAAGATTCGAGTCCCGATGATGGCATAGCTGTTAGTAGCTCACTTTAATCCATATATACTGGTCTCATTAGCCCTAGGGTAGAAGAATTAGAACCGTAGAGCTACAAAGTAAAACAATCAAATCGGGGAATATTTACTAAGCGTCATGGATTACACAGCATAGCATGCACAAAGCTGCATTGTACAAAGTTTTATTAGAAAAGTTTATCCTGGAGTTGATGTGTGGAAGACATTTTGACGTCATACCCCAAATGGCAGTAGTTTAAGAAGATGCGTGCCTGTATTCTGAAAACGCCATCGTTAAGCTGGAGTTTTAAGAGTTATTTGCATTTTTTGATCATTTTGTTGGAACTTTTAGGATGAAGAGTCTTTTCTCAAAATTCGAAAACATGTTTTGCTCGCACACATTGTTTTGCATTTACTGTTCTTTTAATAAGAAATAAAAATTTGATCATTTGGATTATGCTTTCATATTGTAACGTTAGAAACAAGAATCAGCAGAAAATCAAAATGATAAAATATTAAATGACAGCTCATTCTGGTATCGTGTACCAAAAATTGACCGTAAAGCATCCATTCTGGCAACTGTTGAAGAGGCTATTTAAGCAACAAAGCTTTAGAGATGGTTGGTTGGTTAGTGTTTATAACCCAAGGATCGTATTTGGCCAAAACTGCGCCAAACACAAGATAGACATCAAGTGAAGAACATGCACATAAGGAAAGCCTTACTGATACAGGAGATAGAAATATACCCATGATAAGCTACATTAATTGAACTTGTCCAACATACAAATCGCAGGGTGTTAGAGAAGAGGGCAAAACCACTGAACCACTGGGACAATCACAAGTGAAAGTACGAATAATACTATGGTAAAGATCTCCTCGCAGAAAAAAATAGATGTTGTCTACACATTTTAACTCTATTGGTGGTTGTCTTGACAAGATATCTCGTCATTAGCAAAACTGATCTCAGATCTTGATGGACGAAGTCTCGTCAGTAGAAAAACTGACCAGATTTTCATCTCGTCATAATAAAAAATTCGGTAATATCTTGACGAGGTACCTCTTCATTAGCAAAACTAAGCAGATCTTGATGGACGAGGTATATCGTCATTAGAAAAAAGTAATAAGATATTGATATCGGCATCATCAAACAATCGGTAATATCTTTATGAAAAGTTATCTCGTCATAAGAAAAATTGGTAAGATCTTGATGGACGAGATATCTCGTCAAAGTCACTTTAAGGGTTAAGAGGCTGGGTGTTTCTAGCATCAATAGAGTATGGGAAGACCGAGCACATAAAAAGATAATTAAATTCGGGAGGAAAATTGCCAAGGAAGTTCCTAGAGACTAATCACAAGGTGATCTCTTCAGTTCACGTACCATAAAAGATTATTGGAATGGGTACTTATCATAAGTTCTTATCATAAGATAGTTTTCTTATAATAGAACAATTGTCGTGGATCGGGATTGGATTCTAGATTTTATGGGCAAGGTCTGCAGAGACACGATGCGAATAAAAAGCGATAGACCTAATTTGTCATTATATCGCTCATTTTTACTTGTACCCGAAAATATTGTTGTGCACATTAAATTTGTCCTTGCCTCAAATGTCTTCGTGTTGGCGTGGAGTAAAGTTTAGTTGGTTGGATTGGGTTTTATGGCGCAAGGGTCGAATTTGGATGTACTACACCATAAAACAATAGAAACAATATCAAGTAATAAACACATACACACAAGGAAAGTTTAACACATAAGAGAGAAATACATTCAGGGAAGAATCGGATCTTGGAAATTTGGAGAGTGGTGCCAGTTCAGGTGTTGACCACGTCATTTGACAGCGGTTCAAAATTACGAGGTGTTGCCCTTGATCTTTCCCTTCGGGATTGATCTGGGACGGTCACCAATAGTCCTATGTGTTCCTCCAGTGCGACGTTAATTAACTACCTACCTACTTTTGCATTGTCAGTAAAACTTTCCTTGTGTGGCTAGTACATTTACACGACATTTCTTTGGCTTAACTTGGCCATATATGGTACTTGAACCATAAAAATTGGGAGTCTCCTATTAAAAAAAATCGTTGGGGACAAAAATTGGGGTCACCTATTTCAACCAGTTATCTTGGCCTTTTGCTGTGGCCACAGTGTGAAATTCCATAGAGCATCTATAGATATTGTAAATATAGGGGGTGAGGTTTTGGAAATTCTAGACACGAAGGGAAGTTAAAAAGATCTTAAATGATCCACTATATATACAAAATATTCAACAGATTATATTTTCATTTTAAATAAAAAATGTCTAATAAAGTTATGTCAATAGGTGTTTTAATAAGTAAATAAAATATTAACCCTCTCTAATAAGTAATCTTTTCTCAACTTCTTTTCACTCAATTTAATTTTGATTTCCGAAATAAAATTTCATTCCATTTGTAGGGTTTCGATTATTAAATGCAAATTGCTTTCCCTAAAGTTTTCCAATAAGAATTATAAATTGATGCACGAGAATGTTTCACATAATTTGTATGATTTTCTCTAATAACAATATTTTAATTCATTTGTAGGTTTTCTATTATATACTCTACCTGATTTGCACTAGAACGTTGCACAACAAAATTAATTAATAGCCTAGAATGTTCCATATAAACATTATATTTGATGTCGCTTCAATACCACTTCATTGCATTTGTGAGTCTCCGATTATTTATTCTAAACAGTTTGCCTAGAATGTTTCACATAAAAAATATTTATGTGACGTCACTTCGTATAACATTTTATTTCATTTACATGTTTTTGATATTTTACTCTGACTGATTTTCCATAGGGTGTACAAAAAAAACTATTTAACTTACTCTGATTTTTATCGAAAACATCAAATATGTATGCAGAAAGGATTCGAAAAACATGTCAAGAAATGACGCTACACTTCGAAAGCAAACTAATCGAAACTTCAACAAGTTCAATCATATCTGTGACATTTTAATTTAAAATCCACCCAAGAGATGGAAAAACATACTGGTACGACAGAAATATGGTTCAAATGAAAGCTTACAGCTACGAGAAAAGCTCGGTTTGAAGTATTCGAAGCTGGTTCTTGAGGACGTTCTGTTATGACAGACCGTGCTTCAAATTTCTCCAAATGATTAATTTCGTCAAGGAAAATATTTGTTTCTTCCACTCCTTTGTTATTGCTAGATCCATCGTGAGAGTTAATGATAAATGTAAAAATTTTAAACGATTTATTTCCTTAGAGGAAAAGTTTTCGTCTTATATTGAAACAGTTCGAATTTATAAAATATTTTCTTTAAATATCTAGTATATGGGTCATTTCATGTCAAACTCCATAGTCCACAACCTCCGAATTTTTTAAAATCAGCTAATTTGTTGCCCAGCCATATATAAGAAATTCTGGAATATTTAGCTTCCAACTTCCAGTAATTTTTTATGTATATTAATTTTAAATTTCAAAAACTGGGCAATTTTTCATAATTTTAGACTCACTAAATCTCCTGTACCTCTCTCTCTTTGGACCTAATTGCCCAATCTTACTGAATTAGAGCTTATTTTGTAGAAATATGTAAAGCCTTTATAATGACGCAGTTAAGTGACCTTTTTAATGACCTTTTTAATTTCAAGGTCATTCAATCTGGCCTTTGCAATTACAAAAAATGTGTATTTTTTTTTTTTTTTTTAAAGATATGTTAAGGGTACACAGTTTGTCTTTGCTTTCTGAAAGTTTATACTTTTTTCTATGAAATAAGCCCTCTTTCAACTCGATTGGACAAATAGGTCAAAAGATACAGGTGCTTATGGGTAATGAATGCATACTTCTTTCACTTCGAATGTTGTATAATTATGAACCCATACAAGTCCCACTGTGAAACTTTCAGAAATCAAATATCAACAGCGTACCTTTAACATACATTTTTTTGAAAAAATGTACACTTTTTTTGTAATTATAGGTTGAATGACCTTGACAAATTGAATGACCTTGAAATTAAAAAGGTCACTTAAAAGGTCATATAATGCGTCATTAGAAAGGCTTTACATATTTCTACAAAATAAGCTCTAATTCAATATGATTGGACAATTAGGTCCAGAGGTATAGTAGATTTAGTGAGTCTAAAAAATCCTGAAAAATTGCCGTTTTTCAAATTTCAAATTAATATACATAAAAAATTATTGGAAATTGGAAGATAAAAATTTCCAGAATTTCTTATATATATGTCTGGCAAACCAATTAGTCGAGTTTAAAAAATATCGGAGGGGGTCTGGTCGAAAATGACCTTTTTCTGTGCGGTTTCACATGGGATGACCCATATATATTTCGCAATGTACGTGGCAAAGAAATCGACGTTATTTGTTTATTGCCGAATATCAACACAGGATATAAACAATATAAAATCGACCGTTACGAGATTCATTCGCCTATTTTGCCGCTTCGTTTAAATATGCTTGATATGAGTAAACAATGAAGTAGCAAATTATTAAAACTACAAGAAAGAGTTCGCCATTCTAGTGAAGTACTTCAGCAGTGTGAATTCAGAGAGCAATGAGAAATCTCGAAGAGAAATCAGCCCAGAAAAGAAAATATCAGCGAAATAGGCTTAGCATGAAAAAAAAATTGGTAAGTTGTTTCGAGAACCGAAACCGCAATTTTGATGTAAACTCGCGGCTGGTGTTGGTTTGTGGAATGAATGAAGAAGACGTAGGAAGTTGAACGATTGTTTATTGTGAATATATTTGATAAGTGTAGATAGAAACTTATCAATCAGTTAGGTAGGTATTTTAATTAACGTCGCACTGGAGCAACGCAACAGGCTATTATCAATTAGGACTTCAAGATATACTTGTAGACTTTTGGGGGCTTGCAGTGACCATATATTCAGAAATGGTATGGCCCTTACCTCGATAGGTAGGTATTTTAATTAACATCGTACTGGAGCAAAGTAACGGACTATTGGCGACGGTCCTGGATCAACCCAGTCCTTACCTCGTAGGAAAGCACTTAGAAACAATCTATTTCTTAACAGGTTCCTGATCATCTGAAATAACTTTTTAAATTTTCCTATCAGCTAAATTAAATTTTCTAATACATCTAAACAATCCAATTATTTCAAAAGTTCTTTCCTATCATGGGAGCACTTTGGTTTCACAAAATTCCCTCAACTCCAGAATCAACCTACCCAAAACACTCAAATTATGTTTCGATATTAACTTCAGGGGTAGGAAGGTAAGAGAGTTGAAGTTACGTTGCCCTGGTTCAACACAACGGGCTATTGGTGACGATCCGGGATCGATCCTGAAGAGAAAGATCCCAGGACGAATCCTCGTAATTTTGAACAGGGTCAGATGACGAGGTCAACAACCGAGCTGGAACCCTACTCTCCAAACTTCCACACCACATGAATGTGAGGATATTTGAAGCCACTACAGATTTAAATTATACGGTGGTCTTTGGTTAGATTAAGTTTCGAACTCGCAACCCTCTGGTAGCTAATCGACGACTCTACCACTGAACTACCATGGTCGATATTAACTTCTGAACTGCATCGAATGCATGCACATTCTGCCTTCTAAAACAATTTCTTTCAGTTAATTCGATAGATATTTTATTGCAAGTGAAATAAGTAACAGCACAGAACACAGAAATCGATTGTCAAATCTTATGAAACCAAATTATTGGTTTCAAAAAGTTTGAACCATGAATGTTTTCGAAAACTTGAAAAATACAATTTGACCACGCAAGATCTCACAGGCTCCAGGGGGGTGATAGTCAGTATATAATGCCACTTCTGTTATTATACATAAAAAATTATATCATACATCGTAAATGTCTATCTCCTTGAAAACTTTATTACACAAGGGTATTAAGTTGTCACATAAAAGAAACTGATTATTGCAAATTATGTATCCAAAGAAAAAGGTACTTACCTCATATATCCCAGAGTTTGGATCCATATCCAATAAAGAATAATCAACAAAGCGGTCACCTTGTTCGTTTATGCTCACATTTCCTGTTATACCTGTAATAAAAATAATTGCTCATAAATTATTTTATAAGACTTGATTTTGTTAATTTATTTGCTTAAGCGTCAAAGATAGGGGATCATATAAATCAAACAGAGAAATAAGATCTAAGCTTAAATTAATGAATTATTCATTGAATTACCTATGCTTATACCTCCTGGTGGTTGTCTAGACGATGTATCACCACATTGCCAAGGCTGATTAATCAAATCTGCTGTCAAAAGTTACGTTACTAAACGTTTTTTAAATTTTTATTTGTCATAGTTTCGTAGCAGAATACCAGTGGTTTTCTTCTCTCCTCCCAGACCGGAACGAGGAACTGTTTATCAGCTGTTTCCAAGGACACATGATCGTGCTCTCTTCTGCGCATGTGCCCCGTTTGAAAGTTATAGTGTCTGTTTCTGTTAAAAAGCGAGAGGGCAAACGTTCTGATGTCCGTTTGGGGATGTGTACCGTTTTCGTTTCTTGTCTGTAAATAAATGTTGTGTCTCGTCCTGAGATTTGATTTGATTTTTATGTAGCTGGCTTGATAAGTTGCTATATTTTGATGTATATAAATTTTTGCGTTATAGTATCTCTTTATCTACATTATAGTATATCCAAAAAATTATAAAGCGCAACTAAAAATTAACAACAAAACAACATTGCAATCGAGTACACATAAAAGTTTAAATTAAATCATTACATATAGAATTATAAAAATCTATACCATATATAAAAAAAACATGTTTGCCTGAAGGGGATATCTCAATAAGTCAGTAACAGCAGGAAAGGTAGAGCTGGAACGGTTGAGTCTAACGGTATTACTAAAATAAGGACTTTTCTTAACCCTCCTGGTGGTCTCGGCGAGATATCTCGTCAATAGCAAACTGATCCTATCTCAATGGACGAGATAATTCGTCATTAGAAAAACCTGACCAGATCTTGACCTTGTCTACATAAAAAAAATCGGCAATATCTTTATGAAGAAATCTTGTCATTAGTAAAATTCGTCAGATCTCGATGGACAAGATTTTTCGTCGAAACCACTAAGAGGGTTAAAGACAGGTACTAATAACATATATGACATTAACTAATAATATGCTTTATTAATCTTCACACAAGTTATGAACTTAATGCCAGTTTAAGCCCTATTAGAGTATCGACAGAATAACTGATTATATTCAAATACACAAGTATAGAGTTAGTTTTAATTGGAGGCGGTTCAGTTAAATAGTTTTAGTGAGGCTCCAGTTGAAATTACGTATACGTTCTCTGTGCATTTCTGATACTGTTTAGTACGTTATATTCAAACTATATAGAGTGTTTTGAAACTTCCTGCATAAACTTTAACCCTCATGGTGATTGTCTCGACGAGGTACCTCGTTATTAGCAAAACTTCGTAAGTTTCCTTTAGAAATTCACCACCATCATGTAATTTCTGCGCTGGATGACAAACTAACACTTGAGCTGGTAGCCCACTGTCCAAACTTCCACACCACGCTAACGTGTACAAAAATTTTGGAACCTATCGTCGTCGGCTTAGAAGTGAAACCAACTAAGTCAAAAAACAGTGTGGGAAAAAGAAATGGAAAACATTCTATTCATTAGAACGTACTCACTGTTTTTCTCAAAAAGAAATCTAACTTTCATATAAAGAAAATATAACCTAGTGGACTCGTCAAAAGATAACTTCATTCTGGTTCGTAAATGGTAAAAAACTCGTATTTTAAAATTTTTGACTTAGCCTTTAGACTACGGGCAGTACAACAGTCCTACCGTGAGATTTTTCCTTCCTAGAGCGGCTCGGTACAGATGCGATTTTATCCCCTTTTAAAGTGACCGCTGACATCGATCACCACCCCTGTCAGCGACTGCCCCTAAAGAGGGACAGGTCTTTTTGTTCTTGACTTCCCTTACGGACCCTGCCCTGTCGATCATTCTGTCAACGTTGGGAAATACAGAAAGTCGCGCCGATGATATCTCTAGCATGCCAAACACTATGAAAAGAAAGCGCGCTAGGTGGTCAGTCGTAAAAGTCATTCACGACTCTCTCTCACAAGTTCTGTAGGGGGAAGGAAGTCAAGAGAAATCTGCCGCTCTTAGACTCGGGTAACGAAATTTGGTTACCCGAACGAACGCCGTATCATAAAAGTTAAAGTGTTTTGTAAACCGACGATATTACGTAGTAGAACCGAAAAACCAAACCCGTGTGTATGATCTCTCTCTCCCAACAATACTAAACAATCACTTATCCGTGTCTTAAGTTCTGTTATCTCTAAGCCATACTAGCAAAACATAACTAACAATATGTGTGTATGTTATTATTTCTCTCTCATTTCAATATTCTCTAAGCTTATCGAAGTGGAAAAGATTCTACTCATTATGACGTACTCACTAAGCGTTTTTCTCAAAATTTTACTTTCATACAAAGAAAATATAACTTAGTAGACACTTCACAAGCCAAAAGATCACTACATTCTGGTTTAGAAATGCTAAAAATCTCTTATCTTGACAATTTTGGTTTAGTGATCTTCACTTGTAAACCGACGATATTAGGTAGTAGAACCGAAAAGCCAAATTGTTCTGTATGTTCCCGAAAGCATTAGCTCTCCAAATAATCCTGATGACATATCGCGTTCAACAAAACTCGACCAACTTCGCACAACTCACGAGATATCTCGTTATTGCCAACTTTTTGATGGTTAAGAAATCAAGATCAGGTCAGTTTTCTTCTATTGACGAGATATCTCGTACATCAAGATCTGACCAAATTTTGATAATGGTGAGGTATCTCGTCATTAGCAAAAATGTCGAGACAACCGCTTGGAAGGTTAAGTAACCTCTTATCTGTGTCTTGAGCTCTTTTATGCCTAAGCCCTACTAGCTAAACTAACAATATGTGTGGATGTTATTGCTCATGAATATTCTATTAGCTTATCTTTAACTCATAATCCAATAAACTTAAGCTACGGCAAGGAAGTAAGTTTCTCGCTTAATTCGAAACACAATTAAATCCGATTAAATCAAACTCCAGTGCCATGATAATGAACAATTTGATGGTATAACGTGAGCGTTTACGTGTAAGATAGTTCATTAATCAGATCCATTAATCACTCGCAACGAGGCTCGATCACTTGGTAAATCCGTGAATGCCGATGAATTCAAAGTTGTTGAGACGTAAACAATTGTCTTTTGGATGAATGATCTGATTGGGTCTCCGAACTGGTGTTGAGTTCATCTTTACAGTGCACTATAAATCACCGGAGATAATTGGCAATAGTTGTGAGTGGTTCTTAATTACTAACATTTGAAATGCATGAGAGAAATAATATTTATAGAGGGGGACTCCAATTCAAGATATTGATATATCCTCACACTACTGCTCGCAAACTTTCGAAGATTTTTGAGCAATTCGCTTTGGTTCTTGTTTCGAACCATGCTCGCTTATCTCTCTCGTAGCATTTTTTTAAATAAGAAATATCAATTTAGAAATATAATCTTAAATATGAGAAGAAGCTTATCTATTACATATTTAGATAGGTAGTAGTTGAATTTACGTTGCTCTGGAGCATTACAGCGGGCTATTGACGATAGATTGTTGGAAGAATCGATTTTCAAGAAATTGTTCCTCATTAAATATAAATAAATTACGCTTCGGTTGTTCAATCATTTAAAATAACCACTCATTTGAACTAGTTTCTAATTTAATATATTTACCTTTGATTTGGTTGGAATCGATTTTCAAGAAAGTCTTCCGCATTAAATCCGAATAAATAAAAATTGGTTTCTCGTTTTGTAGAGCAGCAAGTAAAAGTAAAAATTGTAAGTTATATATTTTTTAGTATGGGAATGTGTTTCTTTAGAGAGATAGTTAGCAGCAGTTGTGAAGCCTTTTATATTTCGAAAGAGAAATGAAGTGAAGCGAATTACTCAGTTTCAGTTCTCACTACTTTTCATTTCTTGGAAATCGATTCTTTCAATAGCCTCCAACAATCCATCGTCAATAGCCCGATGTGATGTTTCAGTTCGCTTTTTATGAGTGTAGCTTTTACTTCCCTGCCTGCATTTTTGATTCTATCCTGTTGTATTGTGTATGTTTCCACCCGCCTCACCGACAAGTTTTTCGAACCGTATAAATAAATACAACTCGAAACTATTCCGCACAAAAATGAAATAGAAAACGGACATGACATGTTTGGAACTCTACTCTTCATCCATTTGGTGACATTTCGGATAAGCGCAGAATGGAATCAAAAGATTACCTTATAAAACCTTGAGGCAAAGTCGCAAAGCTGTTTGAATAGACAAATTCGATTGTGCTGTTCATACTGATAAGTATACTCCTTTCGATAAAAGCAATAAAAGCCGGAAACGATTTGCGGGTTTACTTTCTGAAGAGTCTAAATCCGCCGCTGTTTGTCTTTTGGAAGTGGATTCCGAAACTACTTTTGGCTTCAGAAACATTTCTTGGTTATCATACGAATTGGGAATACAACAGACGGGGTAAAATTGATTGTGGATTTGTTTATTTGAATCTTTTAATGAGACTTCATTGTTGTGGATTACAATGTAATTTTTGTGGCTCAATACACTGGAGTTGAGTGGGATTATGAAATATAATTTATTATATCCTATCATTCTAATGTTTGTCGGCTATCATCCCAATCGGGAATATAACAGATTTGGAATTCATTAGATTTTTTTGTTTGAATCTTTTTGTGAGACTTCGTTGTGGTACATTTCAATGTAATTTTTGTGGCTCAATGCACAAGGATTGAATGAGAGTATTAATTTATATGAAATATAATTAATTATTCCAATTATTCTAATATTTCTCAGCTATTATTCGAATAGGGAATAAAAGTAGATGCGATAGAATTTTGATTGGATTTGTTTTTTAATATTTTTTGTGAGACTTCGTTATTGTGGATTTCAATCTAATTTCATGGCTCAATACACAAGGGTTGAAAATGGGAGTATTGTTTTAAAATGTAATTTATCATATCCTATTACTCTAATATTTGTCGGCTGTCATTCGAAATGGGAATAGAAACAGATGGGGTAAAATTTTGATTGGATTTGTCTTATGAATCTTTTTTGTGGGACTTCGTTGGTGTGGTTTTCAAAGTAATTTTTTGTGACAATAAACAAAGGTTGAATGGGAATATTGTTTTAAAATGTAATATTAATATATACTATTGATCTAATCTTCAATTCTCTTTTTAAAAATGAGTTTAATTTGTGCTGTTAGATCTTCAACGTCTCATCATCATAAACTCGGCAATATCTTTATGACAAGATAAGCAAGATTGGTCAGATCTTGATGGACGAGATATCTCGTCATTGGAAGAAAACGTACCAGATCTTAATTTTGTCATGAAAAAATCGGCAATATCTTGATGTCGTGATATTTCGTCATTAAGCAAGATTAATCAGATCTTGAAGGACGAGATATCTTGTAATAACCACTTGGAGGATTAAGCCGTAGGTCTCTGTCTTATTTACCCTCGTGCAGCAGAAAATCACTGTAGAGCGCCAAACCTGACCAATTAAACCACAGCATTTGAATTCGTCTACTACAAGGTCGAAAAGTATCTTTCATTCTCATAGATACCACTATTAAAACTTGAAAGAAATAACTTGATGTCAAGAAATTTGATGGTAGCATACATTGCGAAAGAACAAGTGAGCATGATTCGTTGCAGGAATCAATGTACATTGTAAAGCAATCTTCTGTGTAGGGGATCGTGACCTTGCAGAGAATGCAATTCCCTAGTTTTATAATAAAAACTGATCAGCTTACCTTCAAACGTGCGGTTCCACATTTTCTGAGTCATTATTGTACCATTCTTAACGCTGTACCCTTCACTCAGAGTCTCATTGACTGCCAGGGAATACAGAATGACCGCATCATGGAAGGCAGTTACGTAGGTGTTCACCTGACACGCAAAGCAAAAAATAGAAAATATTAGGCATAAAATACAATTACTGTAATCAGTATATTACAAGTTTGAATAATCTAGCTCCTTTCGGGGTGGAACATCCGGAAAGGAATTAGTTAATCGAATTTGTGCTGATTCTGACTTTGACATCAAGCTCACTCCTCCATTGCATTCTTTTAAGAAAGTCAGACACGGCTCTTTTATTCTCTCACGTCCGTTAAAAACTCTCTTTAAAAAATTCAGCTACTTTTACAGTACTTTAAAACTGATAAACGATAAAAAAATTATTTGGTAAAAGAATGGATCTCCGTAGGGTTATGCCCCAAATGGGTTAAATATCTCCAAGAGTCTACCGATTGACATTTGGCGTACATACTACTATCCCTATTCGTCTGCATTCTAATTATGAGTCCGATGGGGGTAAATACCCACTTTTATACATTACTCCAAAAATGGGTAACCTACCCCTAATGACCTATCTATTTGTAAGTGTCGTACCCACATCTGTCCCCAATTAGCTGTATTCTAATGTTTTGACCTATGCCCATGGATGAAGTACCCATTTTGGTAGTAATGGTCTCAATAGAGTACAGTACTCCTATGAGTCAGAACATTTGGATGCATCTGAAAGAGGACATCAGGAATTAACGAACATACTTTAACATTGAGAGTAAACAAATTATTCATTTTGTATACAATGTAAAAATGTTCTCCGGGAATGAATATTAAGCAACAATGGAATTTCAAAATACTTTGAGCATTCTTTGAGCCATAAGTATTTGCTGTATTTCTAACATCGCACTTAACCCTCTGAAGTGTTCTCACACATATTCTCACACTTCCCTTCGTAACTTCTAACCAATCTTGATCTTAACCAATATAATCTTCCTTAAGGATCTTTTAACCTATACATGTGGTTGTTTAGTCACTATGGGAGTTGTGGAGAAAAACAATACTACACTACTCGGAAATCTCGTGAGTCTTAACCATCCTGGTGGTTGCCATGACGACCTGGTCAGTTTTATTGCTCATCAAGTTCTAGTTTTTCTAATGCGTCTGTAACTGTAAATGTAAAAAAATGATAATATATTGATGAACGAGATATGTCGTCATTAGAAAAAACTGACCACATTTGATGGACGAGATATCTCATTAGAAAAACTGACCAAGTCTTGATGGACGAGATATCTCATTAGAAAAAGCTGACCTGATATTGCCCTCGTCATCATAAAAAAACGACAATATCTTGATGACGAGATGTCAGCAAAATTGGTCAGATTTTGATCGACGAAGTATCTCCTCCATTCAAGATCTGATCCATTTTGCGAATGACGAGATAGCTCGTAATCAAGATATTACCGATTTTTTTATGACTGCCAGATCAAGATATGGTAAGTTTCTTCTTATGACGAGATATCTCGTCCATCAAGATCTTATCAGTTTTTCTAATGACGAGATACCTCGTAGAGACAACCACAACCTTCTGCATACTTCGGGGCAGAATATCATTTCCATCTTTGCTTACGGCAGCCTGCCCAACGGCTTTACAGGCAACTTACTGAAACCGGCCGAAACGGCCTTTACAATGCTTTCCCCCAGGAGGAGAGGGAATATGTGTCGTCCCATTATCACCTAATGTGCCGGTTTCTATTGTCGGTTCGTGGGTATGCTGATCCTGACCTGATCTTGATCTCGTCATCATAAACAATGGCAATATCTTCATCATTCGTAAGTCAATCGGCATTTATGACAAGATATCTCGTCATTAGGAAAATTGATCAGTCTTGATGGGCGAGATGTCTTGTCAAAACCACTTGGATTGTTAAGATAGTACGTAAAATACCTATTCCACATTACCATTTAAAAGTTACTTATACCATCACGATTATATTTTAAAATGTCTAATTATCATGAAATGCATAAAAACTGTTTTCGTGCATTCAGTTAAATAACGGATGGCAATTCGCAGGAAAACCAAAATTTCAAGTAATGTGCATAATATTGATTGCCCAAAATATCAACAAAGATATAAATGGTTTTGTCTTCGCAGGTGTAATTTCTAAAATTGCTATTTTATTTTTTAATTTATTTAAAATACTCTATTGTCAGTTTAATCATCCTAATTTAAAATACGGTGTATTCTGTGAAAGAAATCAGTGTTATTGTGTACTCGGGAAAATTCATTAATGAGCATGTTAGACAAACAGATATTAATATGTTGGGATACAAAAACATTAAGGAATAATAATATACTTCATTAGAAAAGGTTTTTCAATTACTTTTAATGCATATAAGAAACTTTAATTAACGTTTTCATACGAATCTATGCACACATGTTTCTGTTAATTAGCATTGGAACAAACCGTAGGATCAGTTTTTCTCTAATTGTTGAGACTAAAAGTTGAAAAATAATTTTCCTATATATAACAAAACTTGTAATAATTAGGGAATTGTATAGATTAATAGAATTAGGTTAATTAGTATAGTGATTCATTAAGAACTTTCGAAAATGCTTATTTTAGATATGGTGATAATCCAAAAGCTTGCTATTCTTGCTTCGCATTGTCAATTCATTTTATTCTAATTGATGATAGTGAAATAGGAGCATCTACAACCAATTAAACACAAAATTGTATTAAAAACGGTTAAGAAAATTCCATTGGCAAATAGAATTTGCAGACGTCTGAAGCAGGCAGAATAGAAACTTTATTAAGAAAGGTGACGCAATTAAATGACTCAAAACCATGGAAATTAAATACGCAAATATACTACGGATTATAATACAGTAATGAACACATTCTACAAAATTAAAAGTTAATATACTAAAATATATTTGGTTTTCTTTTGTTCCTATAACATTTAAGTCCAGCCACTTCTCTCACAAATATACAATACACAGTGTATTCCAAAGCTACCTTTAAAAAAAGGTAGGAGTACAAAACTAAACCGAATACAGAGGGATGCATAGTGATTTTAAAAAATTGGTTATGCGCCATAATTGTAAGTATTTAATTAACGTCGCACTAGAGCAACACAACGGGCTGTTGGCGAAGGTCTGGGATCAGTTCCGAAGGGAAACACCCGAGGACAACACCACGTAATTTTGAACACGGTCGGATGACGGGGTCACACCTGAGCTGGAACCCCCCACTCCAAACTACTACACCATAAAGGGATTTCGTTAAAATCCCAAAGCTGCGTAGTAAATTATGTTAACTTAATTTTAATAGGAATGATAAAGTGCACATTTAGGAACGTAGCCTAAAAAACAATTTTATATATTCAGTAACGTACTTTTAAAGATAGGTTTAAATGTCAAATTTACAGAATTTTAGGTCACGAAATTGAATATACTCCCATCCAATTTCGGACAGGAACATAATAGAAACGAAAAATAAGTGCTTGGTACATATATTTTTGTAATTAAAACAGCTCTGAAGCCGAGGGGCACTGAATTAAAATACGTTTGTGATTTTTTCTAAACATTTTGTCCATTTCTGTCATAGAATCTTTCTAACGTTATGTGCTCTGGTTGGTTGTTTTCTTTTATGACGCAAGAGGTAGGTTTGGCCAATCAGTGTCAAGAACTTTGTGTGCTGTGAATACTGTGATTTTTAACCACTTTTCCTATACGGACCCCGGGAGACATGGTACCCTGGTTGGAAGAGTAACGGATTAGCAACTAGAGGGTTGCGAGTTCGAATCAAGCCGAAGGCAATCGCGTACAGGGGGCTGGTGCACGTTAACTCTGCAGTGGTCACAAATGTCCTCATGTTGACGTAGTGTGGACATTTTGGAAAGTAGAGTGCAAGTTCAGGTGTGACCTCGTCATGAGACCATGGTTCAAAATTGCGTGTTATCCTCGGAACTTTCCCTTTGGTTTTGATACCGTTCCGCCACCAATAGCCCATTGTGTTTCACCAGTTCAACTTTAATTAAATACCTACGTACACGGACCATAAATTTTCCAGCCTATTGAGGTCCTGAGATTATGGAAAGATGTATATTATATTTATAGTTTAAAGTGGCACAGAAACTAATTTAACTGTTTTTTACTCTGTATCTCTTTTGGTGTAGATGTTGCTGTGGTTCACGCAAAATTACAAAACTTTAGTGGATTGTAATTACATGTATTGACATTGATTCAAATTGCTGTCCTATCCTAAATACACAGAGAATTAATGTACTATCCTAAGTGCATAAAAAGTGGTTTCTGGAAAGGAACGTTGGAGATATCCCAAAAGTCATAATGTTCTAGTAGTGAAAGGAATCTATAGGACTCCTTCAAGCATTTCCAGCAGATTGTATCCTTTACAGTAACCCTCCAAATGGTTTCCAAGAGATTTATCGTCCATGAAGATTTGACCAAATTTGCTAATGACTAAATATCGTCATCAAGATACTGTCGATTTTTTTATGATGGCTAGATCAAGATCTGGTCAGTTTCAAAAATGACGTGGTACATGGTCAAGAAAACCACCAGGAGTGTTAATCACAGACACATTTTATGTACAGTGGAATCAAGTACCCCTTAAACACACTTTACTCTACTTATTAATATGATAGCTATTCAAATTTAAGGAATATACCATTACCACTCACTCCAATGAAACTACATTTCTAGAATTAAATTTCGCTTAGTTATTCGTCATCTGACCGTGGTTCAAAATTACGTGTTGTCCTCGGAACTTTCCCTTTGGTTTTGATCCCGTGCCGTCATCAAGAGCCCGTTGTGCTGCTCCAGTGCGACGATAATTAAAATATCTACCTAATACCTACCGCTTAGTTATTGTTCTTTTATGTAATTAGATGTTAATTGACATCTCAATATTTGGAGAATAGCTCAGTTTAACCAAGTAAATATCTTAAAGAGTTCCATATAATAAAGTGAGGAAACCAGGTTTTTGAAATGAAACTTTTTCAGAACATTTAGTGCATCCTATAGATAAAAGAAAATAAATCTACCTGTATTTTATTTTTAGCGTATTTTGACTCTTCAAACATTATCGTATGCTTGGAAACGGTTGATTCTTTCATAAAGTTTACGCAGGTTAAAAACTAGTCCTATGATTTTTATAACCAAATATTTTAACTTTTCAATCAGCTAAAATATTTTCCTTCGTCCCAATTTAATTAATAAAAAGTCTTCGAAACAATTGCGTTAAATAATTCAAATCTGCGATGCCGAACTATCATAAAATGCAAAGTAGATTTAAAGTGAGAAAAAGTTGACCTTATTTTCTAAGAGGCATTACACTTTAAAACTAAAAAAATCAGAATGAAAATAAAATTCTGTAAACGAATTCGAAAATTAGTATTTTTTCTATTTCCAGTTTTTTACATTACCAATTTGCATAAAATTATTTTTCAGAGTTCAAATTTTTTCACTTAGCCCTTTTATTTTGCCCAAGATAGTACTGCATAAATATATAGCGTAGATGAAAAAAGTCATATATCATACAGATTCATTTTCTTATGCTTCCTATTTTCAGTGCTAAGTTGAAATCTTTGACAAAAGGAACTGTTCTTAATTTATGTAACATTAATTAATTGCATAACAATTTATTATTTACGTAAAAATGTATTAATTACTTAAAGTGCAACATTAATTAATTGCGTAAAATTTTAACATTAATTACGTAACAATTTATTAATTACGTAAAAATGTAACATTAATTTCGTAATTAAATTTATATATAACTAATTGTACTGTTATTCGGAATTAATAACTCTCTCTTCATCATTCAGTGTATTTTCATATTAAATTTCACAAAAAGCATTGTTTAGTAATAAAATGAATATGAAATTAAAATCCAAACACTTTCACGAGCTTCGTTACAAATTCTGCATAATCCATTTTCATCCCTGTGTTGAAAAGGAAATATAGTACAATTTACGAAAATTGCTTTACAAATAAAATTATTTACATTTTATGATATTTGTAATTATATTTCAATTTCCATTTTCACAAACTGACATTTTGTGTTGTTCATATAATGCATTATTTTATAAAGCTCTAACATATAGAATTTTTGTGTTAAATTCTTTTGAATTTATATTTCTATATAAATTAGACTTTTTTAACTGAATACCCAAGAAAATTAAGTTGGATAAGAAATGTATTGTTAAATTTAACTGAATTAAAACTATAAGAGTAACAGCATTTTTCTTATGGGAATTATTTAAAATTATATCTGTTACCTTATAAAACAGTCTTCGTCAAGATATTATTATGTTTTTCTAAAAACTACAACAAAATATTAAAACAAGATGATTTACGAATGCTTCAAAAGGATTTACGAATTACAAGTCAGACTTAAGTGCAAAATAAATTAGAAAAATCTCTCATATTTGTCTCATAAAAATTTGAAAAAGGCTGTATACCTTAAAATATCCGATACCAGTGTACATTCTGTTCTGATCCTATATTAGTAGGAACATAAAAAAAATCACCGATTTTTTTCATAAAATATTAACTTATCCAAATGTTAAAAATCAGAGCAAAATATTTCGTTATTTTTCTTGTCGATTCATTGAAGGACCAGAAAAACTGGTATAGACGAGCCTATGCAAAATACACAGCAACGGCACCTACGCACATCATTGGTTACCCTGGATGAATACTTGAAACACAACACCGCCACTGGACACTTGATGACTGAAAACGAGTAAAGTGGTTTTCAACTGTTTCAGGCAGATGGAAGGATCTGCGTGAGGAGAAAACTCCATGGATTCTGCATGTCAACATGGGATTTTACAGTCTGCTAGTAGATCCGTAATGGTATGGGGTATGTTTAGCAGGCTTCAACTTGCTAGGCAGGCTCTTGTAAGGCTTGGCAGGCTCTTGTAAGTCTACAAATGTCTTTGACAGGTGAACGCTATGCGTGGATCCTTTCTGATGAGTTATACACTTTCATGTTCCACGTTCAATCTGATAGGTTTGGCCTCTGTAACAGGACAATGCACCGCCACACGTTTAGACACGCTTAATTATGGTTAGATGAACACTCGTCTGAGTTTGAGGTGTTTGTCATTCCCACGAAGCCACAAGATCTAAACTTTATCGAACATATATTGGATGCCATGCAACGTATTGTGGAGCACAGAAATCCTACACCGGAATAGAACAGAATTGTGCTCTGATGGAAATATGGTGTTCAATACCTGCAGAATACTTCCACAAGCTTATTGAGTCCATGTCGTACTACTGGCGTGTATTAGACTGGTGAAGTACTTGTTTTTTTGCACTTCAGTGTAATTACATAAATAAAAATGTGTATTAAATGCCTATGAATTAATTAATATTTTATTTAAATTTTATCCGTGGTGTATTTGGGTAAACATGAATATTCAAGGGTATGTGGTTAAATACAAGTGTATTTGGATACATTAAATTCATAAGTATACATTTATCTTTTGATATTCTTTAAGTAAACGCTGTTTAGTTATTTGCTGTGTTAAGTGCTTCAAATTGGATCCACTCAGAATTATGTAATTCAATATGCAAGTATATTTAAGTACATTAAATTTATAAGTATACATATATTTGTGTCTGTTTAGTTATTTGCTGAGTTAAGTACTTAAAGATTCACTCAGAATTATGTAATTCACTTGAAATGTTGATTATTTTTGAGCTTAACTCGTAATTTTGCATCAACCTTTGGGATTATCTCATTTTTAACTCCCCTGGTGGTTGTTTAGACGAGGCATCCCGTAATTAGCAAAACCGTCTAGATCTTGGCGGACGACATATCTCGTCGATCAAGATCTCATCGTCTCTCATTAATGGAAGAAAACTTACCTTGAAAAATCGGTAATACCTTGGTGACGAGATATCTCGTCTTTAGCAAAACTGCTCAAATCTTGATGGATGAGATATCTACCACTTGGAGGCTTAAAAGCATTCGACAAATACAATTTCACAGAATGTTATAGGGTGTGACTGGTAAAAAGGCAAATGAACTTGGGTGAGTCCACTACTAGAATGGTACTGAGCTGGCCGGAAAAAAGGGTCGCCATACACGTATGACTATCACCCATGATGATTATAATTTTAACCCCTAAGCACTGCTCCCTTTTCGGGCACCAGCGCAAAAGGCCCAAGTTGCGAAAGCTCATTATTTACGTTGAACCTTCCCTTAATTTGACTAATACGTTTGCCACGTGATTCAAATGCCAACTCAACGGTGCCAGACTATAGGCTGAAATATGTCTGAGCTGCACTGGAAATGCGCACTCTAAATCTTCCATTATCTGATTCAAATTGAAATTCCATGGTGTAAATTGTGTCAGTTCTAGAGCAATAAACACTTTATCCTATTAAAATGGAAGCACCTATCAAATAGGAATATTAAACTGACTAAAATCGAGCCTATTTACTTAATAAATCCTGAAATCCTTTAAAATTGTGATACATAAAATACAGTTATTGATTCAAAGTACACTGGCCATAGCTAAATCGAATAAGTGGCAGGTAGGTACGTATTTTAATTAACGTCGCATTGGAGTAACACAACGGGCTATTGGCGGGTCCGGTATCAAACCCGAAGGGAAAGATCCGATGACAATACCATGTAATTTTGAACCACGGTCAGATGACGAAGTCACACCTGAGCTGGCAAACCACGCTCCAAACTTCCACACCGTGCCAACGTGAGGACATTTGAGGCCACGAGAGATTAAACGTACACCAATCTCTTTGTATACGACTGTCTTTAGTTGGATTCGAACTCGCAACCCTCCGGTTGCTAATCCGTTACTCTTCCAACCGGGACCATCTAATAAGCGGAATGTAACCAAATTTGGTATTGAGACTTTTAAAGACATGGGGAGATGTATTCCGGGAAGAAAAAAATTAGTACCGAAAGTCGCCGATAGGGGATAATTTGGCACTGTTGGAGTCGAAAATAATCGAACATTTACATTAAACGCAGATAAAATAGATTATGCAGTTTCGACTGCGTAAGCAAAAACCACGACACTAATTCTATCTGGATATGTGACGTGTTGCAATTAAAAGACTGGTTATAGACACACAAATTATTATAGAAATTCAACACACAGGAAACAATCTTATATTCACCAGATCATTGCTTTGGACCACTTAAGACATTTATTGACGAATATAATCCTTCCTAGGATTCTTTCACCCGCAATAGATATGTTTTTTTAAGTCAGTATGTGTGTTGTGTGAGAGGAAAAAGCAATAATACACAACAAGGAAATCTCTCATGACGCTTTGAGGTTTGCAGGTGATACGTCCACCAGTCACCAATATGGCAAGACGTGAAAGACTTTGCTATCAAAGAATGCTTCATAGGAGAAGAGGGTTACACTGCTATATACGTATACGGTTACACTGTTCGCAAAATTTTTGTTGTAGTTGCTGTATTCATCACATGTTCCGCAGTGTTTCATCAATTTTTTAATTAAAGAGATTGATTTTAAAAGTCGATCCTTAAAAACGAATCGATTTCTTTAAAGATCGATTAAATAAATTTCTAAGTGTGTTTTGCGGTAAAATCACTAACACATTATTTAGAAATCTCGTGACATTCATTGGTTTAAGAGTGCGCATCATAATCACATCCTCCAGTCACCAAGTTGGCAAGACGTATTAAAGACAGAGTAACTTAGTCTACCCAAAAGTACTCCATGGGGAGAGAGGTTACGCTGGTATATACGTATACTACTGTATTGCTCGTGAATTTTTGTTGTTGCGACATTCATCACACATGTTCCTCGAAGTATAATCCATTTTTTAAATAGAAAAAATTAAGAAAATTTTTAATAGAAAAAGATCGATTTTAAAACTCGATCCTTAAGAACGAATCGATTTCTTTAAAAATCGATTTTTTAATTTCGATAAAAATCGAATTTTTTCCAACTTGAAGTGTAATGTGTCCTTTTATGAAAAACAGGCCAATTTTTTGTACTTCACGGCGAAAAAGTAGTAAGTCAAATAGACAATCGATTCCCATAACTAACCTCCTCTTTCCCGTAGGGCTTCCCAAAGTACTGCTGAGAGAGATTCTTGACACCTCGGGAGAACTCGGCGTACTCGGCCGTTTCCGGGATTCTGGCGGTCACAGTGATAAGGGCCTCGAACGCCTTCCGGGCTCGGCCGTTGGTCACTTCCGGGTCCTTCTCACGGTACCACGGCCGACGACTCTCGTTCTTGCTGCACATATAGAAAGAAACATAGCCATTAGGGATGAGAAATGAAAGAAATAGATTTCCCGAATATATCGTTCGGGTTATTCGGATATCATAGGAAATATTCGGATATCTTAAACTATATTGCCTTGTGGAATGGAGAAATGTATTGATCAGAAGTTTTGTAAAAATGGATTTACATGATTTATAGAACATTTGATCATATTTTTGTTGAGAAGCCTTGAATACACATCACTGTATTTATTTGTCCATTAACCCTCACACTTTTCGACGAGATAATTAGTCCAATATCTGGTCAATTTTGCTAGGGACGGGATATTTCGTCGATATAAAACTGCCCTATTACTCCAAGGAAGAATGAAGATCCAAGTACGAAAAACAAATTGCTCCTTGCCCAGAACTGGTGACAGTTTGAACAGGTTTTTGCACCTGACTTGCCACTACAGGGCAGTTTCCGACACGAAGATTAACCACAAAGAGGGTTAAATGTGATGCACTGTAAAAACAACTCGGAAATCTCGTGAAGCTCAGAGCGTTAAAATCGATTTTTCAATCAAAAGTAAATTTCAATAAAAAATCTTATTTTTTTTCAAAATAGAGGATTTTAATAAAAAATCGATAGTTTTAAGAAAACGAAGAGGATAAAGTAGATACTTCCGCTATATTTAACCCTCTTGGTGGTTTCCCTTCGTCTTGAAAACTGCCCTGTAGTTTCCAGTCTGGTGCAAAACCCTGTTTATAAAATTGTAACCAGTTCTGGGAAACTGACTTCCTTCACCCTTGGAGTAACAGAGCAGTTTTGTCTTGACGATATACCTCGTCCAAAGAAAAATTGATCAGATGATCTCGGACGAGATATATCGTCGAAACACTTGGAGGTTAAAAGTAGAGCTCTGTATGCCCTGCCTTATGTCTATGATAAGATCGTAAATGGAATACAGTGATGTTGGTAATGTTATTTATTCAATTAAATATTTTCAATTCACAAGACTAGTCCTGTATATTAACATTACTTTCATATCCAAATCAATGTTCAATAACTCAAAACTATTGAAAACAAAAACATAAACATATTCGCAGAGTGCAAAGATGACCAAGCACAAAACATTCTTTATGCGCTATGAAACGATAAGAAAGCCGTTGCACGATAACCCCGAATGTATTACGAGTTGAAATCGGTCACACAATTATATCTCTAATCTGTATCGTACAATAAGAAGTAGCTCTACGTCAAAGAACTCACGTTTCATTTTCACTCATTACACCAATGCAGCATTTAGTCGTCGTTTCGATAAGTGCTCTCGTAAATGAATACCAGTCAATTCACTGGAATTTCGAACAACGTTTAATTCTTTCGTTACAAACACACTCCATTCTCATTATATCACCCTTTCGTGTTCAGATTCGAAAGAGAATTCTAGCATATACCTAATGGTTTACAATAGCCCATTGTGTTGCTCCAGTGTGACGTTAATTGAAATACCCAACCCAAATACCCAACCTAATGGTTTGTTAAATGCAATTTTGTTTAGGGTCGATTGAACACAAATTGACAACACTCGATTGCTCCAACTCAATTTCGTTAAGGATGTCACTGGAGGTTCGAGGACTTAAGCGTACTGTTTATTATAGAGTATATGAAATTAGGGAGTTTATTAGATCGGTGGTAACACTTAATAAAAGGGAGGAGACGGAGCGATAACGCGCCAATCTTGGCGCAGTGTGGGAGTTGTGTGATTTTTTTTATATTTGTTCTATTTTTAGAAAATAATTGTTTCTCGAGGGTGAAGGTGGTCCGGTCCATTTCCATTTATGCGAGCTCTTGTGCTTATATATTTGATGGTATTATCAATCTCTTATCATCAGAGCTATGGTGCTCAAAATTATCATTCAAGTTGTAAATAATGTATTATATCAATTAATTAAACTAAATAAAAACTAGTCCGCTTTTATTGACCTACTCCATATCTTTGAATAGCAAAGACAAGAGCTATAATTGGGGCCAGCTTACTGTCTTGATAATACTCATAATCTTGGAAAGGCTATTATACACCACATAAAGGTATCGTTCTTGAAATACTACAAATTTATCCCAAAATAAACGAGGGCTACATAAAAGTTCGCATACAAAGGTCGTCTTCAAGTAAATGAATTCTGGTTAATTCATTGAAATTTCGAACGGCTCTTACTTTATATAAACACTCCCATCTCATTATCTTCTATATTATTCGGATTCCGGAAGGAATACCAGTTCAAAGCCAATGTTTCTTTAACCCTCCTGGTGGTTGTATTGACGAGGTATTTAGTCACTAGCAAAACTGATCAGATCTTGATATCTCGTCATTAGAAAAACCGACCAGATCTTAATTTTGTCATTATATAACAAAATTTAGCAATACCCCGTAGAAACCAGTTGGAGGGTTAAATGCGATTTTGCTTAGAGTAGATTGAACACAAATTGATAACACTCAATTGTTTCAATTCAATCTCGTCAAGGATTTCGTTGGAGGATATAAGCGTGCTATTTATTATAGAGTATGTGAAATTAGATTTATTAGATTGGTGATAACGCGTAACAAAGGGGAAGCGTAACCTATTAGTGAAAAGAGGTATAATTTGTGTCAGCTTACTGCTTGACAATATTCATTTTTCTTGGAAAAAAGGCTAATATACATCACCATAAAGGTGATGTATACTAGCTTATTATACATTCTTAAACTACAAAATTTATCTCATAAACGAGGTCTAAATTTTTCGCAAATCCTTTTATTTTTATCTCTCAATATAATGAAACAGCAATTGTATTATCGCTGAAATTTCAATGCTTGACAGCAGATATTAACTTTTCACTATAGAACTACTCATACTTTGACACAATTTGGTCGTCGTTAAGATAGGTAAAAGTCGTTGTCAAGTAAATGAACTCTGATCAATTCACCGAAACTTCGAACCAGGACTGTAACTTTACATAATACATGAATTCGACGCTTTTTCATGCAATTTAATTGACTTCAAGTTACAGTGAAACGGCATGGCTTAGAATTAATCCCTCTAATTTTCACTTTTAAAGTACGTTAGAATATTTATCCGATATCTTGGTGACTAGATCTCTATCTTCAATTCACATCAAGAAATTCCAATTTCCCAGTGATTTTTAATAAAAACAGCACATACATATTATAACAGGACAGACAAAAATACGTATATGGAGAAAAGGAAGTGAAAGCTAGATTCACAAATAGCAAACTGAATCTTAGTAGTTCTCTTCACTTCAATTTTTCCTTGAAATATAAAAGGCTTCGTAACGAACAGTTTATTTCTGATAAAATTGGTTACAACATTAGAACTTTATCATCCATTCTGTGTGTGAATCGTCCATTAAATAATAGAAAACGACAAAACAAATAAAAATAAAATGAATCATGCATTATACTTTTGTTCATAAATTATTGCATTTTAAGCGCTAACTTGAAACCAATATGGTTCTAACAATATAGAAAACTACGAAGTGCTGTTAATGGCAAAAATCGGAGCAATTGTGAAAACAGTCAACATCATTCATAAACAAAAAATAATAAACTACAAAATAAGAAATAGGACATTGCATCTATCAAATTAATAACCTTTTTTTAAGAGTTGCAAAATTACGGAAGACTAAAACATATTGTTATACACAAAATAGGAAAGGGGTAAAAACACTCGGCGATAATATACGAAGGTAAGCAAAACATCACGAAGCAAAAACAGAAACCAGCAACTGTCTAATTAGTGCTGATGACAGCAAATGAGATTAAAAAGAGTTGCTTACACGCTAACATCGAAAGGCAAACTCAGCAGCTGCACAGCAACAACACAAATGCCCGGAAGTTGCCATTTTGTTTCTTCTATTTTAGAATTCCTTTTGACCCGTGTTTGGAATGTTTAGCCACGATTGTTCGACTTCGTGACCAGAATCGTTGAGGGTCTTCTAGAATCAACAGAAGAAAGAGGGAAGGCGTGTGCGGGATGTTCCATCTATAGTTCCGTTTCCTCATTTTATCGCTTGGATTTTTTGTGTGAATGTGCGAACTGGGATTTGAGATCCAAATCTGGAAGTATTCACGGATGAGTTTATGGCTTGTGGTCACAGGCAGAATTTTGTAGAGGTTGTTCCGTGTATTGATTAAATAAACTGGGGCGGTAAAAATATTTATCCACTAGGGGTCTACACCCCCACTTGATCTCCCTCGCTAACCCAAGGGATTGATAAGAAATAGACATGGTTTCGCATTGCGAACTAAGCTCGCTTCGCTGCATCGCAATTCGCCCAAGCATCAAAACTTTCAAAAGCAATTTAAAAAAAAATAGGCTCAAGTCTGACTGAGCCGTCAATTTGGATCGTAGGACAACGATTTGCCTATCGGAGAGTTGAAATGAGCTAGTCAAGTATTGTTCCAAAGCGTTTATACTTTAATTATTGATAGTTTTTATGAGCTCGTGACTCAAATCTTCTATTCTTACTGTTTTTTTCTGATGTTCATTTCATGTATATGACTTCGCTGATTTCTAGAAGACATCTTGAAATCGGAGTTAATACTCCGGTTGTTTGGTTTGGGGGTTTTATGACACAAGGGCCGTATTTGGCCATGCTGAGCCAGGCACGACATACAATATCAAGTAATAGACAGACACACAATGCAAATTTTACTGACACAGGTGAGAGAAATACACCCAGGGAGGAATGCACCTGCCAGGAATCGAACCTGTGCCGCCTACAACTCGAAGGTTGCTTGCGTAGTGGGCATACCCAGTGAGACACGATGGCCCCGTTAATACGCCGTACGCATGTATCAAGATGTAATGTTATTAAATTCTTGTATGAGCTACAATTTTGTATAATTACGAGCGGTAGGTAGGTATTTTAATTAACATCGCACTGGAGCAACACAAAGGGCTAATTATAAAGGTGAACAAAACAAGCAAACTGCCATTCTGGTCAATCATTCCTAAAAGAACAGCACTCAACCAACTGACTGAAATGTAAGTAGACGCATTGCTATTAAGAGGAACTTCAAAGTGTGCCAGCATGTCGGCTAATAGTCACGTGACTTCTCTGTGAAAAATTGATTTGTTTGGCTAATTCAGCATCTCATCGTCTAGTTTGGGGAAATGGTAGTGCGTAAATACGTATTTCTATAGAGGTCCGAAAAAATGGCGAAATCTACAGCTTATTTCTCGGTCGAGCGAACCAATCAGATGATGAATCAGTTGATGGGCGTCTCCTCCCTCCCCGTGGACCAATCAGATGGCGTTTCCACTCGGCAGACGAAAGTAGTCTAAGAGTCACGTGACTACTAGTTTTGATCACATGATCCTGTGTACATAAAAAGTTACCATTGCTCGCTCTACCTTTATATTTTCTCTTTTACTCTACGGCAATATACGGTTGTCATAAAAGAGAAGTAGAAGAGTCCTCCGTCAGAAATTTCTGGTTTATTAGTAAAAGATATTATGACGCTATATTCAGTAATATAAAATAATGACATAACACTTAAGCATTTAATTTAAAGTACGTTTTCCAGTTTGAAATTGTAAGCAAAATTTTAGTCGGCATTCAATATATTGTAAGATAAACGTGCAGAGTTCGAAGAACCTTAAGTTATCGGCAGAAGGATCAACTCTAGTATAAACACAAGTTAAGTTGACCTCAAATATAGCTATTTAAAAAATAGTGCGACTCCTTATTTGTAAAACCTCAGATTAGATAAACACTGGAACCAACTTAATGCCATTCATGAATCATTCACTCCATCATGTGCCATTCACTCAAAACCATTCATGTCTTACCACTCGAAAGCGAAGCAGATGGTTTTTACCTCAAACGACGAAGAGAGAATGATTCGTTCTAAATTCCACACACACATTTCTCCTTTCAATAAATTCTAACAAAGTAGCTCTAAAATGAGAGAAACTTTAAGTATCCAATTTAATTAGGACATAATGATTACGTTCTAGCTCACGAAGGAAAATAGAATACCATGGCACTGTATTTAATGATTTTAAACTCCTTTTTAAAAGAGCTGCTTGCCTGATGTGTAGGATCGTAACATGCATTTATACGTATGATCCATGGAATGTGGGTTTCCTAATACAGATGGCGCTGTGATCGTATGAAGTGGGCGGTACCAACAACTCCGTCTCTCGAATTACATTCGCATGTTTATCTAATTGGATGATTCGTAATTAACACCCCGAAGAGTTTCTACTAACGAATACTTGGTATTTAGTAAATGCGATACTAAAATAAGGATCAATTTTGTAGATGAAAAATACATTGCTTCAGTTTTTCTGTTTCCTTCATTTTTATCTATCTGCGTATATACGTATGAGACTTTGATACTTTTCTATTTAACCAAAGCAATAAATTTCAGTGTTTCAAATTCGTTAAATTGATTAGTATTTATTTACTCAAATGTGGACCGAATTTGTATGAGAGATTTTCAACACACCAACAAGACAGCCTGCTACGATTTTACTTCTGTCCAAATGCTCTAGGATAATACATGTTAGGGTTATCTTGTAAAACTGTTTATCGCCGTTTCGGCAATGTTTGGCATTTAATCTAATTGCTGTTCTATCATATATCAATTCGTAACTTTTACTAGCAAAGTGCTGAAATAGTATTCTAAAAACATATTGAAATATGTTCAGGAGAGTGGGAATTATACGATTTTAATATGCTGTTGCAAAACAATTTCGTAGTGATCGGTTTTATTTTCAATAGACGTTTGTTGCTAATCACCAATTCACAAATAATGCCGATTTCTGTGTCACGTACGTTTGTGAAATATATAGATGTATTTCAATGTTCTTATTTATATTATATTACATTTTACAATATATAATGGCATAAAATAGGGAGCGAGCATTTTTTAAATTTTTATTTTCGTTCCTCGAAATTTAAATGATTCATATTAACAGAACTATAGTTAATTTTATACAAGAGCATATTAAGAAGCTATTTTTAGTATATTTAAGTAATAATAATTTATTTATTAAGGATTCTATAAGTCTCGTTTTAGTTTATATTTATGTAAAACTATTCGTGAAAGCTCATAAATATTCTTGAAATAGGTTAAACCATTCTGCTTTATTTGTTTCTTTTGTAATATAAACGCTCCAAAAAGTCATTTGTAAGACAGAAAATAGCATTAAATCTTCGCAATATGCTGATTTTAAGCATAACAAATTAAAAGATAATAATAGCACAATAAAACAGTAAACATAAATACATGTCAGTTATTCAATTGCAAAGTGTAGGATAAAAAGTATATTTATTTTAAATGGTTAAAAATAATTCTGTCAAATGTTTCCAGATAAAATAAAAGCTTGCATTTCAACCAGAATCAGTACAGATAATGTATGAAATGCGGTGACAATGCAAAATTTTTTTACCCTCTTGATGGTTGTCATGTCGAGGTGTCTTATCGTTATCAAAACTGATCAGAGCTTGATGGACGAGATATCTCGTGGTTAACAAAACTGACCAGGTATTGTTCTTGTCATCACCAAAATATCGGCAATATTTTGACAACGAAATATCTCGCCTTTAGCGAAATTGGTCAGATCAGATAGACGAGGTATCTCGTCAAAGCCACTTGGAGGGTTAAACAAAAGTGCGTCGAAATGTATTATTATCTTTATTCTGGAATCTGAATTTAAAAAGAGAAATTAGACTCACTTGTTTGTATTTCCTAATCTATAATAAGTAGCATGAGTATCTGTTCAAAATTAAAATTTTAAAAATTCTTCATACAACCATAAATTCTTAATATATGGTTTCTTCTTGTTTGAAGAATTTTTTAATACTTTAGAGCTGAATCCAATGACTCATGCAAGAATTGGCCAAAAGAGCAATTTTAATTAACATTAAGCACAAGACAAAACAATTACAAGAATAAACAAACATAAAAAGTAACATCTCGGGGGAACAAAACTTCAGCGCGTCAGTTCTACGCTCGCCTTGGGAAACAACTAGAGAAAAAGGGTTCATTCTCTTTCGCGGAGAGTGTGTCACGTGGTCCGCCATCGCCAATCAAGGCGCATATCGCTGAGACACACGTTAAGGGGCTGATGCGCTACAATACAAAATATATAAAGCTGAAAACTTTTTTATGCTAAGCATTTTAAAAAGTAATGAAATTGATTTTTCCTTTATCTGATGATATCCCAGAACTCGTATTCTATACAGCTCCAAGTCAAATTATTACATTGATTCACTTCATTCGCAATTTGAATATCATTTAGTTCCACTTTAGAGTAATACATTGGAAAAATGCAAACATTTTTGTTTAGATTTACAATTTACCCAATACATTTAAAAAGTTATGCATTGATAACATCATGAGAAGCCATAACATAGTTGATTATTTGTTTCGCCCTGGTAACCATTTCAATCGCTCCTGTCAGTAACGAGGGGGAGCGGTAACCCAGTTGGAAGAGTCACGAATTAACTGGATAGTGCGACTTCTAAATTCAATCCAGTCAAAGACCGTGGTGCACATGGTGACTGGTGCACTTTAAATCTGTCATGGCCTCAAATGTCCTCACATAGGCCTGGTGTGGAAGCTTGGGGTACCAGCTCAGGTGTTAACTCGTCATCTGACCTTCAAATTACATGGCGTTGTCCTTGGGGGTATTTCAATTAACGTCACACTGGAGCAACACAACGGGCTATTGGTGACGGTCCGGGATCAATCCCAAAGGGAAAGATCCGAGGACAACACCACGTAATTTTGAACCACGGTCAGATGACGAGGCAACACCTGAGCTGGCACCCCACTCTCCAAACTTCCACACCACGCCAACGTGAGGACATTTGAGGCCACGACAGATTTAACGTGCACCAGCACCCCTTTGTACACGACGGTGTTTGGCTGGATTGGAACTCGCAACCCTTCGGTTGCTAGTCCGTTACTCTTCCAACCGGGCCACCGCGTTCCTTGCGTTGTCCTTGGAACTTTTAATTTGAGATTGGTTCTGGACTGTCACCAATAGCCCTTTGCGCTGCTACAGTGCGACGTAAATTCAACTACCTACCAACTACCGGTACTTATTTCCCAACGGGGCCATAAACTGCGCTAAAGATTCGGATCGGATAATACAAACACTCAATTACTCGGGTCTCGGATAATCACCATTCTAATGTATAAATTCGTGTTACCGCTGTGCAAATAAACAGAAGTGTATATTACTAATGAAAGCACGTTTGAGTGCGAGCAGTCGTGGCCGAGTGGTTAAGGCGATGGACTAGAAATCCATTGGGATCTTCCCGCGTAGGTTCGAATCCTACCGACTGCGACTTTCTTTTTAAAGTAATAGAAACGTAAAAAAAAAAGTTAGACAAGAAATGCAGATCACATAGGTCCGCCAAAAACCACGAAAGTTATCCGTCATATATTACTTATTTTTTATATTTATCATATACTCGTACTGCTACAAAGAAAGATAATGAAAAAAAAAATAAATAATTTAATTTGATGCGTGCCCGTTACATCGATTTAACAATTGTTTTAATATTTGGTTCGATTTTTGTAGCAGCCCAGCGTAAAATCGATTCTAAATTTTCATTAATCAATCGTTTCTTATTTTTCGATTTGTTAATATTCATGACTGAAAAGGTTTCTTCACAGTTAGATGTTGACTCAAAGAGGCTCCTGCACTTTAATACATTTATCTAGCAAAGATTTGAAATAGTTTTCATCGACACAACGATAGATATCTAACAAATTGTCTTCATTAAATTTATTTCGAAGGTTCTCATTGTTTTGCATATCGATGAGATCAAACTGTTTTAATTCGGGTGCAATTTCAGTCAATATGATTGCTAAATTAATCTATGAACGGTTTTACTTTTTGAAAATAGAAGAACGATCCTTGAAAGCTGATATCGAATTATCAATCTTTTCAACTTAAACAGTCTTGAAGTTTCATTGAACTTAAACATTTCCTATCCGGTGGGTTGTTAATATTAAAATAATACATGGTGAAGCGGAGGGCAGCAAATAAACGAGGGGCACATGTAGACCGCGGGCCGAGGTCTAGGCATCCCTGAAACAGAGATACCCCTATCCTATACAAGTTATCATTTTATTTCCTGCGTTCAAGAGAAAATAGACGCACAACAAATATTATTCAACTTTTCCATTCGTAGTTGAGGTAGCCCAGTCGAAAGAGCAACGGATTAGCAACCGGATGGTTGCGAATTTAAAACTCGGTCCAGCCAAAGACCGTTGTGTTCATGGAGGCTGGTGCACATTGAATCTATCGTGGCTTCAAATGTCCTCACGTTGGCGTGGTGTGGAAGTTTGGAGAGTGGGGTGTAGCTCAGTTGTTGATCTAGTCATCTGACGGTGGTTGAAAATGACGAGGCGTCCTTTTATCTTCCCCTTACGGATTGATCCTGGACCGTCGAAAATAGCCCATTGTGTTGCTCCAGTGAGACGTTAATTAACTACTTTCCTACCCCACTCGTAGTTGTTACTGGCCACTGGAGAATATTTTTAAATTTCGTTTGAAGCTGCAACCAGGTGGCAACCTCGCTTTTTTAATATTATGGTAACCTGTGTGGCGATGTTTAAACTAAAATTTTTCACTTTTAGAATTCTTTAGAATGTTCTTTTCATTTTTGTTTTATTGTCCTTTGATTTGTTGATGCTTTTGAACTTTTTTCCGTTTACAATAAACTTGAATCTGTTATGCATTTTAAATACAGCTCAATACAGTCGCATCAAGTCTCATTTTTTAAATTTTATTTTAATCTTTTTTAATAATTTTTTAATTCTTAAGCTTTTCAGGGTGTTTCTTTTGTGGAATTTGAAGTTCAATTTTCTAGGGTAGGCAATCTTTTGAAATGAGGGAGTTGTTTAATGGCTTTTGTTGTTTTCATTTATGTAAGGATATACAGCTTTCTTTGGATTTCCCTAAGGAATAAGAGTTAATTGAATTGGATGTTTTCTTCGAGAAATGCACCCATTAAGTTTGCTGCAGAAAATTATTTTCTTAAAATGTTTTCGTCATCAAACTTACGTAGTGAAGTCCCGGAACTTTTTCTTTGGGATTGATCCTGGCAAGTCCCTAATAGTCCGTTGCGTTGCTCCAGGGTAACGTTAATTCAACTGCCCATCTGAAGGGTGCGATGAACGCGCCCTTGGTAGGCACAGGTAGGTAGTTAATAAACGTTGCACTGGAGCAAGACGATGGGCTATTACGACGGTTCGCGATCAATCCCGAAGGGAAAGATCAGAGACAACACCACTTAATTTTGAACCACGGTCCGATGATGAGGACAACACCCTGGAGCCCAACTCAACAATTTCCACAACCGCGCCAACGTGAGGACATTTGAGGCCACGATAGATTTAAAGTGCACCAGTCCCCTTTGTACACGATGGTCTTTGGTTGGATTCGAACTCGTTACCCTCCGGTTGCTAATCCGTTACTCCTCCAACCGAGCTTCAATAGCCCTTTGAAAATAAAACCTTTTGAGACGATTTTGCTTAAAAAGAGCCCCTAGTCGCTAAGGTTGAAAATATTAGCCGAAGTTGCCTTTTGTTCGGTAGTTGTACTCTCATATTAAATAACTTTTTTTATTTACATAAATATTTTAGTTACATTAAGATTTAAAGGGAAAAAATCTCGCAGTCGGCAGGATTCGAACCTGCGCGGTAACATCCCAATGGATTTCAAGTCCATCGCCTTAACCACTCGGCCACGACTGCTACACACGAAGCACTTTTATAGCCATATTGCATATAAATACCACCTGTGCAAAACGGATACTAATTCTGCGATTGATATTTGCTTTGAACATCAGAAGTTCGTGACTACTCTGCAATTCGTTTGTGAAAACGTGAGCAGTACCTTTCAAACTTTTGCCTTTAGTTACCCAACCAACTTTTAACTACTCAACACAAGACACAGATAAGGGGTACCGGTTATTATAGTATCGGCGTAAGAGTATACTGTAACGTTTCCTGTCTTTAATTAAGCATAAGACTGTTTACAGCACAATACAATATTTATTTAGAATAGAGAAATTTAAAGATTATTTACATATTAGATTAATTGAAAGGTAGGTGGGAACAGAGCTTTAACAATCTCATCTCCAAGGAGCCTGGAGGCTCGCCAAAATCTGAGTCTGAAGGATGCGACTACTTCCTTCGTGGTTTAAATTTCTTCCTCCTCTGCTCTCTTGCGGGGGGAGTTCGTCTCCGTCTTGGAATGTTAATCCCTGAGTTTCACACCCCTGCATCGGAAGGTCATGAGAACCTCGACAACTTCCCGACCCGAGGACAGATTTAATGTCTCTCTGGCCTGGACTTCCACAGAACTGAAAAACACGTGTTTTCCTGGGGGTGGCCATCTACATTCCTCTCATGGAGGCCCAAGATAATTTAGTTGACAACTTGTTTTGCAATCAGGGAAAATCTGAATTCCAGATGTGGGAATGCTAGACCGCAACGGTACAGTACTAAATGTCCCAGGAATATATGAAAAGTTTTTATTACATAATGTGCGGTCAGTTTCCTATGTTAAAAGTTGGAAGTATGTCTATTGAATTTATAATAATGAAGGTGTAGAAGAATTTTTAACGGAGACGCACAAATTTGTACATTGGGTACTCCAAGTTGATTTGACAAGGTATCTCGTCGGCGAAGACGTGAACAATTTTGGAAATGACGAGATATTCGTGATCCAGATATTACAGGGTTTTTGTATGATTACGAAATCAAGATCTGGTAAGCTTTCATTTAAAGACGAGGTAATGCGTTCATCAAGATCTGGTCAGTTTTGCTTATGACAACATATTTCTTCGAGACAACCAATAGGAGGGTTAATAGATGGTAGCTAGGTATTTAATTACGGTCGCACTGGAGCAACACAACGGGCTATTGGCGACGGTCCGCGATCAACCCTTGAAGAGAAAGATCCGAGGACAACACCATGTAATTTTGAACCATGATGAGATGGCGAGGACAAAACCTGACCTTGCACCCCACTCTCCAATCTTCCACACTTCGCCAAAGTGAGGACATTTGAGGCCACGACATATTTAAAGTGCACCAGCTCCCGTTAACACGACTTTCTTTGGCTTGACCTAGTTTCGAACTCACAACCCACCGGTTTCTAATTGATTGCTAATCCAACTGGGCCAGAAATTTAGTGGGATTAACTAAAATATTTCTTCATTTTCTCCAATTGTTACTGTAGACATACTTTAAATTAATTTTGATGTTCAGGGCTGTCAGCCAAAGTAGCATTAGAAGCATAAATTTTAAAAAATGGTAGCAAAAGATAGTCTCTTAACCCCTAGGCACTATCTGGGTGAGTGGTTATGCTCTAGCACTTGCTAGTTGTATCCGGACAAGGTTCTATTCCACCCTGGGTGTATTTCTCTTTTCTGTGTCAGTAAAATTTTCATTGGATGCGTAGGTCAAAAACGTGATGTGTGTCTGGCGCAGCATGGCCAAATATAGTCCTTTCGCCATAAAACCAAACCAATCCAATCCCTTTTAAACCCTATTTTAGCAGAAAAATTTTGATGCTATATAAAATGAATCAGCTAAACATGCTAATTTATATGAAAAAGGACTTGAAGATCTCGCCTAGGTAGTTAAATTTTTAAATTAAAGATTTAAATATTTTCTTTCTTTTCTAAATTTCCTATAGTTTTCATTACAATCTAGCAACCACAGATTTCGATGTTTCGTTCACAGTTCCACGGCTTGGCGCTAAAACTTCGAAATTTGCGTCCCTTTGAAAATGTTCTCCCTAAATCCCTAAAGAAAAGGGCCAAGGTGGACCTGTTTGAAGAGTAACGGACAAGCAACCAAAGGGTTGCGAGTTCGAATCCAACGAAAGTCCGTCGTGTACAAAGGGGGCTGGTGCACGTTAAATCTCTCGTGGCCTCAAATGTCCTCGCGTTGGCGTGATGTGAAAGTTTCGAGAGTGGGGTTTCAGCTCAGGTGTCACCTCCTCATCTGAACGTGGTTCGAAATTACGTGGTGTTGTCCACGGATTTTCCTTCCGGGGGTTGTTTCCGGGCTGTGCCAATAGCCCATTGTGTTGCTCCAGTGCGACGTTAATTAAATACCTATCTACTTGAAAGAAAAATACGAAAAAAATATTTTTCCCGTCTGCTTTTAGTTAAAAGAAAAGACAAAATTTTCTTTGACATATGGTGAATTTTCAAAAAAATTAACCGAAGTTTTGAAAATAGGTAGGTATTTTTATTAACGCTTTACTTGAGCAACACAAAGGGCTATCGGCAATGCTCCGGGATCAAACCAAAATGGAAAAATCCGAGGACAACATCACGTCATTTTGAACCTCGTTCAGATGACGAGGTCATACCTGAGCTGGCACTCCACTCTCCAAATTTCCACACCATGCCAACGTGAGAACATTTGGGACCACGACAGATATAGCGTGCATCAGCCCCTTTGTACACGACGCTCTGTTGAATTCGAAGTCGTTACCCACCGGTTGCTAATCCGTTACTCTTCCAACCGGGCTTCCATGGTCCTTTGAAAATAAGAGCTTTAGAGACGAATTTGCTTAAAAAGAACCCCTAGTCGCCAAGTTTGAAAAATAGTTGCAAAGTTGTCCCTTTCACCCGGTGTAGTTCCTACTCCATCATATTAAATAACTTTATTTGCATTAACATTTCAGTTTCATAAAATTTGAAGGAAAAAAAATCCCGCAGTCGGCAGGATTCGAACCTGCGCGGGAATATCCCAATGGATTTCAAGTCCATCGCCTTAACCACTCGGCCACGACTGCTACACACGAAGCACTTTTATAGCCATATTGCATATAAATATCACCTGTGCAAAATGGATACTAATTCTGCGATTGATATATTGATATTTGCTTTCAACGTCAGATGTTCGTGCGTATTCTGCAATGCTAATATGTGAAACGTGAGCAAACTTTTGCCTTTAGGTATCCAACAACTTTTAACTACTGAACACAAGACTCATAGGTAGGAGATACCGGTTATTATAGTATCAGCGTAAGAGGCCTAAGGGGTCCCAGGAAGATATGAAAAGTTTTTATACTCTAATGTGCGGTCTGTTTCCTTATTTAGAGGTATTTCTATCGAATTTATAATACTGAAAATGTACAAGAATTTTTTAACGGAAACGTGCAAATTTGTATAAGTTAAACAGTTTGTATTCCAAGTGTATTTGATGAGGTTTCTCGTCCATGAAGATATGACCAATTCTGTTAATGACGAGATATTCGTGATCAAGATATTACCGGGGCTTTTTTATTACGAAATCAAGATCTTTTAAATTTTGCTAATGACAACATACATCGTCGAGACAACCACTAGGAGTGTTAATAGAAGAAATAGTTTAAAGATACAACAAATCGCTCAGTACATATTCACTTAGACGTTCCAGTTTGCTAAATTAAATCTGAATCATTCTTCAGCAGCAAACACATCTGAGTATTGATAGTTTGATTCTATCTATATACAGTAGGTGGTATTCAATCTGCGTTACCGAAGTATGCAAACAAGGCCGACTTTAGTGCCGAAGAAAATTTTCCGTCTTCAACACACTTCGAAAGAATCCTTCTAACGTGGTTTTGAGTAAATTAGACGGTCATAAAATATTTTCATCGCTTCGCTTGAAGTAAAATTTGTTCCTTTCCCCCAGGGTGCTTCAAAATAATTCTTATGCTCTAGAAGAACACACAAAGTGATGTTACATTCTCTAATAACTGTCATGAGAAGGATATTTATAGTAGGAATCCTGTAAAACACATCTAGTGCATCACAAATAGTCTGCAAGATTGAGACACCCAAGCAGAAAAATCCCAATTGATTGAAGTTTGAGTGGGTTAAACCTCTGAGGGATTTCTGAATAGGTAATATTGCTTTTCTCCATAATAGTTAAAATGAATAAATAACCACTTCTATTGCTTGAAATAACCATAGGAAAAATCTATTGGACAAGGATATCCCCCTTGACAAACCTGATTAGAAATCATACGCGAAAGACTTTATATTGCAAAACGGATATATGACTATAAATAACATACTTATTGGTAAAACAATATAAAAACAAATCTTCGCAGTCGGCAGGATTCGAACCTACGCGGTGAAACCCCAATGGATTTCAAGTCCATCGCCTTAACCACTCGGCCACGACTGCTCACACATGACGCATTTTCATATCCTTATTGCTTATCGGTATATATCACCTGTTTCCTAAGTAAACGAATATAGATCTGCTGAATATTTACATTCAAAGATCGACTTATTCAAGTTGTTTACAATGAGGATATTGATGGTCTGACATTCTCTAGATATGCAAAAGTTCCTCCCATTTATCATGTTCCCAATTGATAAATCTATAAAATGACGGTGTTTTTCGAAAGTTCTTGTGGAAACTTTAAGGGACGGTAGGAAAGCAAAATTGTAGCGTATTCGCATATGGATGTATGTCTGCAAAAGCCATCCCGATGTGTTGGAGAGTAGATCAAGGTGCATAAATGGGAGATAGTAAGTGTATGAATAACTTTCTCATTTTCCTTTCGTTCCAGGGTCGCGGTAGCCCATTTGGCAGATAACGGATTAGCAACCGGAGGGTAAGTTTGTAATCAACCAAAGACCGTCGTGAACAAAGGGGGCTGTTGCACATTAAATCTGTCGTGGCTTCAAATGTCCTCAATTTGGCGTGGTGTGGAAGTTGAGAGTGGGGTGCCAGCTCAGGTGTGACCTCGTCATCTGACCATGGTTCAGAATTACGTGTTGTCATCGGATCTTTCATTCATTTGGGGATTGATCCCGGACCGTCTCCAATACCCACTGTTGCTCCAGAGGGTATTGGCGACTGTGTTGTGTCTAGTACGACGCTAATTAAAATACCTACCGTAACCTTCCAGGTCGTTGTCTCGACGCGGTATCTCGTCATTAGCAGAACTGACCAGGTCTTGATGGACGAGATATGTCGTCAGTAGAGGAAAACTGACTTTTTGATGATGACCAGATCTTGATCTCGTTATCATAAAAACATCGGCAATACCTTGATGACGTGATATCACGTGATTATCAAAATTTGTCAGATTTTGATGGACGAAATATTTCGTCGAAACCACCAGTGTTTACAGTTAATCATTTACTTTCAGGTTACCGAGATATCCCCATCAATATATGGTCAGTTTTGTTCTAATGACGAGATATCTGCATCACGATCTGGTCAGTTTTCTTCTAATGACGAGAAATCTGCATCAAGATGTGATCGCATCTATCTGCCTCAAGGTGACGTGATCCTTTTCGAGACAACCACAAGGAGGATTAAGTTCCACAGTGGGTTCTTGTAGGTGATACCACCAACAGTAATCCAAGCCTCACTGCGTCAACGTATAGATTGCGGTAGAAACTGCTCAACTACCACGCTGTCAAACATCACCCTCTATCAAATCCAATTGGACCTTAAATACAGTACATTTTAATCTTGCATCCCCTACCTCCCATTAAAATGTATATCGAAAGTTTTGAAACCTAGCGTATGAGATATTTAAGGTCAAAGTACATATTTAAGTAATACGTAATTAATAATACATATTAAGTATTAGAAATATACTTCATATGAAGAGAATAGTTGGATGAGTGTGTATGGCTAACTTCTGGTGGTGGTTTCGACAAAGCATCTCATCATTAGCAAAATTGATCCGATTTTGATGGACGAGATATCTCGTCATTAGTAAAAGAAGTCACCAGATCTTGAACTGGTCATCATAAAAAAATCGACAGTATCTTGATGACCATTTGCAAAATTGGTCAGGTCTTGATGGATGAGATGTCTGGTCGAAGACACTTGGAAGGTTAACTTCGTTCATTTATCAGTACAAGCATCTCCAAACCCCATATCCCATTCAAATGTAACAAGGTTATGGTTCTTGACAACAACTATCATAAATGCTGCACGATGTACAATCTTCTTACCTAGTAAAGAGTTCAACACTGAAGAATGCGTACTCTCCGCTGTCCACCATCCCTAGGTCATCAGCGGTCAACATGATGTCTCGGATTGAGTCTGGACTGGCGCACATGAGTATAACTGAAATATTAAATACAACTTGTGAATACGTTTAGCAATGATACTGATCATCAATATAAATGATATTTAGATAAATGAAACGAAAATATTTGTCACTATAGCCCGGCTCTAGCGAGTTGGCATTTCGTCACGGGTTTTGAACGAGTCTATTTGTTCAATGAGGGGACGCGGTAACCTAAACCATGAGACCGGACAGTTGTCCATTTAAGCGCGGATTTTGGTTTCTTCGAGTACATCGTTTGGTGTCGAAATCGATAACAAAGATTACGAGTTGGCGAAACAAATGAGTAGGTGAATCAACGTCGGGCATGGCAGCAATTCACGGGCTATAGGCGACTGTCCGGGAACAATTTCGAAAGGAAAGATATTTGGCGTGCTTTTTGTAGCTAGCTGTGGCAGACAAAAAGCAACCCTGCTTTATTATGATTATCGCAACCGCGAAATTATTTTAATCTCGTCTATTGTTTTGTGTAAATCCTTATTCTTTTACCATGTCTAAATGACTCTAGTTTGCTGGGATTAATGTGACCTCTTTTAGCATTCATATTATAATGCCTGGTACGATTAGACAAAAGTTAATAACTTATTTAATTAGGACAACTTTTATAACAATATTTCAGAAAAGTAAAGATTTTTTTTCATTAACGTAAAAACGTAGTACATAGTAGTAATCAGTTGTGTGAATATGACATCCTTTACGTTAATTTTTCTAGGGAATTTTTCCTTGGTGACATAATAAGCATGCCAAAAACCCATCAAAATCACAAAAAAGATTACCACAAAAAAGAGAGACACAAAAAAGAGTGCCACAAAAAAGAGTGCCATAAAAAAAGAGTACGGTGAATCGAAGTCAAGAAATCCAGTATCAAAACAAATCATCTGGTATTTGCAGAGCACGTGAAGTAAAGTAATGTTACTTTGCGTGTAAATTTTCTCTCTGACAAAAGAACAAGAAGTTGTAATTTTTATTTATATATATTTAATCTTTCATTAATTTTATGAAGAACTTTTGTCCAACCAACATATTTATAGAGGATATCTCAATTCACAGTGTTATCTAATTTATATTGTGCCGCTAGCAAACGAGTTTAATCAATGAAAGATAATTTTAGATATGAACTTTTCAATTAAAAATATAAAAATACTTTGCCGCAAATGTTACTAGTATTTTACTAGAAAATTCGTAATTATAGTTAGTCGAAAAATGAACTTTACTTTTAGAAACTTAAATGTCGTTTATCAAAATATATAAATCAGAATTTTTATTAATAGCAGAAATTCGTCTGCTCACAAAAACATTCAAAACTAAAAATAGTGATAAATTACAGTTATTTTATGACAATACTACTACCACCCTCTAATAAATAATGTAAGAATAAAATATAAACATAACACCAACTAAAAAAATAATTTAGGAACAAATTATAAACATAACACCAATGCACTGATCAAAGGTTAATCTTTATCTTAAGAGATCAATCTTATCTAAGTAATCAATAACGCATTTTTGTGTGTTGTCACTTCAATTATTTATGATAAATTGTATTCATTCTGTGTATAAAAAGATTCAATTTCACAAAATAATTGAATATGTTTACTCGTACAGTGCGCGGACGTACAAAAATTATTTCCTCCTTAGTAAAGAAACCAGGAAATACATATTAAACTAGAAACTAAATAATATCGTGAATAAATCAAAACTTTTTTGCTAAGTCCAGTCAAAACATTCGTGAACAATTTTTTGAAGCACTATTTTTACTCCTGGCTTAAAATTTATATTCGGCGCTCGCGCATTTCTTTGAAAAATACGAATAAAATTCTTTTGTTTAAGGGAGGGGAGGTTCTCGAATGCATTTATCGCTTGCACGAGTATCTGGAATATCTTCGGAACAAAACGACGTTAGTGAAGATGATGGAAGTCGCCTATGGCGTTTGAAGGATCAAGTTTTGTCAGAAGGAACTTTCTTTTCAAAGTATTAAGAGGTAGTTTTGTTTTGTGCTCTGTAGAGTTTTCTATATTTAACTCAATATCTAGATTATAGTATTTTGAGTGGAAGGAAAATTTTGCATGTAAAGTTCAGTGTGTAATTTTTTCAGAGTTCGGTTAGGCATATATTTATTTGAATATATGCATGTTGTGTTAAACGATGATATGGAAATTGGCAGATGGTATTTTATATTAGAATGACAGTTATATGCTTTGGTTCACGGTTCGTGAAAGCATATCGCTTTTTCCGTTACATTTTATTTTATTTTGGCTATAACGAACTATACTTGACAGATAATTTTGAATCATCTGAAGTAGTAAATGATATAAATAATAAGAAGTTATAAAAATTAAAAAGAATAAATCATCTTTTAAACAAAGTCTTCTAAAGAACAATAAATTCGCTTTTCCTTGGTATTTTCTTTGCTTTGGACTGCAACTTCTTGATCGAAAATTTTTTAATTATCTGAGGGACTAAATAATAAACATAATAAAAAGTTATAAAATTTTAAATATAAATTCTCCCTTAAACAAAGTCTTCTAAAGAACAATAAATTCACCTTTTCTTTGGTATTTTCTTTGCTTTGGGCTACAACTTCTTGGTCGACAATTTTTAATTATCTTAGGGACAAAATAATAAAAATTTTAAATATACATTATCCCTTAAATAAAGTCTTCTAAAGAACAATAAATTCGCGCTTTCCATGGTAATTTCTTTTCTTTAGGTTACAACCTGTTGTTCGAAAATTTTAAATAATCTCAGGCACACTAAATAAAAATAATAAAAAGTTTTAAAAATAATTTTAAAAATGAATTATGTTTTAAATAAAATTATTTCTTTTAAATAACAATGATTCATATAGCAGTAATTGCAGTTGCATGTTTTGTGATTCACAGTTCATGAAAGGGCCCTATAGCTTTCTCCTTATTTTCTTTTCCTATGGCTATAACTTAAACTTTTCCCGACAGACGATTTTAAATCGTCTTAAGGATTAAATAACAATAATAAAGACTTATATATTTTAATAAGTAATCTTTTAAATAAAATGGTTCTAAATAGCAGTTATTCATGTCGTAATGAGATGTCAGTTGCATGCTTTGTGATTTAGTCCGCGAAAAAGCAACCTTTTTTCCATATTTTATTTCTTTTTTGCTATAATTAAAAATGATCGTCAGACGATTCTAAACTGTCTTACGGACTGAACAAAAATCATAAAAAGTTATGAAAATTCTAAAATAATTTATTATTCCTTTTAATAAAAATAATCCTTCCCTTTAGATAAAAAGGTTTCGAATAACAATAATTCATGGCAGTATAAATGGAAGTTGTATGGTTTCGAGATTCATTGAAAGGGCACTATATTTTCTTTTGATACTTACCAATACTATTGTCGACAGACAATTTCAAATCGTCTTAATGACCAAATAAAAATAATAAAAAGTCATTAAAATTTTAAAAACATAATAAAATATCTCCGAAATAAAAAAGTTTTAAATAACAATAATTCATCCAATTTAGTAATAACAGTTCTTTTCCTAGTGATTCACAGCAGTTTTATAAAAAAAAACATTTTTTATAAAAAATAATAAAATAAGAAATATCTGAAAAGCCTAAAATAAACTGAAAATGCACATTAGAACACGATAAATGCTTATGAGAAAATGTAAAATTTTAGTTTCGAAATTCAGTAAGATTATTATAAGATGGTATTATTTTTTAAATGGCATGGAAATTTAATTAGCTACAAGAAAAATTCCAATGCATTTGGAATCGTACTTTCAACTAATAAAGATTGATAATCCTGTTTTTAGTTCTTTAAATGTAAAAAGCACTTAATTTACGGCAATAAATATTTAAGAGCCATAAAAAATAATTTCAAGCATGCAGAAATAAAATTTCAACCAATTATACGATGTAATCTTGCTTAAAAGTTTTTTAAGAAACAAAATTATGAAGCATTAAAGAATTTAATAGCCATAACTTATATGAAAACACAAGAAATATTTTTAATTCCAACGAAAAATAATTGCAATCACATTTCTATGTCTTTAATACTACTAATAAATCCAATTTATGCTACTAATAAATCTAAGATGCATAATTCATTTTTATCTTCAACTTCAAAGTAAAATGTATGTAGTTAAGATTCACATTAAAATCAGAATACAGAATTTGATTATTCATGCATTTTTATCTGCCAGTTTAGTTAAAATAAATCCATTTATGCAGAGCAGAAATAAGAAATCAGCTACTCTCCATAAGATCTAAATCCAAATAAAAAATAAGCTATTTTATACTAATTATTCAAATTAAGTACTAAAATTCCAACTTAATTTAATATTCCTCCATAAAATGGGCGACAACCATAAAACTGCCCATTAGCACATGCATATTACACCCATCAAGATAACGTTGGTAATAATTCACTAACATCCATCAAATTTATCTTTGCTCGTATAATTCTTTACTCAAAGCTCAGTTAAGGAATGAAATGCAATGAATACATTTCAGCAACTCTTCCGTTTCTGAAGCTTAGCCCCTAAAAATTTCTTTTGATAAATGTATCAGCTTTACAAATTCTAAGGACTTGGGACAAATGTAGGGGAACACAAATGAGTTTGGCAATCGTCCTGCATGAATTTGGAGTACTTAGTTGGTAAGTGGTTTGAGTGCTGGAAAAGGAATGTTTGAAATAATTGGACGTCAAAGGCGTTTCTTTGCATCTTTGGACATGTCGTCGCCACTTCTAGATCCGATTTGAGAAATTCAACTGAGAAAAAGTTACTTTAGGAAACTTAACCCTCTTGGTGGTTGTTCTCATTATCAAAATTGACCGAATCTTGGGGGAAGAGATTTCTCGTCATTAGAGCAAAAATCCTGACCAGATCTTGATCTTGTTGTCATAATGAAATCGGCAATATCTTGATGATGGGATATCTCGTCATCAGCAAAGTTGATCAGATCAATCGAGATATCTCGTCGAAAGCATTTGGAGGGTTAATCGTTGTTTAGTTAGTTTCAGATATGCTTAGATATTGAAAGGAGTCTATTACAGTACAATATTTCACTTAACGTATACTGTCTACATATACCTCCTCAGACTAACGTACGTAGCTCAGAAATCGACATTATTTGCATATTGGCGAAGGGCAGAAAGCATATGCTAACAATACAAAATCAATCGCAACGAGATTAATTCGTCAACTTCGCCACTTATTGTAATTTCCTTGATTCAAGATATGGATGTGCATAATATTGCTACATGGAAAATCTAGCAGTACTAATAGTCTGATGATATATTTAGTTACTATTTTGTATTGTTTTCCATTTTAGCTGTTTCGAAAGTTTTAATTTGTAATTATTTCTTAAGCTAAGCTTCACACTAATACAGAAAAAACTCAAAATGTCTTCCTTTTTAAATTGACTTCCGCTTTACTCTCCTTGATAAAGTAATTGGGCTCACGTCAACGCTTAAATTTCCTTAATTATCTATTTTTGAAGCTCCTAAAACAATTTCTGGTTGAAAATTTCTTATCTCCCTCTTGTACTCTGCGGCTTTTTTCGATGTTCATTTAGACCTTCATTAATTCGTTACTTCGTTCTTCTTTTGTTTCGTTTTCATTTTTATCTTATTTTTGGTGATGAAATTCAAGTAGTAGAAATCGTAAAGAAACTCCCAGAAAGACCCTTCTCGTGGTTGTCCTGACGAGGTATTTCGTCATTAGTGAAACTGACCAGAGCTTGATGGACGAGATATTTCGTCCAAAAGAAAAAAGCAACAGATCTGGATCTCGTCATCAAAAAAATCGGCAATATCTTGAGATATCTCGTCATCAACAAAATTGACCAGATCTTGATGGACGAGATATCTCGTAGACACCACTTGGAGGGTTAACACAAGGTGGTGTTTCCTACCCATGAGCAGTAGAAATACTGAAAATGCACATACTAACACCGAAATATCACTGCCATTAATATAGGAAAGGTAAAGTTTCTTTTACGACAAGAAAAATTAAAATACTCAGAACCAAAGGAAGACAAATAGGTAATGTAAAATAGAATTAAAAAACAGACATAACCCACATGACGCCGAGTTGTTGTCCCCCCTGCTGTGTGTCTTTTGGATTAAGTTTATATACACTGCACTGACAAGTCACGGGACACTTGAGGTAGAAACAAAATCGCATTTACTTTGGGGGTCTGACTATAAATTAAAATTTTCAATTTCAGAGTCCACATCCACCATGTGTAACTACAGAGTTAACCAGTAATCATAAACTGACATTTAAGGAAGGAATGTCCTATTGAAATGTGCAAATGTTTTATATCTAAACACTGAAGCAGCAGTCACTTTATTATTCCTCAATATCCATTTAGAATGTTAAATTCCTACCATTATGATCATAAGTTGTAGGGGACTGAACCATTTTGGCCAGTAAATAATTTTATGAAGGGATGCCATAGTTTAGTCCCTTAGGACTTGTGCTCATCATGGTCTGTGTGTCTATCAATATAAACATTTAGGGATGATGAAGGGACTGCTACTTCAGTGTTTAGATTTTGATATAAAACATTCCCACATTTTTATAGGACATTCCATCCTAAAATTTGAGTCTAGACTCACTAGTAGTTAGCTCTGTAGTTACCCATGTGGATGCAGGGACGCAACTGGGCTAGTTTCCACCCGGGGCAAGAACTCGCCTTGGCGCCCCCCCAGCGACCAACCAAACCAAAACCCTCCCCGACAACACCTGATATCGCCACCACACATAAATTCCACTATACCAAATTTTTTTTATTCAACTTAAATGGTAAATGCTTGATTTCAATTTTTTTTATTCAACTTAAATGGTAAATGCTTGATTTCAATTTTTTTTATTCAACTTAAATGGTAAATGCTTGATTTCAATTTTTTTTATTCAACTTAAATGGTAAATGCTTGATTTCAATTTTTTTTATTCAACTTAAATGGTAAATGCTTGATTTCAATTTTTTTTATTCAACTTAAATGGTAAATGCTTGATTTCAATTTTTTTTATTCAACTTAAATGGTAAATGCTTGATTTCAATTTTTTTTATTCAACTTAAATGGTAAATGCTTGATTTCAAAGGTAAATAGATTAATTTGCAGTAATTTCATTTTTAGTAGAAGATAAAATACCAAATTAATTCTAAGATATTTCATTGACAAATAACCTGAGAGCAGCATGTTTGGTGCATTCTTTCACACTTATCATAATAGCTGCAAATTAAATGAAAAGGTTTATCAAATGATATCGGGATATGGGTATGGTAAGAACAGCATTAGTCACTCTAAAAATACATTCACGCAGTTTACTGCCCTATCCATCCTCCCCTTCTTTACTCACATCAAACTCATGTTCATACAACACTTCACACATTCTGCATTTAGCTCCTTTTATAGTTTTTGTAGTCTACTAATAAGTTTTCACTCTTCATTTTTATCATACGTAAAGATCTATAGTAAATAAAATACTCGGTCAGTTTAGCCCCCCCCCCTCCAATCCGAGGCCTGGGGCACATGCCCGTCTGACTCCCCCAGTTACGGCCCTGTGTGGATAGGGACTGAGATTGAAAATTCAAATTTATAGTCAGACCCCAAAATAAATGGTGTTTTGTTTCTTCTACGGGTGTTCGGTGACTTATGTTAGTACAGTGCATACACAATCTTTCGACATAAATTCTTCCAAACTTACGTATACCATTCTGCACTGATATACCGAATCATTCACCACCACCCCAGCATGATCCATCAATGTCCTTATAAATTCACACCCTCCTGCCTTGATATGCGATCCGCTGTGATTCGGACGAGCGGAAAATTTTCCAAAACAACATCAGAATGCGACGTTGGACTTCTGATTTATTACGTAACAATCCCGGCGTAAAAGAATACGTGACACGCCATAAAGGAGGAAAAAAGTTCCGGTTTTCTCTGAGAGCGAGCATTTTTCCCGGAGTCAGCAAAGCAAGGCGGAATCCTCTCCCCTTCCTTAAATATATTCCCGAGGATGAATTGAATTTATGGAAAGTTATCGCACGAAAATAGAAGGGAGGTGGTTCCAGCTTGTCCGTGGCGATAAGAATGGAAGAGGGTGGAAGTGAAGAATTCTGGAAGAAAGGAAAGATGCGATTTCTCTGTTGTGTCTCCCAAGTGGTGTGAGTAGGGGCTCGTTTAGATTTCTGTTTAAAAAGGTTATAGTCACTTCGTAATCTAACAGGACAAGCATGAATGTTCTACGCTTGCACACAAAATAGTTCAAGTTGGTTTTCTTTATAGGTTTCATGGCGCAAGGGCCAAATTTCAAATTTGGCCAAGCTGCACCAAACACAAGACAACGTCGAGTAAAAAATATCATGAAATGGTAGGTTGGTTTGGAGTTTATGACACAATGGACATATTTAGCCAAGCTGGGGCAAACACAAGACATATGATGTCAACTAATTGTGAAAAGAAAGGATGGACAGACGAAAGTAGATAAAAATCTCTGGGGTATCATCGGTCGCGATCACCGTGTTTACCAGAGGCAGTAAACCCCATAGAATAGATCACTAAGGTACGAAGGGTTCGTGAAGCCCTTACACCCATAAAGACGTGCTCCCGAGGGTAAATAATAGTTCAAGGAATCAATGGAGTAATATTTACTAAACATCTGTGAACGCGTAACCTAAATCTACGTCGTATTAACTGCTGCTCATAGAAGCATAATTCTAATCAGAAAAGTGTTAAACATAATATATATTAATAACGCAACATAAACCCACGGCTGTATTTACAGACTAACAGTTGCTCACAAGGGCATACTTAAAAAAATGTTAAACAGAATGTTAAGTCTCCACGAGACTACGGGAACGAGGCTACCTTAGACGAACAAGAGCAAGGCTTACTTAGCCCTAACGAGAAAATGGTCCTTCCACAACGTTGTTATATTTGTTGTCAATAAACTTATTTTTATTACAATGAATTGTGTTAATCAGAATACAGTCCACTAATAGAGCTACCGGAGCAGCACAGAAGACGTTGGTAACTGATATAAATTTACATCTGTTATTACAGGCTATCTGTTGCTGATAGAAACATACTTCTAGTTAGAAAAGTATTCAACAGAGAATAGATGTTAATAAAGTAACGGAAATCGACGTCTGTAGTTGCTGGTTGACTGTTGATAATAGAAAAGTACTTATAGTTAGAAAGGTGTCAAACAGACAAGAGATTCAATAAAGTAACAGAAATCTACGTGACATCATCTGTTAACGGCCATCGACCTTATAATGAAATAGACTAAGCATGTGTGTTCAGCTTTGTTATTTCTTCTGGTCTCTCGGTTTGAAGATCTGTCACGTGGTTGTGGGGAAAGGCATGAATCCTAAATTATTGATTGGTTAGTGATAATCCATCGTGATCAAAGACACTAGTCTGAGCTTCTATAGTCAATCGTCTAAGTCAATTTGTAAGCCCACGTTCTCTGTCTATTTCATTAGAAGGTCGATGTTAACGACCCTATTTTAGCGAGTGGGTTTATCCTCAGCTCTAGCAGCGTGCGAGCTGTAAGCGGTGCGGTTTCGATTCCTGTTTCTTCTCAAGGCGTATTGCCTTCTTCTCTGTCATTAAAACTTTCAAATGTCTATATGCTATTTCCTTGATAAAAAATAATTCCCTTGCTCTTCAAATTCTAACCAATCAATTACTTTGGTGAAGAGATACTAATTCAGTAGACCGTGCTTGAAATGAATTTAATTGAATCTAAGTGCGGTATAGTTTCATACTTTATATATTCTCCCTAACCCATTATAATGTTGCATATCAGGGATTGACCTCGTCATCTGACCATGTATAAAAATTACGAGGTGTACAAGGATCTATCCCTTTGTGCTTGTTCTCGGACCGTCGCCATTATATTGCTCCTGTGTGTAAACTCAACTATCTATGTAACAAATTGGTGATAAAATTTTAAGCGCACATAATTTCGTAAATATTCCCCTCAAAAAGATTTTTTTCATTTTACTATTTTAACGGAAGAAAAAGTTTTCTAATTTGAAGTTTCTGAATGACTTACCTTAAATATTAAATTTCATAGTGCGATTCTTGTAAAATAAATGATGTGCCATACATCACTAACTGATTCGAACACTTTTTCTAATTAGATCTAGGTTTGCGTGACTAAAAGTTACAAGAACAACTATTGAAACACACACTAAATAATCCTGTACAAAATAAGATTTCGTTCATCCTAAGGCTGAATTATAAACATTAAATGATATTAAAAGGCAAATAAACTTTCATGCTATCAGCAATCATAAACCATCAAAAAGCAGTCATTAAGTTACTTTAACACTGACTTAACTTAAAAACCAAATTAAATTATGTTTTTAAAAGTAATTAACCTGTAAAAGAATCCGTTGGGACATCAAATCATTCAAAACCCCTGCAGTATAAACGTCAATTTACGAAAATTAATGAATTCAATTGAATTGGTACATTCATTTTATTAACTGCTTATTCAAATACATACTAATTAAAGAACGCAAAGGCTTTTCCCTCATGTAATACGATTTCTTTATCTGAATTTCTAAATGAGCTTCTTAAAAAAGTCAGAAAAGAGGAAGTCTTCTAACGCTTTTAATCACAAAAATCCTCTCATTTTCCCATGGGTAGGTTGTAAGTCATCTCAGTAAAAATGTAGTAGCAGATCCCTATGCTCTTGGAGTCCTTCAGAAATAAAATTAATTCCATTGTAATGAATTAATACATTAAGAATGCATGTAACTAATTTACCATTCGAGAGTAAATAAGCTATGTAATACTTCTACTGAAACCAAGCAAAACTAATTATATTTAAGTAAGATTTATTTTTATTCGTCTCTAGAAACTGGCTCTTTTTATCCATCTGAGATTTTCAAGTAGTGAGTTTTCCCCCAAAACACACATGACTAAATAACCATATCTATTAGACGTCTCGGGGCTCACGCAAAAATATAAACTTTAGTGGACTGCAACTATATTTACAAACTTGTACTACCATAAATACACAAGGAGTTGTACTATCCTAAGTACAAAAAGAATGGTTCCTGGAAGGGTACGCTGGCGATATTGACTTATTACGCCTAAAGATCTGATACTGAGAAGTTGAAAACGTTCTTGGCGCTCGCCAAGTACATAAAAAGTTACGCCAATTACGGATTTGCGCCAACAAACTGTCATGGAAATACACACGGCGCGAACAAGTCGAATAAATACATGTAAAGTTACTATTGTTCAAGGAGGTCAAAACTGATTGGAGGCGATACAGGGAAGACTACAGGTTGAAGATACAGGGAAGGTTGCATAGCGGATATATACGTGTATACCTCTCAGAGAGTTAAAATACATACTTATAAAGAAGTCCTGTGAAATAATTTTGTTACTTTTAAAAATTCTCATTAAGAGTCCGAGATTCCATAAATTTAAAATGAGTAGTGAAACCTGAGTTTCGACTCCATTATTTGAACTACTCAGTTTCGACCAAATCATTGGGTTGATGCAAAAGTTCGTCCCGTTTTTGACGCTAGATGGCATTGCATCGCAAAACCGAAGTGTTATCTACTTCATACGTGTCAAGATTTGATGTTTAAAAGAAGGAATACAGCGAATTGTGTTATTGGGTTGTGTTTTTAAAATTTTGTTAGGCATTAAAATTGGCAGAAAATAAGGAGCATTTTCGACATACGAGTATTATGCTCTTTGATTTCCGAAAAGGTGAGAATGCTTCGCAGACGCAAAAGATACTATGTTGTGTAGGGTGAGGGTACCGTTGAAGACTCCACAGGCCGTAAATGGTTCAGAAAGTTTCGTCACCTGGATCAGTTCTTTCGCCAGAAATCTTAGATCTTCTATGAGCGCGGTATTATGCAGATATATGATATGAAGAAAGGTCATGGAACAGAACGGCACATACTATATTGATTAAATGTATTTTTTAGTAAATAAAATTTTTCTTGAATTTTTGTCAAAAAAACGTGACGAACATTTGCATCAACCTAATATTAGGTTAATCTCTTGTTGATGGTATGTTCTCGTGGCCGCCTTTAAGGCCGAATTCGACTCCCTTCGATTAGCTGTTCAAATTCGAAAATCCTACTAGACTCACTTTGCTCATACGTTTCTTAATTGCGAATCTCACTTTGCTCTTACGTTTCTTAATTGTGAATCTCACTTTGCTCTTACGTTTCTTAATTATGAATCTCACTTTGTTCTTACGTTCTTACGCCCCATAATTGTGAATCGATCAATAGGCAACCCTGATTACATAGTCAGCTGGCTCCAAGAGAAGCGTGTTTGTTTTGTGTTTTACGACCAGTAGAAAACAAGGGAGAGGTAGCCCTCTAGACAAATGCAAACGGAACAGAAAAATTGAAAAAAAAGTGGGGTGGACTTGTAGAAAATGTAGTCAAACTTAAAATATCCAGAGCCGGTGGAGTTTCAATATTGGTAACACAGAAATTTTTTTTAGGATAATTGAAGTAACATTTGAAATATAAAAACATGAAACCTTTACTCGCGTAGGTAGGTATTCAATTACGCCGCACTGGAGCAACACACCGGGCTATTGGCGACTGTCCGGGATCCGGATGAAGATCCGAGGACAACACCACTTAATTTTAAACCACGGTCAGATGACGAGGATAACCTGAGCTGGCACCCCACTCTCCAAACTTCCACACCACGCCAACGTGGCCACGACAGATTGAACGTACTCCAACCCCCCATGAACACGACTGCCTTTAGTTGTTGGATTGTTGATGGGTTCGATCTTTGATGAATTGGCATCTGATTAAAAACACTGAGCTTTGAGGACAGCAGGTTTATTTCTACACAAGACGAGGACATTACAATTAAATAAAAACAATTGCTATGTACAACAATATAAGCTTAACATGACTGAGCAGGGAACATCACAACCACCTTGCCTCGAGCACAAAAAGGAAGTCCCTCATTTCCCGCTCACTTTTTCTCCCCACACCCTACTGTAGCCTTTCGGTTAGGGGTGGTGATCTCGCAGTTGTATTAGAACTTGTAACCCTCCTGTTGCTATTCCATTACTCTTCCAACCGGGCTACAGAGGCCCTTTACTCGCATAAAAGGAATGAAAATAAATATAATAGCAATTATTAAAAAAGTTCATCTATCAACTAAAAATATTTCTGTTCGTCAAATTTGTCAGCAAACTAATGTACCTAATAAGGTAATTGAGAGACATCAGGAGCAATTATATTGTTCTTCTAATGTACTGTTATGAATTATGACAATTATGAAAAGTAATAATTTTCAATAACTATTCACAGAACAACTCAACTTTTACTCGCATAAAAGGAATGAAAATAAATACAACTGCAGTAACTAAAAAAGTTAACCTATCAACTAAAAATATTGCTGTTCTTCAAATTTGTGGAGTAGCGCGTTGTGTTGCTCCAGTGAGACGTTAATTAAAAATACCATACCACACCAAATTTGTCAACAGAAACAATGCACCTAATCAATTGACTGAAAAATCAGGAATAATTATATTGCCCTTCTAATGTGCTCTTATGAATTATGAGAATTGTGAAATCTATTCATTTTCAATAACTGTTCAATGTGAATAACTCAACGTTATTAAAATATAATTATTTGTCATAAAAATGCAAATGTCACTTGAATCGCTTTCCTGAATCTCCACAGAAATTACATTTGTAATATGCTTCAATACGCTTTCTAACGTATAGCAAATATATAAGTTTGCCGATCTCTGAAATAAAATTCTCCCAAGATCATAGAAATCGTAACTAACGAGGAACACATCCTCGAATAATCTACAAACAGCCATGTTTGAACAATCTAAAAACCAAGTAAAATGTGACAGATTTGGAAATTCTAACGTATCGCACAAGCATACGGTTCGTTACTCTATATATGCGATAACTGAAATAAAATTCTCCAAATCCATAAGACTCGCAAAATTATAACTAACGAGGAACGCATCTCCGAATAATGTACAACACACACCAGCCATGTTTTAAAGTAAACATCAAGCAAAATGCGGCAGATTTTAAAATTAACGTATCGCAGAAATGATTGAAGTTTGCCTATCGATATCTGAAAAAAATTCTCAAAATCCAAGAGACTTGAAATCGTAACTGAAGAGGAACACATCTCGGAATAATGTACGAAACATCAGCCATGTTTGAACAACGAAAACACCAAGCAAAATACGGCAGATTCGAAATTTCTAACGTATCGCACAAATAAAAGATTTGCCGATATCTAGGCGATGTCTGAAAAAAAATTCTCAGAATCTAAAAGACGCGAAATCATAACTGACAAGGAACACATCTTCAAATAATGTACGAAACATCAACCATGTTTGAACAACGTAAACACAAAGCAAAATTCGAAGGATTCGAATTGTGAAGAGAAGAATTCGAATTCAAAAGGCGAAAGGCTCGGTGGTAGTAGAATACCAACGTTGACACATTTTGCTCCTCCCATTTCGAATTTCAAGACGAATCGTTCTAAAATTTCTGTAGTTGAATTCAGCTCTTAGCGCCGCCATTTCAAATTTCAAGACAAAAGATTCGAAAATTCTGAAGTTGAATACGGTGCTAATACGAGATGGATTTCAAAGATGTTCCAATGGAACTTTATATTTTTGTACTTCGAACGGCTATTTGCACGATACTTGCGTAGATAGTTTGAACGGACTCATTTTGTCGAAATTGAGTGGCTCGAATAATAGTATCGAAACTGAGCTTTCACCGCTTAATTAAAATTTATGAAATCTCGGACTCCTTGCAAAATTTTTAAAAGGAATTTTGAAAAATCACAAAGTTCATTCTCAAGACTACCCTAATAAGATTATTATGTTTTTGTCCCGTTAATGGAAATCAAGTTGTAAAGTACATTCAACTGACACACAAAAATTATTTTAACATTCTGAGCTGTTCACATGCATATATCCGTTCCTTTTACCACAGTCTTCTTTCCTTGACTTCTAACCAATTTTGACCTTCTTGACCAATAGAATCTTACCTAAAATTATTTCAGCAAATAAATGAGGCCATTTAGTCATTATGTGTGCTGTAGGAAAAAGAAAAAGGCAAAACTCGTAATGCTCAATATCTACAGTGACCTAGTTAAAGGAGGGGACAGGGGAGAAGGCCCTGAACGCGAATGACTAAAGGGCCATTGCCATTGCTATTGCCCTCCAAATGTTTCGACGAAATATCTCGTTCATGAAGATCCGACAAATTTTGCCCAGACGAGACGAAGCAATATCTGGAAGACGAGATATCTCGTCATCCAGATATTGCCAATTTTTGTATGATAATATCAAGATATGGTCAGTTTTTGATAATGACGAGGTATCTCGTCCATCAAGATCTGGTCAGTTTTGCTTTTGGTGAGATGCGTCGTCAAGAGAACCATCAGTAGGGAAACATTTTGCAGTTTATCTCGAAAGAAATGTTTTATAATTTTAAGCACAATTTTCTCCTTGTCACGGAAATATTTTCACAGTGCTGAACATGTGAAGTGAATGCTTTCATCCACTCATCTTTGAATGCAACGTTTAACGGTTAATATCCTTCCTTTCATGTATAAGTATCACTTTTCATATAACCCACTGGATTCGTATTCTGTTAAGAAAAGAGAGGAGACAAATCACTAAAATTATCTTCTCACAAATGTCTGAAGACTACAAGAACAAAGAATCGTTTTCTTCCGTCCTTGAAACCCATTAACAGAAGCCATTACTAAAGCTCAGCCTTCTGCTAGTTTTTTTATGTATATTCAATGTAAATCGTAAGAAAAACAGTAAAATTGGGAGATCGCATTAATTTTATAAAAATATATTAATTATTATATTTCATACACTAATTTTGTTTTACAAATATACCTTATTTTAGATTGCAAATTTTGCTTTGGACAGAGGGTGGCATAAACCCCATTTACCCCATGTCCCAAAAAGTTAAGCGACGCCTCTGAATATCTAGTAATGTCAAATTTGCTAAAACCCTACCTCCACTTAACCATCCTGATGGTTATCTCAACGAGTTATCTCGTCATTAGAAGAAAACTGACCAGATCTTGATGGACGAGATATCTCGTCATTAGAAGAAACTGACCAGATCTTTATGGACGAGATATCTCGTCACTAGAAGAAAAATGACCGGATCTTGATCTAGTCATCATCAAAAAATCGGCACTATTTTATGGACGAGATATCTCGTCATTAGAAGAAAACTGACCAGATCTTGATGGACGAGATATCTCGTCGCTAGAAGAAAAATGACCGGATCTTGATCTAGTCATCATTAAAAATCGGCAATAATTTATGGACGAGATATCTCGTCATTAACGAAATTGGTCAGATCTTAATGGACGATAAATCTCGTTAAATCCCCTTTGAGTGTTAAAGTCATTACATGAAGTTTAGAAACTGCATCTCCTATCCTCCAAACATCGAAAACATTCTTGCACTCGAATTTATTCGAATATTCCTATAATACCGAACATAACTTTTATTCTACATAAAATCGATCCATCTAATCATTGTGATATAGACTTACGACGTAAGTCTATTTCAGACCATATGCATACCCAACTAGTATTGAATTCAGATTCAATTTTACCCCTGTATATTAAATTCATACAAGACGTTATTCAAATATTCAGTTAACATCCTTTAATACACCTTTTCAAATCGATACCTCATTAACTCTGAAATTGTATATCGATATTTATCAAGGGAATCTGACAAGAATTCTCGCATTTCACATCGTATATCGATATTTGTGTATGGAAACAAGAATTCAGTTCATATTTTGCATTAAAGTAGGGAGGTATATGTTATATAAATGATCATGGACAACCCTAGAACGCCATTACTCGAATAGTGTTGCCGGTTAGATGACTGGCAACCATAGGAGAGTTTTGGATTGCTAAGAATAAAAAGTTTAAACATTTTTTAATTTAATCCCTCAATACATTATTCTTATAGAAGAAATGTAATGAATATATCGATGTTTTACGATCAAAACCTCGTAAGTCTAAATCTATACATATAAAGCAGAGTCGGCATCTGTCTGTTCTCTAAGAAAATCTACACCGTTTGACCAATCTATACCACATTTGGTACACTTATTCTTGGGAACCATGCGGGTAACGTAGGCTATATATTAATCCCCGTTCTATTTGTCTTGTGTGTGCAGAGGGATATAACGTCCCGTCATCTTGGATAGAACACTTGCTAGGGGCGCTCTCTCCCGGTCTGGCTGTGCATATGACGTCAGAGTTAACACCTACAGGAGTCGCCTCTCAAGATGACCTTGGAGTTTTTTTAGAATCTTAGAGTAGATGGGTTCTGCTAAAAATCGCTCAGTATCGTTTATGTATCCCGTCTGCAAATTCTTAAACTGTATCTTTATTATTGGAGTGTAAATTTTTATGTCTATGCATATAAAGCAGAGTTGTTTAGAAAATGAACTTAAAGGTCATTACTCCAAAACTCAAAATCGACTTTTGTATATAGTCATCTCAGTATCAGTTTTTATAGGTTTGTTTTAACTATAGTATGTGAAATGGATCTAAAATAAATAGTAGAAGTAATTAAAATCTCAGTTTCAAAAATTATTTTGCGCTCGCTTATTTTTTCTCTATATTTGCATTTTCTATGACAAAAGAGAGTTTTTTGGATCACTTCCAATCGACGTTAAACCAATTAAACCCGGGCAACGCTGGGTAAATTCAGCTAGTATATATATATATAAAGCCCTGATCGGCGAACCATTTTTAAACCTCGTATCTGAAAACTGCTCAAAAGTTCGGCAGCTAGTTTTTTATCGCTCCTGAAAGATTTTGATTTCAAGACTTACGACGTTATTATAGTAAAATGAGAGTAAGATAATTGAATTTTTAAGAGCTACTAAAGCTGTGTTCACATGCACGAATAATAGCCAGGAAAGTAGACATGTGGTAGAAATTGCTTGTGAAAAGATGGTGATTATCGCTGGCGCATAGCGTTCTCAAGCAATTTCTATAACGTGTCTTCTTATGCACTTAACGTGAGATTTTTCTTACACGTCGACGTGTATCTGGAATAGACAAATGATAAAAATTGCTATAGTGAACAGTCATTATGATTGTTGTATGAGCATGCGTGTTTGCGAGTAATTTCTAGCGCATGACTATTTATGCATACATATCATGTTTACGAAACAAGAGAATACAAAAGGTAGGTATGGTAGGTATTATTAATTAACGTCGCACTGGAGCAACACAACTATTGGTGACGGTCCGGGTTCGATCCCCAAGGAAAAGATCCGAGAACACCGCGTAATTTTGAACCACAGTCAGATGACGAGGTCACACCTGAGCTGGCACTCTACTCTCCAAACTTCCACACCACGCCAACGTGAGGGTATTTGAGGCCATGACAGATTCAACGTGCACCAGCCTCCATAGTACACGACGGTCTTTGGTTGGATTCGAACTCGCAACCCTCCGGTTGCTAATCCGTTAGTCTTCCAACCGGGCTACCGGGACCCGAGAATACAAAAAGAAAATCATAACTGATGAAAACTAATTTAAATAAGAAACCAGTTTTGTTTTCAATTAGACACGATATTTTGTATTTTTCAATATTTTATGCAAACTCATACATAAAACTGTCTATCTGTACTATTATATCTTAGCAATTATCCGGTGCAAAAAATTAGCACGCAATATTTCAATATCAATAAATTTAACTTAAGACGGATTTATTAAGTTAAAGGTAAATTTGGTATTGCATTTTATGGTTTCTTTCTGACAAAATATGCGTGCATTAGGATAACAAGGCCTCTGCACAAATGGATTGAAAGGAAACCTTCCGATCTGGGCTTAAAGCAACCACTCACCCGAGGAGGGAAAAAGTGAATAGGTTTACTTTTCCCGCTTACCTACGACAGCAGCGCCACTTCAGGTGAACCACTGCTTGCTTCCCATTGCCAGAAAACAGCTCCCAGAGTGGCCTGTCGACAGAGGTATTTTTGATAGCTATGAGTAACTCTACAGTATCATTTTGTCCATCTTGAACTGCTTTTTAAACCTGTTTACGTATCCTATGCGGCAATTGAAATTTAGTCTGATATTTTGGCTTCATAGTGAAATCTTCGACACATAGTCACTTTTCACTGCATACAATTTTTACACAACTTTTTTAAACTGTCAACTAGTCAAAGGGAATTGTAGAACTCGTCGATTTCTTCAATTTAAGCAATCACTCGCCACGACCCGTCGATTAGAACTGGTTACAGTGGTTAAACAGAACAGCGTATGTGTGTGTGTGCCCGAAATGTGATTAATTTCCCCCAACACGTGGTACAAAGGTCAGAGGGGGAGTGGATTAGGAGGCAACCTAGTCGACGCAGTCCACCTTCCTCTACACGATGGTAGGTCATTTATCCCCATAGGCTGATTCCCCATGGAGTTATGGGGCTTTGAGATATCAACACTTTTCGTGACGCGCAAGTTACTGCCGATGACCTCCGTACCGTTTTTAAAGACGCATTCACGTCAAAAAGAGCATTAAATTAAAACATAGGAAAATAGTTCAATTAATTAAAAACAAAAGAATGAGTTTTGGATTGTAATGGCAGGGTTATGTATCTCAAAGGATCCAGCATACCAAAATCCTTTCGTACTCAACAAAAACATAATTTATTAGAACACACCCCATAGGCTGAATACCCCTGGAGTTATGGGGCTTTGAGATATCAACACTTTTCGTGACGCGCAAGTTTCTGCCGATGACCTCCGTACCGTTTTTAAAGACACATCCACGTCAAAAAGAGCATTAAATTAAAACATAGGAAAATAGTTCATTTAATTAAAAACAAAAGAATGAGTTTTGGATTGTAATGGCAGGGTTATGTATCTCAAAGTATCTAGCACACCAAAATCCTTTCGTATTTAACAAAAACATAATTTATTAGAACACACCCCATAGGCTGAATCCCCTTGGAGTTATGGGGCTTTGAGATATCAACACTTTTCTTGACGCGCAAGTTTCTGCCGATGACCTCCGTACCGTTTTTAAAGACACATCCACGTCAAAAAGAGCATTAAATTAAAACATAGGAAAATAGTTCATTTAATTAAAAACAAAAGAATGAGTTTTGGATTGTAATGGCAGGGTTATGTGTCTCAAAGGATCCAGCACACCAAAATACTTTCGTACTCAACAAAAACATAATTTATTAGAACACACTCCATAGGCTGAATCCCCCTGCAGTTATGTGGCTTTGAGATATCAACACTTTTCGGGACGCGCAAGTTTCTGCCGATGACCTCCATACCGTTTTTAAAGACGCATTCACGTCAAAAAGTGCATTAAATTAAAACATAGGAAAATAGTTCATTTAATTAAAAACAAAAGAATGAGGTTTGGATTGTAATGGCAGGGTTATGTATCTCAAAAGATCCAGCATACCAAAACACTTTCGCACTCAACAAAAACATAATTTATTACAACACAAAACCGATTACACGAAATTATAGCAACAAGGATTACACGCCCCTCAGACAACCCACCTAGCATGCCGGAGTCAGACGTTAATCTCCTCCCTCTTAATCAAGTGAGCATTGCGCGCCCTATGGAGAGAAGGGCTACATGGATATTCAAAGACACTAAATTTTCTATTTATATATCTAACATACAAACCTCAGTGAAGTCTGAAGCCTACTAAATTCCAAGGCTTTCACCTAATACATAATCTAAATACGCTGAAACTAATTTACCTTTGATTTTAATGAGACCATTAAGAATCAGAGCAAAGTTAATCCAGTTCGCTTTACAGTTGGAACAAAGTTAAGTAGAAGTCGGATAAGTTTAAGTTGTATTCCGAGAACTCGTTTTAGAGGAGGACTTTGATCAAAACGAATGATCCAAAGTGGATTACAAGACGGAACCATCAGTCGCACTGGACTTGTGAAGTCCCAGTGGACATGGATTTGGGGCAATATGCTTACCTTGGACAGTTTGCATAGTGATGCTAATGGAAACTAGTCCCAAATGGGGCAGAAGTTATGGAAACTTTCCCTATGCTCTCTCTACCATACTTTCCATGAATTTTGTCTGCATTGGTTGGATTTCAGACCACATTGAAACTTTAGCGTAAGTAATGCAGAGAGTTATATTAGAAATGTATGTATCTATTTTAAAGTACAGATTTCAAAGAGCTGCAAGTACGCTTTTGGGACTAATATTCGTTTGGGGGAAACAGTTTGTTAAAGGGAATTTAGACTAACGACTCTGTGAGGAGAGTTATGAATTTTATTTGATTATAGACTAGACCTTAAACCTCACAGTGGGTGTCTTGTCGAGGTATCTCGTCATTAGCAAAATCATTAGCAGATCTTGATGGATGAGATATCTCGTCCTGAGAAGAAAACTGACAAGATCTTAATCTCGTCATCATCAAAACGTCAATATATATCGTCATTGATAAAATTGGACAGATCTTGATGGACGAGATATCTCGTCGAAACCACTTGGAGGGTTAGGAGTGATGATACATTGGATACCAAAGGTTATATTGAAGAACTGTGGGCGTGCTCTTGATATTCGGCACTCGACTTTTAAAAACAGTAATTAAAAAAAAAAACTAAACTGATCCAGTGGACGAAAATACGAGGTAAAATGTTCAGTTTAGACGCGTTTTGGATAGTGATCCAAATGGAATCTAATCCCCATTGAAGCATCGCATTGGGGTCTAATATTAGTTTGGTGAAATGATTAGTTAAGGAACTTAGACTAACGGTTGTGTTAAGAGTTATGAATTTGATTTGATTATAGACTAGACCTTAAGATGATGAGACATTAAATCCAAAAAGTCGTATTGAAGAACTGTACACGCGCTGTTGATATTCAGCACTCGAGGTGTAGGTTGAAATCATAAAAACAGCAATTTTTACTTTTTAAATTGACACTACCATATTTAAATAACAGAACATACCAAGATTTTAGATAACATAAAAGCGGTTCGATGGCGATCCTAAGAAATACACGCGAATAGGCTTGTAGTATCTGTAATAATACATGTTTGCTAGTGAATACACAGCTAGATGTTCGGTGTTCCAAAAATTCCTGCAAAAAACTAAGTTTTATTTCTAAATTTAACATACAATTTGGAACTCGTATGTATTTGATTCCTTACATGTTACCATTTTCTAATGAATACACAGCTAGATATTCGGTGTTCCAAAAGCTCCTACAAAAACTAAGCTTTATTTCTAAATTTAACATACAATTTGGAACTCGTATGTATTTAATTCCTTACATATTACTATTTTCTAATGAATACACAGCTAGATATTCGGTGTTCCAAAAACTCCTACAAAAACTAAGCTTTATTTCTAAATTTAATATACGATTTGGAACTCGTATGTCTCTTATTCCAAGCACCGAAACAGAACTAAGACCGTTTAAGTCGGAAAACATTGTCAATCAATTAAAAACTTTTATCCCCTCCAGGCTAAATTAATAAACAAGCGCAAATTTTCCAAATCCAGAGCTTAACTGTTCTCTAATAACTCCTTTATTATGCTCCTTGAGCACGTTTCAATCTTCTTAACGTCCCTATTAGCTGTATTTTTCTCTCCAAAGAATAGGTAATTGCGACTCCCTCATCTATAACGATTCGTAGGAAATAGGGTGTTTAAATTATTTAAATTAATGAGCTCCTCTAGCTAAACGCTGTACAACACTTTCCCGAAAACCGTCGCAAAGTTTATTACTTAATTGAAGTAATTGCTTGCATTATATATCGATGAGATGGATAATTGTGTTACTTCGAAAAATGGCCGAGTGTGGATGTGTTTGAGATGTAATAAGAACCAAAGATAACAATTATAAAGTATTGAGAAGCAGAACGGTTCGGAAAGATCTTGCGATGGCGTAGGCTGTTCAATGGGTGCTTATTTTGAGCACGGGATTATTTGTTTTTTAGCATAACTTAATTGTTTGGTGGATTGTTCGCGTGTGGGTGATAGTTTCAACGAAAGTATTCGTCTCCGTCTTATTTGCATTTTTCTTTACCATTAATTATCGCTTAATGTGGAGAATAAATGAATAATCTAATCTTGCATTGGAAATACAGAATAGTTGTAATGAAACCAACGCAGTTTAGAGCACTGTGTAGAAAGAACTGTCGGACCAAATTCGAGAAAATTTGATGGGATATTTCCTAACGAGGATAATTCACTTTCTCAAATAGCATACAAATTAATAACTTGGATGAAGCTTTAATATCAGTGTTGTGGTTAACATTCCTGGTGGTTTATCTTCGCATTGAAAGCTGCCCTGGTGTACTCAGCCTGTGATGCAGAACCTTGTCCTAGATAGTCACCATTTCAAGACAAGGTAGGTATTAATTAACGTCGCCCTGGAGCAATGCACGGGCTATTTGCGACGATCCGGGATCAAACCCTGAAGGGAAAGAGGACAACAGAAATGAAGGAGAGGACAAGAGGAAGTCCGAGGACAACACCACGTAATTTTGAACCACGGTCAGATGACGATGTCACACCTGAGCTGGCACCCCACTCTCCAAACTTCCACATCACACCAACGTGAGGACTTTTGAGGTCACGACAGATTTAACGTGCAACAGCCCGCTTTGTACACGACGGTTTTTGGTTGCTAGCCCGTTAATCTTCCAACCGGGCTACCGCGGCCCTTCAAGACAAGGGACAATTTGTTCATCCTACCACCTGTTTGGTTAAAAGGTTACCGTGGGAGTGTTGAGTTCTTCGTCTTCGCCATGTCTAAGAACGTAGATGAAATAAGAGAAAGATGCAAGTTGAGTTCTAATGCAAATCTTACACTAGATCGACAGAATGGTTAGGTACTTGAATTAACGTCGCACTGGATCAACACGAAGGGTTATTGGTGACTGTCTGGGATCAATCCTGAGAAGAACGATCTGAGGACAACATCTCATAATTCTGCACCACGGTCAAATGACGAGGTCACACCTGAGTGGCACCCCACTTACGAGAGGACATTTGAGGCCACGACAGATTTAACGCGAGTCAGCACCTATGTACACGACGATATTTGGTTAGTTCGAGTTTGGAACACACAATCCTAAGGTTGCTAATCCGCTACTTTTCCAACTGGGCAATCACGGTCTCCAGAATGACAGGGACGTGCAACGTAAAGGGCAAGGACGTACCAGCTAATCACCGATAAAAAAAGCAGTGATTCACAGAGGACGCTGGAGCTAAAAGTTAACCCCTGTCGACACGGCGAAAGTAGATTCGGGTATGGTCTCAAGTGCAGCGGTTGGCCGCTAGAGAGCGCAGTCAAACGCTTGTATAAAAGACCATAGAATGTCTATTGGGTGAGTCTAAACAAATACGACAAACTCCAGGGGGTGATAGAACACAAAAAAACAAACACTTTTCCCCATAGAATGTAGGGTCGCTAGAGGACGCTTTCCATTTCGGCACAAGCACACGGTCCGATACAAGTTGGAAAGAAGAGGCATGAAATATGGAAACAACGCTTTAATGTCAAATATACATCAATAACTGCTTGACAAAACGAAATAATACAATTAGATTTGCATAAATTAAAGATAAGTACAAGGAACAACGGGTAAGAAAGAAATGACATGTACAAAACATGTATAACTTTTTTAAATATTTTTAGGTGGTCGGAACTTCAACTGTTTCAACCAATTTGACTGTGATGTCCGGTTTTCACTGTATTCATTATGTATTCAGTTCATGGTATGAATGACTGATTTTTCCATGGCTTTTTATAATTTTATTTTATTCCAGATTAGCACCTTCTGTTTCAGAAGAAATTTCCACTACTGATCATTTAATTTGAAGTATTTTCACGAGTATTATTCAATACTGATGAACACACACATTTTAATAGATTCATTCAGAAAAATGTTCATGTTTTTTTTTATCTTAACTTACTGAAAACGAACGTAAATTTTCCAAATATTTGTAAACGTTAGAGAATCATTTGAAATCACGTAGCCATCTAGCGTTGAATTCTGGAACCTACGATGAATTCTGAAGTATGTGAAAGGTCGAACGTGTTTCGCTATGGGGAAGGTGGTAGAGAAACGAGCAATGCCAGTGTAAATCCGCTTTAACCCTCCTTCTAATAATACTTGTGCGTACAAAGCCAGCATATGAAATGATGATCTGAACTGACCATCTGCAACGCTGCCGAATCCACAAATGGCAGCGGGAGTCCGGTTGGAAGAATAAATGGTTTCGATGAGATAACTCGTTCATCAAGATCTGATTAATTTTTATAATGACGAGATCAAGACCTGGTCAGTTTCCTTCTATTGAAGAGCTATCTCGTCCATCAGGATCTGATCAATTTTGCTTATGATGAGATATCTCATCATCAAGATATCGCTGATTTTTTTATGATAACGAGATCAAGATCTGTTCGGTTTTCTTCTAACGACGAGATATTGCGTCCATCAAAATCTGGTCAATTTTGTTCACGAAGTAACTCGTAGAGACAAACACCAGGAGAATTCAGTTTGTACAGGAAGCTTTGAAATATCTTGCAAAAGGATTTAATAAAGAAATTAACTTTTAATATCGACACACACTTGATGAACTCATACACGAGCACAAATTCTTACGGTGAACTATCAAATAAATTGAAATAGTTATCCTCCACGATTATTTGCTCAAGTATAACCGCTATTTTAAACAGAGATGGAAATATTTTACCCTGGGGAAACTAATCCTTTATAAAGACACATTTTCAATTAAGTTGAGCAAAAACGAAAATTAATATCAATGAAAACGAGTATTATGATCTCATTCGAATTTTATTCTTAGTAATAAATGGCTTTCAAAATATTAGGTTTACAAAGGAGTTCGGAATGAATAATTAGATGTATCTGGATTTTGTTTCCTACCTGAATACACAGCGAACAGCACATTGAAAGATATGTTAATTTTAAAACGATCCCTTCCAAGACACATTTACCAAGAAAAGTAATGAGTTATAACTAGTAAGAAAAAGGGAATGAATGAAAATGCATAATTCATGTTTCTTCAAACCCTCGTTTCAAACAAACACATATATATAGATAACAAGCATGGAGGTGCAGTTCAAAGGAAAGTAATGCGCCTTATATAATATCGATAAATGAAGTTAATCTCTAGATATTTTTGCACAGTCTATGGATTTTATAACAGATTGTGTTGCTCGGAAAGGTTAAGACTGGTCAAAAGGCATGCAGGGAAGAGTGCAGGTTTCAGAACGGATATATGCGTGACTCCCCCAGAAAGGGTAAAAGCATTCCACTGAGGAAGAAAAAAAGACTTACAATCTTACAAGGGAGCCGCAGAAAACAAAGAAACAGCTTCAAGAGACTCATTAAGAGACTGCATTCGTCAACTAGTTGGGTACTTTATTGTTTGAGGTTTTAAGCCGTGCCAAACACAAGACAGATCTCTTCAAGCAATAAATGTCGCGAAATTGCAAAAAAGTGGGATTGGAGAATTGAATAATGGGATAAATACAGATAAAGGTCGCTTGGGTATTTCAGAAGCGCGACACCTTTGTTTACCAAACACAGTAAATCGCATGGGCAAAGAAAAGATCGCTAAAGTATCTCAGGTCTTTGAAGCCCGTACACACATGAAGATGTGCTCCAGAGGCCGTTCTTCAAGTGTTCAGGTAGAATGGAATAGAGATGACGCATGCAATCTCAGCGTAAGATCTCTTCCCAAACGTTAGCATGGATACCCAAATGAAAAATTGTCCCCCGACAGAAAGGTATGTAACAGGGCATGGCCTATTTCCCAGATGCCTCAACAGATTCGGATTGTGTCAGGCGAACCAATGCTCCTGTGGGTTAGGTGGAACACCGATGCACTTTGCCTTAGTATTCCCTCACAAGCTCACTCCACCTACATTGCTTACTCCACCTACACTGCTCAATCCACCTACATTGCTTACTCCAACCTACACTGCTCACTTCCGAGACACAACCCAAGAGGGATGAACCTACTATCAAATAAAGCATGGGTAGGTAGGTATTTTAAATAACGTCGCAATAGAGCAACACAACGGGCTACTGGAGATGGTCCGGGATCAACCCAGAAGGAAAAGATACGAGGATAACACCACGGTCAGATTACGAGGTCACACCTGAGCTAGCACCCACTCTCCAAATTTCCACACCACGGCAATTGAGGACATTTGAGGCCACGATAGATTTAACGTGCACCAGCCTCCTTTGTACACGACGGTCTTTGGTTGGATTCGAATTCCAAACCCTCCGGTTGCTAGTCCGTTACTCTTCAGGTTTGATCCCGGACCATCACTATAGTACGTTGTGTTGTTCTAGTGCCGACGTTAATTAAAATACCTACCTCCCTCATACACAGTTCACGGGCAACTAAACAGGGGCTCTACATGGCATGCGCTTAAACGAATCCGAGCACTTAGAACGATATATCTCGTCTTCCACCTGGTCACCGCGGGCCTCTCAAATTAAAATATTTCCCGAAATTAAAATGAATCTAAGTTGCTGAATCAAAAAACAACTTCAACTTCTAACAAACTAATTCAATTACCAAGGTGACACTTGGAAAAGTACTAAGTAGGTGTGCATCAGAATCTCTCTTTCCAGACTAGTATTTGCACAAGAAAAACTTTTGGAGACTGAATTCATATGTAAAGTATTAAAGGAAAGATGTGTCGGAGAAAAATCTCAAATGGAAAGTAGTGAAAGTAACTTCGAATTTGAATAAATGTTGATCCATTGTATGAAGTTCTTTTCTTAACTTGGCAACTTGTTCAAAAAACATCAGGGCTCAACTTCTGTCTGCAAGTGCATTTGAGAATTCTAAACTTTTGAATGCATTATTTCTTCCAGACGTTACAGGTTTAAAACGCACTCGCTGATTTTACTAGATTTATGTTTTTGTTTCCTATGATGCAAGAGCCTAACTTTGCCAAGCTGCACCAAGCAATTGATAATAAAATAAAGTACATTATAATATCAGTAAAATTACAAACTTTGTATGACTAATCATATATATGTATATCATGTATGTAGGTATGTAGATATGTCCATATGAATGTATATGCATGTTTCATTATTATGCTTAATGTTTCCATTGTCTGATTTCTTTTGAAAATTAAATAGTCACTAATCTCAGAGCAGTTAAAGGTGTCCTACGGGATGCAGTGTCTGTGTAACACTACCTTCGTTCATTTCATTCATTTAATGCATATTCTTTCGTCTATAAGATGTAGGCGGCTTTTGTAAATATGACTCGTGTTTGGATCCTCTTTATTTTGGCAACTTGTATTTGTTTTATATGAATTCATTGTATTTTGTCTGTTCGATAGGACTCTGTCAGGCCCTATAAGGTCCCTGAGAACATTATAGGGCCTGAAAAGGCCCTCCTCTGGTCGGCCTTGCACCCTGTCTGGTATAGCTTTGCCCCCTGTGTGGTTTAGGCTGGGTGATCAGGATCTTAAAAAATATGACTAATAAAGATTAAAGACATGTGGGGAAATGGTCAATAAGCTATTAATGTAATTTAGAAATAAAACATCCAGCAGCATCAAGATAGAAGTTAACGAAGAGAAACACGAGTATAAATACTCTATCCTACGAACAGAGGTGGTCTGTGGTAGCCCATTTGGTAGAGTCACGGATTAGCAGCAGGAGGGAAACTGAATCCATCCAAAAGCGGTCGTATATGAGGGGGCTGATGCACGTTAAATTTGTCGTGGCATCAAATGTCCTTACGCTGGTGTGGTGTGGAAGTTTGGAGAGTGGGTCGCGATCTCAGGAGTTGAACTCGTCATGTGACCGTGGTTCAAAATTACGAGGTGCTGTCCTTGGGTCTTTCCCTTTGATATCGATCCAGTCATCAATAACCCGTTGAGTTGCTCCAGTGCGGCGTTAATTCATCTACCTACCTATCTCCAAGGAAAATATTCCCGAAAGTAAAATGAGTTCAGGTTACTGAAGTAAAGGACAACTTCAACTTCGAATATAAACTAATTTAATTACCAAGGTGAAGCTCTCGGGAAAGTATAATGTAGGTGTACGTCAAACTGTTTCCAGACATCTGTCCGAGGACTACATCAGTTTCCAGATATCTGTCCGAGGACTACATCTGTTTTCAGACATCTGTCCGAGGACTACATCAGTTTCCAGCATCTTTCCAAGGACTACATCTGTTTCCAGACATCTGTCCGAGGACTACATCAGTTTCCAGACATCTGTCCGAGGACTACATCAGTTTCCAGACATCTTTCCAAGGATTACATCAGTTTACAGATATCTTTCCAAGGACTACATCAGTTTCCAGACATCTGTCCGAGGACTACATCAGTTTCCAGCACCTTTCCAAGGACTACATCTGTTTCCAGACATATGTGCGAGGACTACATCAGTTTCCAGACATCTTTCCAAGGACTACATCAGTTTCCAGACATCTGTACGAGGACTACATCTGTTTCCAGACATCTGTCCGAGGACTACATCTGTTTCCAGACATCTATCCGAAGAATACATCAGTTTCCAGACATCTTTCCAAGGACTACATCTGTTTCCAGACATCTATCCGAGGACTACATCTAAAAACAGATGTAGTTCTTCCCTTCGGGATTGATCTCGGACTCATCAATAGCCCGATTTGTTGCTCTAGTGCAGCTTAAATTCAACTACATACCTACTTAGAACAGTGGCTCTGTTCTCCCGTTTTATACTGCATACAAGCAGCGTTACTGGTGCACAAGATTTGCCTAAACCATGCAGAGCTAATCATTTGCATATTCTTCCATGATCTACTTTTGGATGCTTCCTTCATGGTGTTTCATTTTCTATGTCCAGCAGTGTAATTTAACTGAGTGGAGCACCAACGGGTGATTTTGCTTTGACCCTCCTTGTAGTTATCTCCTTAAAGTATCTCACAATTAGTAAAACTGGCAGGCCTTAATGAACGAGATATATTGTAATTAGACAACTGACCTTATCTTGATCTCGTCATCATCAGAAAAAGTAATTTCTTCATCATTCGGAATTCAATCGGCATTATTGATGACGAGATATCTCGTCGAAACCGGTTAACAAGTGCCTTCATAGAAAGAAGATTTTGTTAGAAAAGCTGGAATTAAGTAATCAAGATTTGAATAATAAGGGAATGATTTGGTTAAAATATATTTCATATGTAAGAACAAATTGATTATACTCCTTTTGTTTTCATTTTATTGAAACACAAGCGCTTTATTTTGTCATGGATTTTATATTTAACGTTTTTATTATTTATTTTTATTTATTATTTATTTTTATTATTAAGATAAATTATTTAATATATAAATATAATTTTTGCAGTAGTTTGAATTAATGTTTGTACATACAGTTATCCATAATTAAAGTTCATTGTTTTGCAGATGTAATTGCTTTAAAATAAACTAATATACTAACAGATAACAGCATCTAAATGTAAAATGCATTCTCATATCAAAAGGCTTAGCTCGTGTCTATAACTTTTAAAAGAACAAACATGACACGAAAATGTGTGTATACTTTTATATATTTTTATATTACACCATATTAATTATCATAAAATTGGTTTTAAATATCAAAGAAGTTTAGAGAGATTACATGCAACTAAACCAAGGCTTGAAGTTATCAATGACTTCATCAGAAAAGTTGGATTTCAAATAATCAAATAGATTCGAATACTAATGGAATGATTTGATTGAAATATATTTCCGTTAACACACATTAATTGCACGTTTCGTTTGTTTTAATTTTATTAAAACATAAGTATTTTTGGGGGATTTGCTTTAATATTTTATAATTTACTATCTAAAATTATATGAATATCTGCATGTTATTTGCACTATTTTGAATGAGTGTTTGCTACCAAGTAAATATATATTATTTAATTTCACTGCTATTCTTATGTAAGTTATTAAATATAACGTAAATATATTAAACGTATATAACGTTATATAAATATATAACGTAAGTATATTAAATATAACTTGGCAAATAAATGTGGAATACTTTTAAATATTTAAAAATACTAAAATAATAACCATATTAAGATGTAAATATAAATGTAATTTACAAACGCTCAAGCTCAGAAAAGATTCTTTTGACATCTAGTAAATTAACCAGTGGATTTTCAACATAATTCTTAAAATGAAATGGTAATTAATCATTTATAAAATAGAAATTTTCTAAAGCTTTTCCACGAATTGAGCGCGTTTCACTTATCATTAATTCACTGCATTATTCAGATACATTAGAGACTGATATTCTCTTATAATTTATAACGCATATTATTTCAAATGTTCTCACCATCAGCGTGGATTTCTTTTTGTAAATATTCATATGCAGTATTAAAGCAACTTATTAAACCAGCTATAAGTAAAAATCAAATCTCAGGACGAGACAAGATTTATTAACTGAAAAGAAACAAAATGGTACACCTCTTAAAACGATCAATGAGTATGATTGCTCTTTGTTAAAAAAAATCGCTTTCGTTTTTAACCCCTCAAGTGGTTTCGACTAGATATCTCGTCCATCAAGATCTGACCATTTTTGCTGATGACAATATATCTCTTCATGAAGACATTGTCCATGTTTTGATCAATGAGTATGATTGCTCTTTGTTAAAAAAAATCGCTTTCGTTTTTAACCCCTCAAGTGGTTTCGACTAGATATCTCGTCCATCAAGATCTGACCATTTTTGCTGATGACAATATATCTCTTCATGAAGACATTGTCCATGTTTTGATCAATGAGTATGATTGCTCTTTGTTAAAAAAAATCGCTTTCGTTTTTAACCCCTCAAGTGGTTTCGACTAGATATCTCGTCCATCAAGATCTGACCATTTTTGCTGATGACAATATATCTCTTCATGAAGACATTGTCCATGTTTTGATCAATGAGTATGATTGCTCTTTGTTAAAAAAAATCGCTTTCGTTTTTAACCCCTCAAGTGGTTTCGACTAGATATCTCGTCCATCAAGATCTGACCATTTTTGCTGATGACAATATATCTCTTCATGAAGACATTGTCCATGTTTTGATCAATGAGTATGATTGCTCTTTGTTAAAAAAAAAATCGCTTTCGTTTTTAACCCCTCAAGTGGGTTCGACTAGATATCTCGTCCATCAAGATCTGACCATTTTTGCTGATGACAATATATCTCTTCATGAAGACATTGTCCATGTTTTGATGATGGCGAGATCTTGTTCAGGTCAGTTTTGCCAATGATGAGATATCTCATCAAGACAACCACCAGGAGGGTTTGACGGGCGGCATGGACACGAAATAAACTGATAACTGTGCCTCGTTCAGCTTCAGGGAAAGAAAACTAGTTCCGCTACACTGGATTAATTTTTAAATGTTCTTGTTTGTATAATGGATAAAATTTTATAAGTTCTTATCAATAACATGTGTGAATCCTTTTCAACGCACCAGGTGGTTTCGTCGAGGTATCTCGTCCAAGAGCTGGCCAATTTTGTTAATGATATGGTATTTCGTCTGTCAAGATCTGGTCATTTTTACGAATGACGAGATACCTCGTTACTACCCTATTACTCCAAGAGAATGAAAATCCAAGTAGGCAAAATAAATGCTCCCTTGCCTAGAACTGGTAACATTTTGAAACAGGTTTTTGTATCAGGCTGGCCACTACAGGGAAATTTTTGACGTAGATCAATCATCAAAAGGGTTAAATATCGTTATTTAGTCTAAATATAATCGTTAAATTAGTCTAAATATAAAAATTCGTGACTTTATTGTCCTTATATCCGGAGATATTCAATGTTAAAGTTGCTGTCAATTTCAGGGATCATTTCCACATTGAAAATCGCTATTACGTAGATCGAGATTAACTGTAGTTATAGCTATTGGAATTTCAAATTTGAACACTATTTTAAATGTATTTGTCAGCATGTGCAAACGATCCGAGAATTATGATATTTATTATACAAGCTGAAGCGATAATATAGTGAATTGTAACCATGATTAAAATATGATAAAAGAAGGATTTTGGGAATTGTGAACAATTCGAAACGGAGGAACTGTCGATGTTCTGTACAATTTTGTATCGTCTTTAGTGTTCTTAATAAATGTTAATTTTTTAATTAGCGTTCGTCTGTATGTATGCAACCAAAACGCCTACCTAGAATTATTTAATATAATCGAACTGATATTCCGATCATCAAAAAAGTGAAAAGAGTGAGTCATTCGATTAATCATCGATTAGTACAGTTCATCTATATGACACACAACTGGTAAAAGGCAGTGTATTTTGGATTACATAAATGAAATTACCAACCATTTTTCCAGAATTTAAACATTCCTCAGGTTTGTGATATGGTTTTTAAACTTTTGGTTGCCCCCTAAAATCGCCAAAATGAGGAAAATTTAATATATGGAATAACCTGAAATTTTGCATGGTCATAATAAAATTCCTTCTGAATCAATTCCCATCAAAATATACTAAAATCAATTCATAATTTTTTCAAACATTAATTTAATTATTATTATTGCACACTGAAAATTACTTTTAAAATAAAATATTAGGTGGTGTTTTGTTTGGTAACAGTAACATAGTACAAAATATCCGCGCTATAGAAATATTATTTAGGACGATTTCTATAGAAGTCTGAAAAACTGATTTAACATTAGGAGCTCCAATCTTTCTGTACTTATAACTTCGAAACGGTAAGACCTAATGACATGAAATTTGATATCTGAAGTTAAATTTTGATATAGATTTGAAACTGTGTGTCAAAATAGGGGGTTTCCTTTGGAAATTATGCAGTTGGTGCTCAATTTAATATGAAGACGGCCCCTTATGCAAATTTTATGCAATTGAATTTATAGAAGACGTTAGTTGTTGTCGAACGCCATCTCTGAATATTCTTTACCGTTAAAATTGCTCGAATGAAGAAGGATGTTTCGTTTTTTTTTCCGCGACTATACATCCCCTGTTGACTGTGAGATACTTTGAATGCAATTTTTACTCGTTATTTGGAAAAACTTCCAAAGGATCAGTCCAAATTCTTCAACTAATTTCGTACGAGTAGATACATTTCATTTCCTAGAAAATAGTTTTAAGGTACCAGGGAACTATAATGAGAACAATATTCCTCAACAGAAATTTTCGCAGTAACAATAAGTTAAGTGAATAAAGTTTTATTCACTGCAATACAAATATTTGCGAAATCGAAACAAGAAACAAACCGACGTAAAAGTTAAAAGTAAGCAAACAAGGAACAGGAAATGACAGGTATAAAGTAATTTTACTACATACCTAGTTTATTCATTTTTGCTTAGAATAATTTTCTGTTGAATCATATTTATTTTTAGCTGTATCATTAATATCTAGCAGAGAGAGTTCTTAAGCTAAATACAGAGAAATATAATGTAAATATAATGAGAAATATAATGAAATATAAAGAAATATAATGAGGAATAAAATAGGTAATTAGGTAACTTCTTTCGTAACTTTTGAAGTAACTTGGTACGTTACTCAAATGCGATTTGAGTATGTCGCTTAATCAGAAATGAACATTACATTTCGTCGCAACGGGGATAAATCAAATTAGTGCTTAACCAGAAGTATGTTTTCTTCATCAGAAGTTTTGTTTACATTGCAGAACTCTCATACAGAATACCGAATGGAACCACTTTACAATTTATCTTCATCATGCCCTAGGTAACTACTGAAGTTCGAATGATTAAAAGTTAAATTAAATCGTGATTGTCTTTGACGTCACCCTCTATTTAGTGAGCATTTAAAAATATCCTATTAGAGTCAAGTATTGACCGTATAGTGTTACCTCTAGTCCTTGATAGTGTTAAGTATTCTTCCAAGACTCCGGAATCAATTTAGTGTTGAAGACAGCGGCAACAATTTTGTCTGGTTTCAGTAATGAGAGAAACTGCTTTTTCAGTGAAAATAATGAAATGCAATCGTTTTTAGCAAACTTGAAAATGTAAAAATAGCTGTAAGCTACGTTCTTCTACATTACCCTACATTGTATGTAGAGCATACTTTTTCAGCTGCTTGTTTAGGGATATCGCAATAACTTTAAATGATCACACTGTCGAACGTACTATTTCCAGAAGTAGAAAAGAAAAACTAACATTCCTTTTTAACTCATATAAACCACGATACCATTAAAAAATTTGTCAGTAACTACTCTTTCACGTTCACTTGGATTTTCTTTCCTATACTGATTTTTATCTTCTTAACCCTCCTGGTGGTTGTCTCGACGAGATATCTCGTCATTAGCAAAACTGACAAGATCCTGATGGACGAGATATCTCTTTATTATTATTAGATATCTCTTTATCCAGATTATTAGAAAAATCTGACCAGATCTTAATGTCTCCACCATAAAAAACGGTGATATCTTGACAAGATATCTCGACATCAGCAAAATTTGTCAGATCTTGAACAAGATATCTCGCCGTAATTACTCGGAGGTTTAATTTTTCATTACCTTCTGTCATCATAGTGCTTTCTAATTCCATTAGAACGGTGAGCTCTGTTGAGCAGTTTTAGAAGCATTTAAAAACTCAATATTCATCCATAACTCATGCCGTCCAACCTATCCAAGGGTCTTAACCCTCAAAATGGTTTCGACGAAATATCGCGTCCATCTGACCAATTTGCTAATGACGAGATAGCTCATCATCAAGATATTGACGATTTTTTATGCTGACGAGATCAAGATCTGGACAGTTTTCTTCTAATGCGAGACATATCGTTCGTCAAGATCTGGTCAGTTTTGCTAATGAGGATATACCTCGTCGAGACAACCACCAGGAGGGTTAAAGTTCATTTAACCATCTGGATACGGGGACGGCCGAAAGTTTCGAGTCCCCTCTTTACGAAAGGCTCGGTTTCTTTCAGACCTTAAACTCCTGAAGAATCGCCGAAGCTCATTACGATATCCATCCCCTCTTTCTGTGCTACAAAGAGACCCGCGCGTATATAGCCTTATCTCCCAGTTAACAAAGATGTCAGGGTTAGCGACGGAGAGCCTCGAAAATTGTTCGTCCTCCATCATCTAGTCTGTGAGAGGTTGAGTCAATGAAAAGAGATACACTTAAAAAAGTCACCGCCGCCCTTTCAGTTTATCCAGGAAGAATATGTCCCTTCTAGGCATACGGCCCGACAATAGAAACCGGCACATTAGGTGATAATGGAACGACAAATATTCCATCTCCTCCTGGGGAAAGCATTGTGAAGGCCGTTTCGGCCAGTTTCAGTAAGTTGCTTGTAAAGCCGTTGGGCCGGCTGCCGTAACCAAAGAAGGAAACGATATTCTGCTCCGACGTATGCAGAGAATTGTATTTCGACCGCGATAATCAATACCTTTCATACAATCTTCAAAGAATGAATGAACAGGATTTACACTTTTAAAGAGTAACTAAAAAAGACAACAAAAGGAGGCAACTCTAATCATTTTATACAATAACTCTTTTTAAACTGGACATCACTTTTTACAATAAATTGTAAAGACAAACAAATAGCTCCATCAAACACAATTGAGCTAATCGGCAATAAAAATGGCGAATTAATTCCATATCGACAGATTTTATATTGCTTATATTCGTTTGTTGCCGGTATCCAAATACTCCGACTTATTTGCCACATATGTTAGTAGAGTATATATTGTCACATAGAAATAATAATTAAAATCTTTGAGGCACGCGAGTTTAAAGGGGAAAAAACTTAAGTTGCACAGAATTGTTTATTCACTTATTCAGCTTCAAAATTAATATAAAACATCAAATAACAGGTATTTTTAATTATGAAACGATTTATTCACTCATAATAAATTTTTAGGAAAAAAACAATTACCGTTGTGAAATACAAATAGTCACTGCACCACACAATTCTCCAACAATAATCACAAGTGTCAACAACTTACTAATGCGTTTTGGCATGCGTAAAATTTTGCTTTCAGTTATTTACACATGAACGTTAGTTCATAGCATTTCCAACTCATTGAAAACTTTTAATGTATTAAACTGTTTGACTATGAGTAATTCCAACTCTTTAAGGTGGGTTAAAAATATCCCACCATGCACAAAAAGCTAAGCAAAAGGTGGGATACTTTTTAATCCACCTAACCCCAAAGAGTTAAGCTCTATATATAAATGGAGATCTCGACTCATATTTAATTAATTAAAACCCGAGTTTTGAGATTCACCTTTAAGTCCTTCACAACTATTTTGCAACAATCCTCACGACACCAGAAATCCCCATACACTTGATTGTACGTACAGTTTCACTTAACAATGGTACCAATGAGATGATACAACCTGGTGTAATGTTTCCGAGTAAGCGTTCATTAATAGCCCACATCCCAAAGGATACCGGACGTGAAGATCATCCGGCACGGAAATTGCGATGGGAAGCACTGAGGTGATAAGGAATTACACCGGTTTTACGTCCATCATAATCTTGTTGATATGAATTCTTGGTAGGTAAGTAATTGCAGTTTTCCCTAGGGAGGAATCGAAACACTTTACAGCGATCAAAAGAGACCGGTGTATAGGATTTCAAAACTTCGAAATAAACCTCTTTAAAATATTTGAGGTGTATGTGGTGCAGGTTCGGTTATTATAACTACCCTGGATGTATTTTTTATATTGTGTGTTGAGGCCACGGTTGTCCATTGAGGAAATATAAAAGTAGAGTGAGCAATGGTAACCTTTTTATGTGCCCAAGGTCATGTGACCCAAACTAGTAGTAACTTGATCCTAAGACTACTTTCGTCTTCGGGTGGAAACGAACATTCATCCTCTGATTTGTCCACGGAACGGTAGAAAACGATAGAACTATAGCCATCAGTACGGTACATTAACATCAGTTATTAATTTGTGCAACAGAACCATGTTACTTTTACAATAAATCCCTGTTGTCAGGTGTTTCAGCGAAAGGCCGTCTATATCATAGAGGAAATATAAAAGTAGAGTGAGTAATGATACCTTTTAATGTGCCCAAAATTATATGACCAAAACTAGCACTAACTTGACCCTTAGACTACTTTCATCAGCCGGAAGGAAATAGGCATTCATCATCTGATTGGTCCACAAGATGGGAGAAGACGAGCATCCATTGATTCATCAGATGTCAGAAAAATCTAATGCGATATTTATGCGTTTCTTTTTAACCAAAATCGGAACATTAGGACTTTTCATTGAAAACGAAAAATCGATTTCTTAAGTTTTAAAGGTGTGTCCCTTAAAGCAAATTTCGAAATATTGGTTTGATTCTACATAATCTACATATTTCACTAATGTATGTGGCATAGAAATCAAAATTATAAATATAGTGACAAATATAGAAAGTGCATTGTATATGGGCACATGGCAACAAACATTTATACAAATATAAAATCAATCGTTAAGGATTCATATGTGAATTTCGCCACTTCGTTTAAATTTGCTAGATTTCTGCAATGGAACTATGTAGAATTGTTTAATATTCACAGTTGCAAATGCTGTTTTCTCGCTTTTATTAAAATCCAATTCAAACATAACTTGGAAGAAGTAAATAAGTATTGTATCCAGCAAAACAAATTTTAAATAAACACTCAACTAAATAGTTACATTCGTTTAATTTCGTTTTATCTAAAACTTTCGTTCACACTTCACTAGAGTGGCTATGAACAGGAGTTCACCATAATGCATTCATTCTCAACATATCTTCCAACGCGTTCTCAAATCACTGCAGTCACCACGCAGCGGTGGTTCCTTGGGCACATCTCTCGTTAGAAACTCGTCATCTGACCGTGGTTCAAAATTACGAAGCTTTGTCCTTGAATCTTTCTCTTCTTAATTGATCCCAGATCGTCACCAATAGCCTGTTGTGTTGATCCAGTGCTACGTTATTTAACTACCTACCTCGTTAGAAACAGACCAGCCTCGAATAGAAGCGAGCAGAAGTATTTCAGGCGAGCTCTGTGCACAGGTGTCTCGTAATGTCAAATGAAGCCTAGTCCTGAATAATGAAGCGATCCTGATACGGAGCTTTTATCTAATTGTGGTTGTCTGCAGCAAGTGGGAAAGGTCACGCTATATAAATAATTCAAACGCTTCCCTCACTGTAGGAATAGACCCATTTAGCAAACTGGAAAGTTTGGGAGCCAGGTAAACAAGCTTTCTGGTTGTTAGTTTGCAACACATAGAGAAATCTTTTATGCTCTAGTGTAGTTTGAAATTATAAGCGATGCATTTGATTTTTGGAAGGACAATTTCTTGGGGATTGTGTAACAAATAAGACAATAAATCAAATAAAATCAAATATACAATAATTTACTTATGTAATGATAGCAATTTTGAATAAATACTCAGCAAAATAGTCACATTCACTTACTCTTGTTCTTTACTAAAATTCTTTTGTACATTTAGAGTTCATACGATTTGTAATCTACCAAACAACAGAACCTAGTCATCCTTAATAAGTCTACATGATCAAAAGGAACTGCAGATTATATGTTAAAATAATTCTATGGTCGAAGTGCTTAGTCTTTCTAAGGAATTGCACTTTCTATAGCGATTTGTTCGAAACGGTTTCTTGTATTAATCCTCATAAGAAACAATTCAACCTTGGATAAAATTGAGCACGAATGTATTACAGGCGAGCTTTGTTAACAGATGCTTCGTAATTTCCAATGACGCAGGGTCTTGAATAATGAAGTGTATTCCGATACGGAGATCTTATCTAATTCCAGTTGCCTATAGCAAATGGAAGAGGTCGTACCTATAAAAGATTAAAACATGTTGCATTTGCCGTTGGCGAAATCTATTTTGCCGACACAGTTTTGGGAACCAATGTTAACAATGAGTATTCTAGTAGTTATTTTGTGAGGTAGTAGGTACTCGAATTAAAGTCGCACTGCAGCATCACAACGGGCTATTGTTAACATTGCGTACACAGCAGTTATTTTGTGAGACTTACACATTTATGTGATCCACTGTTATTTGGAATTAGAAATGGCACATTTGACTTTTGGAATAAGGTAGTTATCTAGGTATTCCATAATCAAAATAACAGTTAAATAGCTTAAAAAAAGAAATGCAACTAGAGAATCTAGCAACACCAATATCTCCATGCTCACATAACTAGTAATGTTCATGTACTTTATTTCTTTAGTATTTAGCTTGCATTTTATTAAAGATGACAATAGAACTGGTGACAGATTACAACAGGTTTGTACACCAGAGTACCACCACATGCCAGTTTTGGACGCGCAGATAAACCACAAGGATGGTTAACTCTACCAAGCAACAAAGAATATTAATTGTACCCGACAAAACTTTCTACACCGAATTAAACTTCTTGAGGTTCATTTTAAACTTGGAGTGAACTTAATGGCGCATTTGCACACAATTTCCAGGTATTTCATAAAGGTAAAGAGAAGAAACTAAATCCACCTAACATAAAATAGTTAAGTAAATAATGTACCAAAAATCCTAAATTTGAATAAATACTCAGCTAAATAGAAACATTCGTTTAATTATATCGTTACTAAAAATTTCGCTTACACTTCGTTGGAGTTGATTGGATTTATAGTCTACCAAAAGCGAAAATGTGCTTAAATGGATTCCAATCACCACTCTTAAGAATGCACTTAACATAAAAGTCCTACAAAATCTCAAACAAATTTAATTTGTAAGTCATTAACGCTGCTGAGCAAATTCACTTTCGCATTTCATTTAGGCGAAGCGGTTCCTTGCGTTAATCGCTCGTAAGAGATAATTCAGCCTCGGTTGAAAGCGAGCGCAAGTATTTCAAGCGAAATCTGCACTGGTGCCTTGTAATAATTTCCAATGGAGACGTCGTGAATAGCGAACTGTATCCAAATACGGAGCTTTTACCTAATTGAAGTAGCCTGTAGCAAGTGAGAGGTCACCCCTCAGAATAATTCAAACATGTTGCCTTTACTTACAAATATGTTGACAAACATGTTGCCAAGTTTGGAGGGCATTCTCTTTTGCTAACAGTTTTGGACCGATGTAAGCAATGAGTATTGTAGAAGTGGTACAGCTGTATCATACGCCTCGTTTGGTGGCAACGCCCTTGGCGCGTTTTTGGCGCACTTTTATTAACGAGTTATGGTATGTGAAGGCAACCCAACTTTATCACGGTTATTCCCGTTTTTATGACAACCTCGGTAAGGTGAGAGTTTAAATTTTCATTTCGAATATTCTAGGAATGTTATTTTCATTTCTGTTAAATTGCCCTTTGATTTCATTGGTTCTTTTAAATTTGTTTTCCCAATTCTTTTCCATTTAATGTATAGAATAATTAAAAGGTTCAGTTTGATTTTAGTCAGGCAGGTACGTATTTAATTAACGACGCACTGGAGCAACACAACGGGCTAAGGGCGACGGTCCAGAATCAAACCCGAAGGGAAAGATCCGAGAACGCCACGTAATTTTGAACCACGGTCAGATGATGCACGGTTCAGTGTAGACGCATCAGGTTGTATTATCTCTTGCTATTTTCTTTTGAAAATCGATACTTTTCTATTTGAACATGCTTTCTGTATTTAGTGCTGTTGATAAGTTTTAGGGTATTATTTCGCGAAATTCTATTTTGCTATTTTCAGTTTATAAAAAACTACTTTTTCTAAGAATTCTTTCCTTGGCGACATAAAAAGTGCGCCAAAAACGCACCAAGAGCGTTGGCACCAAACGAGGCATACGATATAGCTGTACCATAAAAGTTGTTTTTTGAGACCTGAGCTTTTATGTGTGTGTGTGATGTAGCTTAGTTTGGAATTACAATCGACACATTTGTCCCTTGGAATGATACAGCTCTATCCAGGTATTTTATAACCAAAATGACAATAATACAACAATTCAAGTGAGATGAAACAAGAAGAAAACCATTTCGAATAAAAGCTCAACTATCTAGTAATATTCATTTATTCAATAAATATTTCGTTCCCTTTTTATTAAAGCATTTAATATTAACCCTCTGGATACGGGGACCGGCCGAACCGGCCGAAAGTTTCGAGTCCCCTCGTTACGAAAGGCTCCGATTCTTTCAGACCTTAAGCACCTGAAGAATCGCCGAAGCCCATTACGATATCCATCCCTTCTTTCTGTGCTACAAAGAGACCCGCGCGTGTATAGCCTTATCTCCCCGTTAACAAAGATGTCAGGGTTATCGACGGAAAGGCTCGCAAATTGTTTAACCTCGAGCATCTAGTCTGTGAGAAGTTGAGTCAATGGAAATAGATACACTTAAAAAGTCACCGCCGCCCTTTCAGTTTACCAGGAAAGAATCTGTCCCTCCTAGGCATACCCACGACACAATAGAAACCGGCACATTAGGTGATAATGGACGACACATATTCCCCCTCCTCCTGGAGAAAGCATTGTAAAGGCCGTTTCGGCCGGTTTCAGTAAGTTGCATGTAAAGCCGTTGGGCCGGCTGCAGTAACCAAAGAAGGAAACGATGTTCTGTCCCGACGTATACAGATGGTTAAAAGTCTTCTAAGCTACAAAACCTATTTATTATACATGATAAAAACCTTCTATACGGATCAAACTTCCTGTGGTTGATTTCAAACTTGGTTAAACTTAAAGGTTTTTTGCACATACAATCTTTGAGGCATGTCATAACCGTAAATAGAATAAACCCTTAACCCTTAATAAGGAATAATTGAATAAGTGATGCATCCAAAACTGTCATTCTGAATATATACTTAACTAAATAGTAAGATTCGCTTGAATTTTCGTCTGCACTAAAAATTTCGCAAACACTTCATTAACCCTCCAAGTGGATGTCTCGTCCAAATATATGACCAATTTTGCTAGTGACGAGATATTTCATCAAGATATTGCCGATTTTTTATGATGATGAGATCGCTTCTATTTTTGATGATAACGAGATCAAAGGTTAGTTTTCTTCTAGTGACGAGATATCTCGTCCATCAAGATCTAGTCAGTTTTCGCCCTTTGGCATAACATTCAAATGCAGGGATTTAATCGAAGCGATTCCTTGTGCTAATCTATCGCAAGAAACAAGTCAGCCTCGGATAAAAGCGAGCTCAAATGTATTATAAGCGAGCTGCACAGGTGCCTCAGAATTTCTAATGGAATCCTGAATAATGAAGTGTGTCCCGATACAGAGCTTTCATCTAATTGCGGTTTTCGGCGATACCTCGTCGAGTCAATCAATAGGATAATTAAATTGATAGGATTTCTAGTCTGCCAATAGCATATAATGTGTATAAAGAGGTTCTGTTCATACGTTCTGAATGCTCAATGCTCAATCCACAATGCTCTATTCATCACTAATAAAAATCCACATGATCTAAAAGTCCCACAGAGTCTATTTTAAGCTAATTCGATTGTATGACCATGAACTTCTAGCGAAGCAAATACACTTTCGTATTTCATTCAAATGCAGTGATTTAGTCAAAGCAATTCCCCCTACGTTTTCAGGCGAACTTTGCACAGGTGCTGTAACTTAATGGGTCCCCTTCGAAATTTCCTCTCTTACGTGAATTCGCCGTAGATGAGGCTGGAGGCTGGCAAATTTATGACCGGATGGGGATAAAGAAATGTCTTGTAGCACCTCGTTTAACAGTCGAGGGTTGTTAACAAGGTAAGGGAGGGGAGGTGACACTGAATTCTGGTCCCTCGACAAGAGAACCGTTGGATTTTCGGACACATGAACGGACGCAGAACTGGTCTGCTCCGATGAAACTGCGGGACTGAAACCATTTTGTTTTTTTACTCATTTTGCCTCGAAATTGCCTTAAATTGTTAACTTTGTAAATAACGTTAAATATCTAATTAAATGTGCTGTATGTCTTAAAGCTGTTTTCAATTGCCTAAATCCACTCGCCACTTAAATTTTACTCACGAAATTACAGTGCTTCGCAATTTTCTATGATGCTGGGTTTTGAATAATGGAGTTCGTCCGGATACAGAGCTATTATCTAATTGCGGTTGCCTGTTGCAAGTGGGAGAGGTCACGTATATAAATAATTCATTCTATTTGCTCCGGAAGGAAATCTATTTTCAAACAGGGAACTTTCCAGCCCAGGTAAATAATGAGTATTCTAGTGGTTATTTTGTGAAATGTAAACTTTTATGATATAATGCAGTTTGGAATCACAAGTGACACATTTGTCTATTGAAATAATACAACCATCTAATCTTCAACGAAACACAAAATAAAACAATGCCTAGCAAATTCAATTTAAATCAACGCTCTATTTACTAAAAATATTCCCTTTCCTAAATCCTAAAACATTTTATTAACCTTCCTGGTAGTTGCCTCGATGAGGTCTCATGATTTGCATAAACTGATCTGTTCTTGATGGACGAGATATCTCGTCATTAAAAACTGACCAAACCTTGATCTCATCATCATGAAAAAAATCTGTAATATCGAGAAGACGAGATATCTCGTCATTAGCAAATTTTATCAGATCTTGATAGACAAGAAATCTCTTCGAAACCACTTGGAGGGTTAAACTTGACACTTTTAGTTGTCTACCAAGCAGCCAAACCTATTTATTATATCTGACAAAACTATCAATAAGGACTAAACTTCCTGATGTTTGTTTTAAATTTTCATCAAATTTAATGTTTTTTGCACACATTTTTCAGGTATTTCATATTTGTAAATATAATATTCTGATTCCCCTAACATGAAATAGTTGAACAAGTAACATCAAAAGCTCAAATTCTGAATAAATACTCAACTAAATATTAATATTTGTTTGATTTTCGTCTTAGCTAAAAAATTATCTTGCATTCATTAGAGCTGATAAGATTTGCTGACTTCCAAACACCGACAGAACCTATCCATCACTCCTAAAAATCCTACAATGTCTATTTCAAACTAATTAAATTGTGATAAACCATGGAAGTTCAGCTCAGCAAATACATACGCTCATTCATTTCATTGAAACGAAGACTATCAACCTAAAGCACCCTTCGCTAATTTCTCGAGCATCTTCAAGTGTGTATGGGCTTCAGAGTCGAGGCAATAGTGTAATCTTTTCTTTTCCCATGGGGGTTTACTGTCTTTAGTAAACTGTTCTTTACTGTCACCCTCTCGGCATACCCAAGCGATATGCTTTCATTTCATTATTCTATTCCCAATCCCTCTTTTTACCATTTTACATTCTTTGCTTGAAGTTGTCTTGTGTTCAGTACAGCTTGGTCAAATATGGATCTTGTGCCATAAATCCACGAGACAACCAACTAATATCTCGAAACAAGCAAGCCAGCTTATAATGTACTCTGGAAGGTAAGCTTTTAAGATGCAATGTTGTTTGAAATTAAAAGCTGCACATTTGTCTTTTGGAGAATCACAATTGTTCAAGTCTTTCACAACAATTAGGGGAATAACTTAATTCAAACTAAGGATAATGCATCCAACTAATTTAATCCAATTCTGAATAAACACTCGACTGAGCAATAACTTTCACTTGATTTTCTTTGTTGCAATAAATTTCGAATAACCTTTGCTAGGGTCCCCGATACGACTAATACTCCATTAGATAACAACAAAACTATCAAATCACAAGTAACAAATCTTCTATATCAACGATACTACAGAGCCTATTTCAACCCAATACGATTCCAATAAACCATTCACGCTTGGCTGTGCAAATGCACTTTGGTATCTCATTCAAATGCAGGATTTAATCGAAGCGATTCCTTGCGCTAATCTCTCGTAAGAAACGTCAGCCTTGGATAAAAGCGAGCACAGATGTACACTGCTGGCCACCCAAATTGCAACACCAAGAAAGACAAGAGATATCACAACAAAATTTATTTTGTAGATAACATGTTGACCAAGTATCAAATGATTAAATTTATAGACTTCTGTGAAGTGTGGTTCCTGCCAAAATCAGTAGCCAGAGTAGCCGCCATTGTTGTAGAGCACCGCTGCCACACGCCTCGGCATTGATTCAAAGAGACTTTGGATGTGTTCTTGGGGTACAGCAGACCAAGCAGCTTCCACACGTTGCCAAAGTTGATCTGGTGTGGCAGCTGGGGATGTATTCTGGGTCAATCGTTGAGCAACCATGGACCACATGTTTTCTATCGGCGAAAGATCCGGAGAGCGAGCTGGCCAGGGAAGCAATTCAATCTGGCGATTGACGAAGAACTCTTGGACAATGCGTGCCACGTGTGGTCGCAAATTATCCTGTTGAAATATGGCTGTGGGCAAGCCCTGAAGGTAAGGAAGGACAACTGGCTCCAACACCTCGGAGATATAGCGCTGGCTGTTTAAAGTACCGGCAATGCGTACTAGAGGAGTGCGAGAGTGATATCCAATACCGCCCCATACCATAATACCCGGTGCAGGACCAGTGTGGCGGTACATAACGCAGCTGTTCAGCATCCTCTCTCCACGGTGTCTCCAGACTCGAATCCGACCATCGTGGTGTTGCAGACAGAAGCGTGACTCGTCAGTAAAGACAATTTCATTCCATTCTGCCGTCCACATCCTTCTTTCATCGCACCATTGGCGGCGGAAACGTCTGTGGTTCTGCGTCAAGGGTAGACGAAGCAATGGACGTCTTGCGGACAGACCACTCTGCTGTAAACGGCGTCGAATGGTACGCGCAGACACTGGATGATGCGGTACAGACTGAATGTGCTGTGCTATGGTTCGTGATGTGGCTGAGCGATCCGTCACTGCCATACGCACAATATGCCTGTCATCACGTGAAGTGGTGCACTGAGGTGGATGCGATCGAACACGTCGGTCCGTCGTACCCTCCTGCATCCAACGATCACATATCCGCATTACAGTTGTTTGGTTTCGTCCAACACGACTACCGATTTCCCTGAAAGATAATCCACGATCTCGGTAGGCCACTATCCTTCCTCTGTCGAACTCGGATACTTGATCAAAAGATGATCGCTGTTTTCTACGAGGCATAATTGATCGTTTTTTTGAAAAAACCACAAGAAAAACACAATTGCCGTACTTGAAATCGTCGAAATCTCCAAGCCTTAAATAGCGCTTTGAAGTGGCGCCACAGGCGCGCGTGATGTGCGTCTGCGCTGAAATTCTAATCATTTGCATATCTCACCTCCGCTAATGCATATTGTAAATTTCATATTATTTGCATGCTTCCTTCAGGGTGTTGCATTTACGGTGGCCAGCAGTGTATTATAGGCGAGCTTTCTGCACAGGTGCCTCGTGCACCAATAAAGCCGGGTCCTGAATAATGAAGTGTGCCCAGATACGGAGCTTTTATCTAATTGCGGTTGCCTGTAGCAAGTGGAAGAGGTCGAGCCTATAAATAATTCAAAGCTCCTTCCCTTACTGTTGGAATAAATCTATTTTGTTACCACGGAAGTTGGGGAGCCAGGTAAACAAGCTTTCTATTCGTTATTGTTCTGTAGAGAGCGAAAGCTTTTGTGATCTAGTGCAGTTTGGAATTAGAGACTAAACATTTGATTTTCGAAAGGACAATTCCTTGGGTAGTGAATAATAAATAAGGCTACAAATCAAATCTATCGCTTGTAATTCCAAACTATACTACATTATAAAAGCTTTCGTGTAAAAGCTAACCAAACAAGCAATGCAATAATTTACGAGTTTTATATGATATCAATTTTGAATACATACTCAACAAAATAACATTCGCTTAATTTTGCTCTTCTCTCCTGATGCATGTGTCGACGAGGTATCTCGTCATTAGCAAAACTGACCACATCTTGATACCTTCATCACAAAAAAACCCGGCAATATATTGATAACGATGTACCTAGCCATTAGCAAAATTGATCAGATGTTGATGGAAGAGAAATCTCTTCGAAACCACTTATAGGGTTCGCTAGGAGCTAGGTTCACTAGGAGGTTCCACTAGGAGCTTTTGTGATCTAGTGTAGTTTGGAATTAGAAGCTATACATTTGATTTTTGGAAGGACCATTCCTTAGGTATTGCATAACAAATTAGACACCAAATCAAATCAAATGTATCGCTTGTAATTCCAAACTAAACTAAATCACAAAGGCTAATCAAATAAAATATGCAATAATTTTTGAATGTGTATAATGATATTAATTGTGTACTCAACAAAATAGTAACAATCGCTTAGTTTGGTTCTTAAGTAAAATTCTGTGTGGCCTTAGAGTTCATACGATTTGTGATCGACCCAACAGAACCTAGTCATATCTCCTAAAAACTCTTCCACATGATCTAAAATAACTCAGGATTATACATTAACCCTCATGGTGGTTGCCTCGACGAGGTCTTTCGTCATTCTGACCAGAACTTGATGGACGATATCTTGTTAATAGATGAAACTGACCAGATCTTGATCTCATCATTATAACAATATCAGCAATATCTTGATGGCGAAATACCTCATCATTAGCAAAATCGATCAGATATTGTTGGACGAGATATCTCGTCGGAACCACGTGGAGATTTAAACTAATTCGATTGTAATAAACTATCGACATGCTTAGTCTTTTCTAAGGTATTCCACTTTCTGAAGACATTTAGTCGCTGTTTCTTGAAGAAGCTGTACAAATCTCTCGTACGAAAATTCAGACTCGAATAAAAGCGAGCACAGAAGTATAAGCAGGCGAGCTTTGTGCACAGGTGCCTCGTAATTTCCAATGACACCAGGTCTTGAATAATGAAGTGTATACCGATACGGAGCTTTTATCCAATTGCGGTTGCCTTTTGCAAGTGAAAGAGGTCACGACTATAAATAATTCAAGCACGCTCCCGTTACTGTGAGAGGAAATCTATTTTGCTAGCACGGAATATTTGGAGACAGGTAAACAAGGTTTCTTTATGATCTAGTGTAGTTTAGACTAGATGCGACACTTTGTTGGAATGACGTTAGAGATATGCACAACTTTGGTTTTGATATTGAGTTTTCACACGAATGACGTGTGTTCGAAATAGTTAGCTGAAATTGAGGTTGAGACATATATAAACACTTTAGACGTCTGTATCTCCGAATTTAACATGCAAAAGTTTGTGACATTTATTTTGCTTTGTCATAAATTGTTTGAATATTGGGAATACGGTGTCTAGCCTGCTTATAAAATCGCTTATTTTTCCAACGAATTTTGTTTCTGTTAAGCGGCTAATTTTTTATAGCCTTTGCCGTTCTATCTTCCTTCACGTATTCTGTGCGTGACGTCACTTGGCTTGTCTTCCAATACGATTTCAGCACTTCTTCAAAAGAAAATCAAAAGAATGAATTCCAAATTCATAAATGAGAGTTAATTGTTCAACGGTAATTAGATTAAACGCCAAAAGTCGCCAAATCACAGATAAACTACATTTTAAGGAGCCTCAGATTTGTGCCAAGCGAGAGATGTTTCCTGTAACTCAAATGGGTTAACTTTTTGGGAAGGACTCTGATTGGACAATAGCTATACTGTTTTAATTAACTTTGAATTTTTTGACACAACCCTTTTAAAACTATGCAAATAACCTTCCTGTAAATAAACCCTAATCTAATTTATAATTATATTGAATTTTCTGTTACCTGCTTTCGTAATTATTGATAAAAAAATGTCCACAACGTGCTCATTCGAACACAAATGACGAATGAAGTAAATGTCAATACATCCACGTCGTTTTCCTTTAAATGCTTTTTATTCAATGCTTTCAGTACCTTGTCACTTGTCATAGCGTCATCATTCGACCATGACTACTCGTTAACAACAATAAAAATGGGATAAAATAGAAACAAACAATCCAATTCACTCTTTTAATTACTTTTTAGAACCTCGTTATCACTTCTATTGGCGATGTAAAAGTAATAAAGAACCAAATCGGCGTAGCCAACGCAGATAATGGGAAAACTTTCATTTTTATGACCCTCCGTAGTTTATTTCTTTCAAAGTTAATGCTATCATTCAATCTTTTTGTAGCTAGCTACAAGAAAATGTTGCTGATGTGAGATTAGAGCTTTTATGTGTGTCTGCGTGTCAATGGCAGACTTAAACTCTTGCAATAAAGTTTCGGTGTAAGGAAATACTGATCATCTTTTCATTCTGTTTCGAAAATAGTAGTAGAGGGAGTTGTTAGTGTGAAACAAAGACTAAAAATAATAATCTGTTTCGAAGCTCTATTGTTTTCGTGAATTAGATTTTTGTTTGTATCGTAACTTTATTCTATGCACTTTTCATAAACTTTTTATTAATACTCTTTGACACCAAATTGTTCTCAAAAATCGATTAATACAGAGGCTGTTCGGACATTTTTTGAACGAATTTGATGAGCTGTAAAAAAATTGTATGCTACGAAAGAATTTTATTTTCACAGCAGTTAAATAGTTAAAGTATAACTTATTGTCTGCTATCTCAGAGTTTTGTTTACTTTCAAAATGGCGCTTTTAAATAAGCAATGGATGGAAGGCTATGTTTCCGCTCTTTTCGAAGAGAATTATGCTTATTCAATTATTCAAAAACGCTGTAAAATTCATGATTTTTCGATATCTAAAGGTACGATAAGTAATATTATTGATGAGAAAGGAAAAAACGTAAAAGTGGAAAAATACTTCTAAAAAAGTATTCAAAAAGAAAAAATTTATGAGAATATATGTAAGGCAAGATCTTTAATTTTAAAAGAGAATCCGCCAAGTCAAAGGATTAAGCAAAGTGAACGTGAGAACTTTCTCTAAGAGATTTATGATTTTTGCCGGTTTTGCATATAATGGAAAATTAAAAGTAGAAAGAGGGGAAAAAATGTAAAAATCAACTCCCACATATTATCAAGACCCTATTTTATCCCCAATATTCAAAAAAGAAATACCATACCTTTACCCACAGTGCCAACAATCCGTAGAACTGCATCAGGGTAAAGCAAGCAGCCACACATCTAAATCGACCATTAAATTCTTGGAAAAAATGTATCAAGAAACTGGTATCAAGCCCTTTACTGATATTCCTGCTAAATCTCCAGATGTTTCACCCATGACTTTTGTGCTTTTGGACTTTTATAAAGGGCATTATCGAAACGTCGACCGAAAACTATTCAAGGACTGGAAGACTGTGGAACAAGAATGGGACAAAATACCACTGTCGGTACTACAAAAGTCATCATTATCATGGAAATTAAGGTGCAGAAAGATAGTTATCAATAAGGGCTATCAAATGCAACATTTAAAACACAGAAATTTCATGTAAAAATTGAGCTTCATTCCATTAAAATCGTTCAAAAAATGTCCGAACAGTCTCTGTACTCTTTACTACAAAATTGTTCGTTGAATTCTAATATTTTGTTAGCATACAAAGTATTTCAAAACTTCCTGTTCAAAATGTAAGTTTAAGATGTTGACCTGTTATCTGATAGTGGTTCAAAATTACGAGGTGTCCTGGGATCTTCCCTTCCTGGATTGATCCCATACCGTCGCCAATAGCCCGTTGTATTGCTTCATTGCAAAGATAATTCAACTACCCACCTGCCTTTGAACTAACATCTAGTATGTATGTACGTAGCAGTGCAAAAATGCATTTCAATCATGAAATATTGTTTGGTAAATTGAAGTTGAACCACTTTTCATATTCTGCTACACATTACACGAAATATGCAATGACAAACGTGTCTTTAAGTGAAACGCAGCTAAATCATTTCAGATAATGTTATAGACATTTCAAGAATTTAATTTTGGTTTAATGAATTGAGATTTTCATTTCACCACATGCATTTTCTCCATCTGTAACGACCTAGTTCCATTAGACGATTATCACTGAAGACCAATTGAAATGAAACCATTACAAGTCCACGTAAGTATGGTACAAAATAAATTTTAAAGAAATGAAAGACTTCTAGTTCTTAAAGAGACGCACATGTCAAACATCAGTGGAGGAAGAATTGGAATATCATTACACGGATAATTAACCTAATATCGCTACTAATGATTTTCTAAGTATGTCAAACACTGCACTAACCACGGAAAAAATACCTTAAGCACAAAGGTAGATTTATCAATCAATTCTCCATCATTGTTAAGCCAAGTAGAAATCTGAATTTAATACTAGCGTGATTATACGCCATTAGAAAAGCTTTTCTTATTTATCATTTGGGAGGAAAATATAATGTAGATAACTTTTGTTTTTCTTGCCCTGGTTGTATTTCTTTTTATTTCTTTTAAAGGGGAACTTTTACATGTAAGAAATCAAAAGAAAAAATGTTACTGTAAAACTCAAGTGTGTCTACATTTCTATGTACTGTCTTCCATATGCTGTCTTTATGAAGTTTCTGTTTTAATCAAGCTTAACTACTTCCAACAATAGTTAAGATGGAAGTGATAAGTGTTTGACGTAGAGTCTACTCTGAAAGTTTTGATATATTTTCGTGAAGCTTCCCCTTCGCTTGATTTTAATCATTCTCTAAAGATTCGTCTGAAACCTGACATAAAAGGACCACACGAAGAGAAGATTATTTCAGTTCTTGAGATTTTGAGAACTAGAAAAATGTCGTGATCGAAATAGGATTTAAACTTTAGTATATTTCAAATTCATGAATAGAAATAATAAGCAATTCAGTAATCAATAAATAATCATATGTAAATGTATTTTTCAAAGACATCTTTTGCGAAAATAACTGGTATAAGTACCTAGTGTTGCAAGTACTACGAGTTCAAGTTACTAGTAACTTCTTCAAGTAACTAGTAATTTGTTTAAGAAAAATATTAACAATTTCAATAAACTAGTTCTATTTAATAGTATAACTATAAATAAGTTCAAGTAGCTAGTATAAGTAAATAGTATAACTAATAAGTAGTAACTAGTATAAGTAAATAGTATAATTAGTAAGTAGTAACTAGTATAAGTAAATAGTATAATTAGTAAGTTGTAATTAGTATAAGTAAATAGTATAACCAGTAAGTAGAAAAAGAACTAGTAACTAGTATAAGTAAATAGTATGACCAGTTACCAGTATAAGTAAATAGCATAACAAGTAACTAGCTATTACTAGTATAACTTCTAACTATTACTAGTACAACTAGTAACTATTACTAGTTCAAATAACTAGTTATACTAGCATAATTTGTTATTAGTTCAAGTAACTATTACAAGAAAACTAGTAACTAGTTTTCTTGTAATAGTTAGTAACTAGTTACTTATTAATAGTTAGTAACTAGTTACTTAGTAATAGTTAGTAAACTAGTTACTTGTTACTTACTAACTAGTAACTATGTAGTAAGTTACTTGTTACTACTAACTAGTAACTATGTACTAGTAACTTGTAACTTACTAACAAGAAAACTAGTAACTAATTCAAGTAACTATTACAAGAAAACTAATAACTAGTTCAAGTAACTATTCCTAGTATAAGTAGCAACTATTACTTGTGTAACTAGCAACTAATACTTGTATAACTAGCAACTATTACTTGTGTAACTAGTTCAAATAACTAGTAACTATTTCTTGTCTAACTAATAACTAGTAACTATTACTAATATAACTAGTAACTATTACTAATATAACTAGTAACTAGCTGAAATAACTAGTTCAAATAACTAGTTACACTAGTTATTTGAACTAGTTACTCATGCAAATACCAAGTACACCAATGAAATGAACCATTATACTAGGTAAGGGGGCTTTATTTGATACATAACACAGTAAATTTTGATACATAACACATTTTAGTCTACTTCTCAATCGACTGTTGCAGATAGAAATTTATTATTTTCGTTTAGCACAATGTTTTATAAAGCACCTCTTACCCCAAACCCATTTCTGAGTCAATTCTACTCTCTGATTTTTTCTTTTGCTTGTTTTCAAATAATTTATCTGCAGCTTTAATATAGGATTATAAGGGTAAGAGGAACTACGATTAGTGAAATAGTATTCAAACTGATGGGCATTGTTCTCTATTAGATAGCATAAATTGAGGAAACCCTAAATTGCAATCTTTCAGCATTTCATTCGAGATTGTTATCGTAAATCTTATTTAGTATTTTATCTTGTTTTTTTATACAATGCATCCTTTTGAGTCTGATATTATCCATTATGTTGATGGGCGTGTTGTAAATTAACAATTTTATGCTATTGACTTTTAAAATAAAATGAAGCTGTTTACATTTATTATCATAAATTGCTTCATTATTCTAACGTTTTTAACCGTTCATGTTCCTGATGGGCCTGTTTTATAAATTGATTCTTTTAGTCTGCATTTTGCTAGAAATTGGTTTTTTATACTACATAAATCTTTCTCTAAGGTTGATATACTACCTTTTAACGATTTCAATTCAATAGAGTAATCCCTTTCAAATATGTTTTGTTTTACCTTTTCTAACTGTATTTATGTATGTCTTTTTTCGTGTATTTTTTGGATCATATATTTTTTTCTCTTTAATTAGATATTTTTCTGCACTGAAACAACAATTAAGTAAATAAATATTACTGTTAATCAAATTTTGAAAAATCTTAAACATTTTTTTAGGTTTGGATATCTTTTATTCCTTACAAAAAACAGTGTTTTTTAGTTTGGAAAATATGTGCCGTAAATCCTACCTCTATACCTAAATTAAATTGAGCAATTCAGACAACTCTTGTCAAATTAAAAGACAAAGACATCTCTTTACAGTGGGTTCCTGCGCATTGCGAAGTGTTTGGCAATAAAATGGCTTATACGTTAGCTATATTGTTGACACAAAGGAGGTAAGTTCCTTTGCAACTACCCTCTCTAGGTGTCTGGGTAGTATCAGGAGAGAAGCTCGGTCACTTTGGTGTACTTTATGGAAGAATACTAGAATGAATCGTCATCGTTTTCAATTCCAGAGTGAGCCGAATAACCTCCATTGCTCCAAAAAAATCACTAGAGCAGTTGCTACTTTTTCTGCATTAGCCAGAATAGGCAACATTGTAACTCAGGCCTACTTGAATCGTTTTCACCTGGCTGACTCCAAGTGCTTTATTCACCTTGAGACTTTGGAGCATATCTTGTTAGATTGCACCGAAGAGAACATTTTTCAAATTCTCTTAAAGAAAATTTGTGGTTCATCTTCTATCCTTACTGTTTTTCTAATGTTCTTTTTATCTAAATTGCTTCGCTGGTTTATAGAAGACATCGTGAAATCCGTAATATATACACCGGACTCTTATACAAAATGTGATGCAACTACCATTAATTAATTCCGGCACGAAAGTAAATTAATTCTGGAGATTATCAGAATATAATGGAACTTACATCTTATTCTTGATCAATAACCCATGAAATTATTTCCTGCTCTCACCAAAGCAGGAGTTTAAGGATAATGTTAATTAAACTTCATCCTTTATATTTATTCATGTACTTTTAATCATTTGATGCAATCTTTAGTGCCTGCATAATGTAGGTAATTAGCACGTTCAATAACAGACGGGGAATTTTAAGGTTTCTAAGTTTATTAATGTATAATTTCATTAAATTCCGTGCGAATGAATATTCATCTTAGTCATGAGGCGAGCGTTTGATTACCACGTCAACAACAGTCCAGTTAGAGCTTGGAAATTCCATCATAAATTGTTTTTGTTATCCTTAAATCGGAACTACTCGATTATCATAGTAATTTGTTTTGCCTAAGACCTACACAATGTTACATAAAATAGTATCGTTCGCAGATACTGCATTTGACATACCGGATCAAATAAAAAGAAAAATTGCGGTTAAGTCTTTCCTGACGTAGGCTGTGGTGAGATTGGAGGCCTGTACCCCCTCCTGAAAGTGTTTCCTAACTTCTATATTCCGTACATATGAATAATATACAACTGCATCGAACACGTCTGTGATATTCCTTTAATTAAATAACAATTACTACATTAATTAAAAGTTCATTTAACTAATGATTTATGATGAAATACGAAAGTATGAAAAATTCTTCATAGATTTCGGGTAAGCAGTTCTACTAGGAATAATACTAGTTGAGTTACTACGCCGTGGATGAGGTTGCCAGAACATCTCTTAAAGAGAACATGTCCTCTTTTTCGGCTCGGATCTTTTTTTTTTCACTCTTTTTTAAGTCAGATCTTTTTGTCCTCTTTTTTCGGTTGTTCACTTTTTGTCTTCTTTGCTCATCATTTCGGATTGCGTTAAAAATATATATTTCACATCTCAAACTTTATGGGCTAATATATTCACATATACTATATCGATAGGTAAACCACAGCTATTCAAATACGTATTAGATCTCGTACATTGAAAGAATATTTTCGATAATTGGTTCGCAATGGACAAAGGAGCGTAATCGACTCACCATTGATACTGTTAAAGCAATATTAATAGTAACCTATGATAATAAGGATGAATCGTGCAAAAATTTCTATGACGAAATTAAAAACAAGCTGCTGCGTGACGTAATGTGCTCCAGCAAATATGAAAAGTAAAATGTTTATTTTCTATTAATTAGTTATGTATCTACTATTATTTTGTTGTTATATGTTTGTTGTTTTAAAATTGAATTATTATTTTTTATAATATTTTGAAAAAGACTTAAATAAATGGTTAGTGTTTTCGTTAATAAATTTGTTCTCGCATTTACTAATTTTTTTTTAAATACGTAAGTAATATGTTCAGCAAATTTTCTTTCAGAGTGGTTCATATATTCAAGATTCGTCAAAGATGATCCTTTTTATTAGATACCTAACAATTATACACTAATAATGCGTGCTTTTCGTGTCCTCTTTTTTTTAATAATTTTACCCAAATATTCTCTTTCTGATATTCATCTTCTGGAAAACCTAACCGTGGATGCATTAACTTCTGAGAAAGTGGATACATGCTATTTACAACTATTTATTATACTAAAACAATTTAAGGGGCGGGGTTCAATATTTATTTCAAATACAAACTAATATAAAATATCAGCTACAATATATATATTATGGAACAGTTTCTTTAGCCCTCCAAGTGGTTTGGACGAGATATCTCGTCCATCAAGATTTGACTAATTTTGCTAATGACGAGATATCTCGCTATCAAGATAGTGCCGATTTTTGACGATGATCTTGATCAGCTTAAAATCAGCGCAAGTGTTTTGTGAATAATCTCAAAGAAAAGAGTTTGGGAAAGAATAAGTTCACAAGCATATAAAATGTACCGTAAATTTGTTTTCTAAAATAAATAGCAGCCAATGGCTAAGGAGTATTAAAACGAAATACGTGTTTGTATTTATTAAAATAAAAGATGTCTAGTACCTAATTAGTAAAAAAGTGGAACACCTATTTCGAGATAAATCAGCACAAATATTTCCTTGAATCTATATATATATATATATATATATATAAAATAGGATGTGTGTGTATGTATATATGTATATTTTCTATACAAATCTACACCGTTTGACCAATCCACACCAAATTTGGTACACTTATACTTTAGAACACTGCGGTCAGCATAGGCTAACTCTTAACTCCCGTTCTATTGGCCCTAGGTGGCTAAAAACTATTCGTAATCTCCATAGAAATAACATTGAGCACAGATTGATTGCTTTAGACAGCTATGGTTGTTTACCAGTGTTGATCGAAAAGCAATTTTTTCCGAAACAAATTAAATTACAATATTTATATTTGAACTGACTTTTTCTTCCCATGATGTAAATAAATTATAGATATTTTATTGATGAAGAAAGAATATTTTAAAATATTTATTTTTGGCAAGGAAATTCAAGGAAAGGTTTTCAGAAGTTCAAGGATTATTTTCAAGGAAAGTTGGTGTATATTTCGACCAACTTTCCTTAAATAATTTATTGAATACGTAATGATTTGTAGAATTCTGTTTCATAAGCTTTTTAGGCAAGACGTGTAACTTATTTTAAGATGTCCGGAATAGATACATGTGAATCCTCCGTTGAAAACAGTGATTTTCTTTCTGAAAAATTCTGTAAAATCGACCTTCTGCTTTTTGAAAAAAATTTAACTATTCAGTTTAATTTGTCTACACCGATTACATTTATTTCTAACACAAGCACCATTATTCCAAAAAACACAAACGAAAAACTCATTGATCATAAAAGCGTAATTTTGCTACTCTATTTGACAGGTGTAATGTGCATTATTGAATAACAGCGAAATGTTGCAGTCATATTTGAGCATTACTAAATTTCATAAATCATTATCGTCTTTATCAATATTTTTCAAATGCCTTTTTTCGAATTGCTCTATTTCAGAATACACTCAGGCAATCGAAATTCGACACTTTGCGCACCTTTCGTTTTTAGAATTCTGCATTTTTTCGACGGAATTTCGTTTCTGTTTGTCTTTATGTCTTAATCTTTTACATATTGCAATATATTCAGGAATTAAATGTATATATTTGCGTCCGAAGTACATTGTAGAAGCTATGAAAAAGTTAAAACGTATTTTCCGTACAACTTAAATGATTGCATTTTTCTGTGAAAGAAAAGTAATTATTCTAATTCATTTTTCAAGCAACATTTAACCATTTCAACCCGAGCAACGCCGGGTAATTCAGCTAGTATAGTATATAAAGCAGAGTTGGCGTCTGTTTATCTGTTCTCTATACAAATCTACACCGTTGACCAATCCACATCAAATATGGCACACATATTCTTAAGAACCTGCTGGTAATGTAGGCTACATAATAACTTCAGTTCTATTTGTCCTAGGTGTGCAGAGGGGGCGGCTAATATCCATTCGAAATCCCCATAGGAATAACATTTGAGTATAAACGAGTATAAAACGACAATGAAGCAATTGTTTTATAATCAATGTTATGGTTTTAGTCTCCTCTGCGCATCAAGGACAAATAGAACGTAGGTAGAAAGGAAACGGACAAATAGAACGGAAGTAAATACGAAATTGCGATTTTGTAATATAGCATGTAGGTAAGTAGGAAGTTAATGAACGTCGCACTGGAGCAACAGAAGATTCATTGAACGAATCTAAACGCCAAAGGCGGATTGTTGAATCAACGCAATGCTGGAGCAACACAACTGGCTATTGGTGACGTTCCGGGATTCACCCCGAAGGGAAAGATCCAAGGACCACGCCTCGTAATTTTGAACCACGGTCAGGCGATGAGAACAACACCTGTGAGTTGTCATTCCACTCTCCAAACTTCCGCACCGCGCGAGAATATAGTATTTAGAGTGGGGTGCCAGTTCAGGTGTTGACCTCGTCATCTGACCGTGGTTTAAAATTATGAGGTGTTGTCCTTGCTTTTTCCCTTTGGGATTGATTCCGGACCTTCAGTAATAGCCAGTTGTAATGTTCCCAGTGAGATATAAATTCAATTACCTTACCTAATATAGTATTTTCATATTCTTTCAAAGTACCCTAAAAATGCGACCAATTCAAATATGACCAATTTCAAAATGTGACTAATGAAATAAAAACACCAAATATGGACGGACATTATATATTTTTATTGGCTTTTAAACAAGACATTTTAAAGACATTTTTTTACTTATAGATGAAATATAGTAAATAACACTTTTAATAAATAATAATAAATAATATTTATACAAAGCATCCATCATCATATAAATATATACCCATACAAAATTATCAATCAAACTACTACACTAATATGGATGCAACAATTAAAGCACTGCTGTATATAGAAGCAATGCATGCACATTCATAGAAACAACATTATACAAATACTTAAAATTCTCAGTTCTTAATACTACTATAATACTATCTACTTATACTAATAGTTTTTCTTTAAAAAGTTCTAAACATTTTCTTTTTAAACAGTTTTTCTGGATTCCTTGGAATAGTTTGTTTCTTTTCAGCATGCGTCCAATTCCTTTTCCTGATGGCGATGTTAAGCTCTCAGATCTGGATGGAATCATGGAGTCATTGTTACTTGCATTGCAGATGCAGGAATCGACGTTGTTAGAAGGTTTCTCTTTGTCTTCATTTAATTCTTAAATTAATGGTATGTCTGGGATCCATTTCTTCAAAATGCGCCAATAGCAGCAATGTTGGATGTAAAAGTATCTCCTCTTCAAGAAGAAATCCGAACCAGGTTTGTGCCCATCGCTCTCAGAGGCTCACAGGTATTTCGGTCTTATGCTAATTGTATGTTTTTTAAAGTTTTTTCTTGTGATTCCTCGAAACAGTTTATTTCTTTTCTGTATGTGTCCAGTTTCGTTTTCTAATGGGGATGTTAAGTACTCTGATCCGGACTGAATCATTAAGTCACAGGCAATCGGCTATACATACTCATATACACTAGGTTTCACACAGTTTTTTCTGGATTCTTTGGAATAGTTTGTTTCTTTTCAGTATGAGTCCAATTCCTTTTCCTGTTGGAGATGATGTTAAGCTCTCAGATCTGGACGGGATCATGAAGTCATTGGCACTTGCATCACAACTAATGGTTTCAACGTTGTTAGAAAGTCTCTTCATCTTTTTTTCCTTCTTCAATTAATGGTATGTATTGAATTGTTTTCTTCAAATTGCGCCAAAGGAAGCGATGTTTGATGTAAAAATATCTGTTGTTCAAATAGAAATCAGGACCAGGTATGGGCTCATCATCTTCAGAGATCCACAGATGTCTCAGTTCTATACTCCTAGGCATTTCTAGGCTTTTTAATTCAAGTGCAGATGTACACTTTTGTGGCTGAATATCTTTCGCAATCATCTTAGTATCCATTTTCACATACGGAGACAGAGAATCTCTACTTACAAAATTAACGACTAGTTTTGGTCCTTTGATAGTGTCCACCTTCACTTCATTCTCATTTAGCATCACAAAAGCATTTGGCGAAACTCCAATGGCAAAGTTGTCAACTTTTCTATGTCCTTTAAAACTATCCAAAACCTTGCCATTCTCATCTGGTTTCATGAAGGCATTCAATGAATCACCCCAAACGAAAGGTTCTGCTTCTTCTCTTGATTCGATTCCGTCATTCTTATTTGTCATTTTAAGTACATATGTGGTCGGTATTTTCAATTCAAAGTTTTCGTCCACATCTTGAATCGATCTGATTTCATCATCATTCACTTCTAAGACATCTTTCTCGACTGAGTCTGTGTTGGTATGTTCTATCACTTTTCTTTCAGTCGCCTTTGCTTTAGTATTTCCTTCAACCAAGTCCATATCTCTATTTTCTTCCTTATTGCTGTTCAAATTCATATCCAACATGGATGCGATTTCGTCATTCTTATTTGCAATTGCAAGTTCTTTTGTGGTCGGTAGTTCCATTTCAAAATTTTCGTCCACATCTTGAATTGATATGATGTTCACTTCTAAGACATCTTTCTCTATTGCATAGGTGTTGGAATGTTTTATCATTTTTCTTTGAATCGCCTTTGCTTTAGTATTTCCTTCTTCAACTAATTCCATATCCATCATTTCTTCCTTATTGTCGTTGAAAGCCATGACAAACATGAAATATGCTGTCAGTGGTATAATATAAGCTAAATTACCAATGATAATCAGCTCAAAAAGCCCCCAAATCCAAGGACATATAAGTAACCCTGCAATAACCGCAGATTTATCCATATTTAAATCGCTTCAGAAAGTAAATCCCTAAGAAATCACAATATTGTTCGCATAAGAAAATAAATTGCTTTTCTGATAATATTCGTAACAAAGTTTAAAAGATTAATCATTGTTAGGATTGTATATATTGTTATATCTTTTATTGTTCCGGCAGTTAAATTACCAACAATGTAAGACTTTAATTTTTATATTTGAGAAACAATAAAATAAAGATAATTGAAATTTCGATTGTTCGCCCTTTGAAAAAACTGAATTCAATATCATGAAGTATAAACGCTTTTATGAATAATACTCTCCACCGAAAAATAAAATTAAGACACAAATATAGAATGAAAATATAATGTTCATTATATTAAGAATTCTTAAACTGCTTTAAAATGTCATAATTCTAATTTAAATTCCCGACATCTATATGCAATACATATAGTTAGCCATGTTTTAAAATGTTTTAAAATTCACATTTCTTCAAATAAATTATTTAAAACGCTTTGCTTTCATAGCATCAAAGTATAATATAAAACTAAATTACACTTTTCTTTTTTTAAGCAAGTAGTGAGTTTCGATAAGTTATCTTGCCATAAATGAAAAGATTTACCAAAATTTGAACAATTTTATTAAAAGGAAGGTAGGTAGGTATTTAAATTAACGTCGCCCTGGAGCAACACAACGAGCTATTGGCAAGAGTAAGTTATCAAACCCGAAGGGAATGAACCGAGGACAACACCAAGTAATTTTGAACCACGGTCAGATGACGAGGTCACATCTGAGCTGGCATCCCACTCTCCAAACTTCCACACCACGCCAATGTTAAAAGGAAGAAGGCCTCGGGTGAAGCTTTTCTTGAGCAAATTATATTACCTGCTTCTGAAAGCTATGATTTTTATTTTTGTTAAAGTCGTCAAATCGTCCTAGAGGTTTTTTAAAATGGTAGTCAGCTTTCTCAGTCTATATTTAAAACATTTAATTTTAAAATAATCTATTTGTCATTTCACGTGTCATTTAATGGAATTTATTGAATATGGAATCAAATGAATTTGCATCTTCTCCTTGATGAAATTTGGAAACGCCTCATCCCTGGTGATCCTGATCCCTCCTCACAAGTGAAAAAACAATTATTAGAAAATTGCGAATGAGACTATTCCACGTAGATTCATTATTTTTATTGTTTGACTTACTGCAATATTACAGGAAGTTAAGAAAAGGCATTCATAATCACACCAAAACTCAAAATGTACTTTGGTAGTAGTCACCTCAGTGTAGTTATTTTGTAGTTTTGTTTTAAAATAAGAGTGTGATGTATGTGAAATGAATTATATGGATATAGCGTGTATGCGATGTATATGAAATGAATTATATGGATATAGCGTGTATGCGATGTATGTGAAATGAATTATATGGATATAGCGTGTATGCGATGTATGTGAAATGAATTATATGGATATAACGTGTATGCGATGTATGTGAAATGAATTATATGGATATAGCGTGTATGCGATGTATGTGAAATGAATTATATGGATATAGCGTGTATGCGATTTGCGTCCAAGTAAATTATAGAAGTTATGAAAGTGCCGAAACGGTACTAAAAATCATTTTTGGACACTTAAATGATATTAGTATTCTCCTTTGAAATAGAAAAGTGATTATTCTGGTTAATTTTTCTATCTACAGTTAAAAAATTCAACCCGAGTAACGCCGGTTATTCTACTCGAATAATATTAAATAAGATGTGTGTAATATTAGGCATTACATAAAGCATGCTAAAACAAATGAACTTTCTGCACAATACCTTGCACATAAGGACACTCAAAAATTATTAATTCCGATGGAATAATTCTGCATTTTTTCAAGGATCGGAATTTCGTTTCTGTTTGTATTTGTGTTCTAGTATTTTACATATTGCAGATATATTATTTAGGAGTTGAATTTTAATGAATTATTTATTTTCTCCAAATATCACTAGACATGGGTAATTTCTTGACAGTATATCTATATTTCGATCAACTTTCTTTAAATCTTTGATTTAATACGTAATGGTTTGTAGAATGCTGTTTCAAAAAATTAATATATAAAACAAAACATTTTAAGTAAGGTGTGTAATTTCTTATTTTAAAATGACCGGTAAAATTTAAAAAAATCACTTTAAAATACTATGGGTTACGATCAATTAAAATCACTCCAAAACTCAAAATCGACTTCTGTAGTAGTCACCTTAGAAAAAAAAACTTTTGTAGTTTGTCTTACAACAGATGTGCGATGAATATGAAATGGATGGATATATCATGTATACATATTTGTTTCCGAAGTAAATTGTAGAAGCGATAAAAAAGTTAAAACGATGTTAAAAAATTATTTTTCGCACACTTAAATGATGTTTGCATTCTTTTATGACAGAGAAGTGATTAATCTAATCACTTTTCAATCATCATTTAATGAATTAAACCCGAGAAACGCTGGGTAATTCAGCCCTAGTATAGTATATTAAAACGAAATGTATACAGCTCCTTAAACCCCCCCCCCCCCCAGCACTAAAGCGGAACAAGTATACCCTAAATATATATCAAAATTAAATGTATTACATTCTTCATCGGTGCAAAAGCGGAAGTTTTCCGTGAATATTTACTCATTGAATAGTGTTCTAAAATGAATGAACAAACGTGCCGTAAATATTTACCAAAATGTAAAGTGTCTCGAGAAAAATCAACATGAGTGTTATTGAAAAATTTGTTCAAAACTTATTTATCACTAAACAGCTGTGTCAAATCATTTCTAGTGTTATTGTTATAAGCACAGTTATTTAGTTATACTGGTATATGAACGTTAATAATTGTATATAAATTTATAATAGTAAACAGATAAATTTGGTCAGAAAATTGTATAATACATTGGACGTTACGAAAAAGTTTGAATACTAATTTAACAAAGCAAATGCGCTTACATTTTCAAGCAATCACATATTGTGTACACATCTGTACATTGTAAACACATTTTGTGTACACATCTTTTAATATGGCTTTTAGTCCACAGTCAGTTTCTCAGAGCATAATACTTTGATTCCGCCATAATTTATAATACAATTTTCTGACAAAATTTATTTGTTTAGTATTATAAGTTTATGTACAATTATTAACGTACATGTGTATTATGTTCACATACCAATATAACTATGCAACTATATTTGCTTATAACAAATTAAAAAATACTTTTAAAGTGTACTTCATTTCAAATGAAAAACATTTTTAGTGTAGGCAAGCAAACAAAAATCACCGGAAGTTACTTTACTTCCGCTTACCCAATGCGGAATATACCATTAACCACTACATGAAGCTTTAGAAGAAAGGTCTATCATAGTTGATGAAAACAGTTATTTTAGAATGCCGTAATAAACTTCTTTATGATATTTTTTGAAGCATCCACTATCGTGGAATTATTTTTTTAAATTTTCTCAACAATCATAAATTAGAAACGCAGCTTCATTTTACATCACATAATGAAAGTATAGTTTCAGTTATTTAGCTTTCAATGAACAAATATTAGCAACAAAATATTGTTTTAGATGATTTCTAGAAGGATAATTACGCATCAACAATCAAGAACTTTGATCAAGTTAATTCAAAGTAACCAATTTTACTTACCCCATGTGAGCCTATTAAATGAGAACATTCTTGAAATATATTTTCGCTATGCACAATTAGCAAATTATGAAACAAAAAAAAACGTTTAGTAGTATGAGGCAAGTCTGACTATGATAAATTACCCTCATTTATTACCTGAAAAAATTTCGAGTTCACATTTACTAGGATACGATGTCATTGAATTTTCTGACAATCTCCATGTACTCTTCATAAAAAAATTCATGGTTCGTATAAAAACATTGTTTTATAGGAACACTTTCCTTGGTTAATTACATTAATTGACTGTCTAAAAAATAGGAATTTGTTTTTTTGAGAAAATAGTTTATATGGGAAAAAAATTCTGAGTAGTTAAAAGATTTCTTATACAAAAAGGTATTCAGGTATTTATTCTGTAGTGTTTTTAGGTGTTTTCAACATTTTGTAATTTAAACGAATTAATAAATTTTCATCTAGCGTGATTAGATTAGTTTTTTTACAAGAAAAAAATGAGTTTTTAAGTGGAGGATTCTTGATGAAATTAAAGAAAACAACTTTTTTTTATTAACACCATACTTTTTTGAATGCTTAATCTAAGCATCGACACAAAATTGTATAATGCAAAACTGAGAAAATATAAATAATTCGTCGAATAAATAAAAATATACACCTAGTAGATTATTATATTTTACAAAATTAGGTTTTAGAAAATTGATTAAAATTACACACGTGTAATAATTCAAATTTATGGTTTATCTAATTAATAAACTGTCTGACCTTAATATTTTCTCATTAGAACACACACACTACTACAAATTAAAGGTACATATTCGGATCAATCTCACGTTAAAATTTTCTCTCCATGTTTTAGAAAACAAAATATTTTGTTTCCTTTTGAGTGAACGAAATATTTTGTATTAGTTTAATGATGTTTAATAATGTTTACAATATTTTAATAATGTTTACAATATTTTAAAATGTAAAATATTCACAATCTATATCAAATCTAATTAACAAAACTCGATTAAATTTATTCCAGCGTAGAATTTTTGTTTTAGTTTCTCCAATTTTTCAGCAACTTTAATTATGCTTCATTATGAAGGATTCTAAATCAAAACAGTTAAGATGGTGTGTTCGGATAATTAATATCGATTCTTTCTGACTGTAAAAGTTGTAATTAAATTAAGCAGTAGATTTATTTTCGAAACATTTAATTTGCATTTTAATATTGATAAGTGCACACACATAAATATATCGATTTAATTTTATCCCTTAAATAAAGCATGAATTATGTTATTATATCTGAGGGATACTTTTGAACTCAAATATAAATTGAATCGTTTAGACGAATATCGCTCTATGTGCAAATTTTTAGAAAATTATATTTTAATGGAATAATGGTCTATGGTGTTAGACATCGATTTTCGAAGTTAATTCCCAAAGGAAGACGTTAAACTTTGTTGGTGATTATTTAAGTTGATCAAATCACGCATTCGAGTGTGGAACAACGGTCTATGTGGAAACACCACCTCTAGCTACTGCCGGACTTATTTGTTTACAGGGAAGGTTACGAAATCGCTAAATCTTGCTCAGGTTTTGGTGCGGTCTTTTGATTATTTTCTTTATAATAACCCTGATGGTTGTTTTGACGAGGTGTTTCTCCATTAGCAAGTGATCAGATATTTATGGACATGATATCTCGTCATTAGAAGAAAACTGACCAGATCTTGATCTCATGATTAAAAAAAGCGGGCCGGCACAGTCCCCACTGTACCGTAAGGTTTGGTTCGTGAATACTTCTTGCGTCTTCGGTAAGCTCTAGATCTCTCCGCACTTGCCATAGGTTTAGACTTCATGGTATTATTTGGTTCGTCTTGAACTGCTCTTTCAACCTGTTTACGTTTCATATGCCGCAATTAAACTACTGTGATATTTTGCCTTCATAGTGAAATCTTCGACGAATCGTCACTTTCCATGCACACAATTTTCACACAAATGGTTTAAACTGTCAATCAGTCAAATTTATTTGTGGAACTCGTCGTTCTCTTCAATTTAAGCACGAACTCGCCACGACCCGTCGATTAGAACTGAAGTTACAGTAGTTAAACAGGCCAGCGAATGCTCGAAATGTGACTCATTTCCCCCACCACGCGGTACAAAGGTCAGAGGGGGAGTGGTCAACCTGGTCTACGCGGCCCACCTTCCACTACACGATGATAGGTCATTTATCCCCATAGGCTGATTCTCCTGGAATTATGGGCTTTGAGATCAACACTTTTCGTGACGCGCAAGTTTCTGCCGATGACCCCCATGCATGCACTTTAGATCCTCCCCAGACCAATTTTAAAGACGTATTCACATCAAAAATTGGCAGTATATATCGTCACCACGCCATAGGCGCGTATCTGCAAAATTGACGTTTCTACGAATACGCGTTCAAAGTTTTGATGTTTCGGGAAATAACGAGTTACGACTCGAAGGTTGTATTCGCATGAAAATGAGCGTTTCCACTAAGAATCAAGATGATTCGTGGCTTTGTCATAGTATAAAACGTAAAATGGTGACTCAAAAAATGCGCGTATCTGCAAAATTGACGTTTCTACAAAACGCGTTCAAAGTTTTGATGTTTCGGGAAAAATCGAGTTACGACTCGAAGGTTGTATTCTCATGAAAATGAGCGTTTCCACTAAGAATCAAGATGATTCGTGGCTTTGTCATAGTATAAAATGTAAAATGGTGACTCAAAAAATGCACGTATCTGCAAAATTGACGTTTCTACAATACAAAAACGCGTTCGAAGTTTTGATGCTTCGGAAAAAATCTAGTTACGACTCGAAGGTTGTATTCTCATGAAAATGAGCGTTTCCCCTAAGAATCAAGATGATTCGTGGCTTTGTCATAGTATAAAACGTAAAATGGTGACTCAAAAAAATGCGCGTATCTGCAAAATTGACGTTTCTACAAAATGCGTTCAAAGTTTTGATGCTTCGGGAAAAATCTAGTTACGACTCCAAGGTTGTATTCTCATGAAAATGGGCATTTCCACTAAGAATCAAGATGATTCGTGGCTTTGTCATAGTATAAAACGTGAAATGGTGACTCAAAAAATGCAGTTAGGTAAAAATTGCTAAAATGCAGATTGGTGCCTTTTGGCGTGGTGATAACGATATCTTGATAACGAGATGTCACTAACAAAATTGGCCAGATCTCGATGGACAAGAATTCTCGTCGAAACCACTTGGAGGGTTAAGATGTATTTCATGACCATGGAAGGAGAGGGAAAGGTGACACTTCTCCAAGTGATTTCAATCGCCTTAAGCAGCTTACTCAAACTTACAAAATGTGTTGTTGCTTATCCTCCTGTTCTAGGAAACCTGATCTAGCTACACCAGGTTCATAAGATCCTGCCTTCTGAGCAGGAGAGAAGGTGTCGCCTCTTGGTCTTCCGCCAACAAATCCAAGGGAGGCACCAACGCAACAAAATTTAGAAATGTTCTATTTGCCCTTTACTAGGCTTTACTATTTGCCCTTAATAGGCTTTACTATTTGCCCTTAATAGGCTTTCTAAAGAATCGATGGATTTTTTCAACCTCTAGAAAAATTCTATTGTCTCTTTCCTTGGAATATAATCCTTTGGAATGATTCTAGTGGCTAATTATGTAGAATAAAATTTATAGGGCTTTCTAAAGAATCCATGAATTCATTCAAACTTTAGAAATTCTATTGGTCCTTTCCATAGAAAGGAATTGTTCTTTGCATCGATTCTATTGGTTCTTTCCTTGAAATAGAAAGCTTTGAAATTATTAACTCATTCTGTAGAATAGAATCCTTCCGAAAATTCTATTGATCCCTTCCTTAGATTAGAATCCTTTGGAAAAATTCGATGGTTCTTTCTTTATATAAAAATCCTTTCGAAAGATTCTATTGTTCCTTTTCTTTAGAAAAGAATCCCTTGGAAATATTCCATTGCGCCTTTCGTCATAGAATATTTCTTTGGAGAAATTATATTGGGGTTATTTCCTTATATTATAATCTTTTGAAAATATAAGGATTAGAACAAGATGACGTCACACCGTCAGTACGGAGTTGTTAATTTGGTGCGGGACTGATTTCTTTCCTACAAAACTGAACAACGGGAGGGAAAAGGAAGGCGTGGTGGAGAATAAGTGTAAAAAAATGGCATCGGTTCTTTGTTCGCTGGACTGCTCTCAAACAATACGTTATCTGATCTTATTAAACCGCTGTATACATTGTAAAAAGCAATTTTGATTAAAATAAAAGATTTTACCTGATAAACGTTCTTTTAATTGAGATCAAAGAACTTTACTGTTCCTATCCTTAGAATCGAATTCTTTTCGAAAGATTCTGTGGGACAAGAACGTCAAAATTGTTTAGAAGACATACAGGGAAGATTACGTTGCAAGATGGAATTATACGTGCGAACTTCTCATAGGTTTAACATTCCTAAAAGCATTTTTTTACCATGGTAAAAAGCAGGGACAAAAAATTTGAACTGCAAGTGAGCCTCCTTAAAGGATACGAAGTATAATTTATAAGGTGTGAAAATCAGCATTCCTTTTTCTACCCCTCCCAGGAAAGGAAGATTAATGTTTTATGTAATGACCAATTGATTTTACATTCCTAGAGAGAAGGTACCCTCAGGATCGATACTAATCTACTGTATATACAAATTGGCGATAAATGTAAAGTCATCTATTTGTGCTGTGATACTCCTGTGTAAATACCTCAGTGCGACATTTCTAATGAATGACTTAGAAGCGTACATTCGTGTGAGCAGTCGTGGCCGAGTGGTTAAGGCGATGGACTAGAAATCCATTGGGATCTTCCCGCGTAGGTTCGAATCCTACCGACTGCGAAGTAATTTAATTTTAAAATATAAAGTTTATATATATAATTGGATTTTGGTAGTTAAAATTGTATTGATAGGAAGGGGAATTTAACTCAGTCAATTGAATTTCTACTTCGTTTTTGGACGCGTTGTTCCTTTTGGAAAAATAAGAAGCAGAAAAATTGTAAAAATTGGGTTAAATGTAGAATTTCACAGGAATTGTCATCTAGACGCTAAACTATCAATTTTCCTGTCTTGTAATTTTATATACCTCTCTTGTTATTTTAAAAATCTGCTAGTAAATTTTTCTATATTTAATTGTCCTTTATTTACTGTCTGTTGTTCCGTTAATTGAAAATACCAATATATTTTTAAATAAATATTTTATAACATAATTTTCTAATATCAGACCAAAAACAGCCATGTCCAATTTATTTTATTTTCAACAAGAAAATTATCAACATTCACAGATAGAAAAACAGTATTTTGTCTTGATATTTGAATAAACGGAGTAGCGCATTAACGTGAAGTGTGAAACAAAAAAGGTTTGGGTATTGAAGTCGAGATGTTTCAGACTGTTTATTCAGGCATCTGGCCACTGTATGCACCCTTGCACAAACCGAATGGCCCGTAAAACGTGAATTGCGTTTAGGAGGTGTGGATTTATAGCACACCGTAAAACTCGAATAAGCCTATTAATAAAAGATACGAAACTTCGCAGTGATCCCGATGGATTTCAAGAGAAATGTTTCAATCATTTTATCCCGACTGATTACTCGGGTGAACCTCCTAATTCTTTCAATCTATATTGATAATATTGGTTTCCTTATGCTGTGCTAATTTTTAAGTATTAATTGTTTATTGTCTAATTGTTTTTGAGTGTATATGATACTGTGGAAGACCGATATCTGGCAAATGTCGATATTCTCTGGTGAATGTCAGCATTCGCATAGTCCTTGGTGTATGTCCGAAATATTTGCTAAATATCATTATTTCTCACTTACACCGGCGAATGTCGACATTCAGCATTATTCATTTTTCGCCGCTGTTGACTGCTGGACAAATTCCAAATTGGGCTTTGCTCTAAAAATGATTTTTGCAGCTGTGCTAGTGAGCAGTCGTGGCCGAGTGGTTAAGGCGATGGACTAGAAATCCATTGGGATCTTCCCGCGTAGGTTCGAATCCTACCGACTGCGAGAGTTTATTTTTATATGTTGGGTATCACACACACATGTTTTTTCAACTCTTGGATGTCTACTAAAACCACCCCAGTGACGAAAATTTGAGTGTGGAAAAACTACCCGGAGAAAGAGGTGGAATTTTGCACGGTCATAATAAGTGTCTATCCTTCTGATTTTTGCTATTTTTCCTCTCGTTTGTGTTTGTCAGTTGGCTCAATATGGCCTTTGCGCCATAAAACCCAAAACTAACCAACTACAACAAATGTCATTCCAAATTGATTTCCATCAAAATATACGAAGGTTCCTATTCATAATTTTTTTAAATATTACTTTAATATTGTACACAAAAAAATTTAAAAAATGAAACCACATTTAGATTTCGTCGGGCTCTTTAATACTAATGTAATTTTTCTTTAATAGTAATGTAATGTAATCTTTCTTTAATAGTAATGTAATCTTTAACAGTAATGTAAAGCTCTTTAATAGTAAACCAGTATTGATTTCCATCAAAATATACGAAGGTTCCTATTCATAATTTTTTCAAATATTACTCTAATATTGTACACTAAAAAACTATTTAAAAAATAAAACCTCATGTAGATTTTGCCGGGCTCTTTAATAGTAATGTAATATAAAGTATCAAGGGTGAAGGGAGAATGTCATTTTGGAAGATATGAATAAAAGTCTAAGAACTTATTAACCCACCATATGGTTTCGACGAGATATCTCGTCCATCAAGATCGGATCAATTTTGCTATTGACACGATATCTCGTCATGAAGGTGCTGCAGATTGCTTTATGATAACGAGATCAAGATCTGGTAAGTTTTCTTCTATTGATGAGATATCTCGTCAACAAGATCTGGTCCGTTTTGTTCTAGTGACGAGGTAACTCGTAAAGACAACCACCTGGAGAGTTAAACATGAGGAACTCCAAACTTTCTATACTCATAATAATTTAACTATGTACTATGAAACGGCTGGATCAAACGATATATACCTTTTATATATGATGTTAAATTTTTATATAGACTCAAGGCTATGAATCAAAATTGGGATTGTTGTTAGGAATAATAAAGTTTGTGCATGATTTAATTTGAAGACGTCCCCTCACTCAAACGAATTTATGGAAGACGTTATTTACATGTCAAATTCAATCTTGGAATTTGCTTTACTATTAAAAATAATTTAATGAAGAGGTTCGATTCGTTTTGTTTCTCCGGCTGTACCTAATACGATTTCAACACTATTTTTTAATTGAAAGAATATACGTATATTCTCGTATGTGGTGAACGATAAGAAAACACAATCAACGTAATGGCGATTCTGAAAAACCCTGTTTGATTGAATTCAGAATTTCCTTTTTGAAATACCGTACAACCTCGATAAGTCCAAATAAATCAGGATAACTCGTCACTTCTGGTAACACGTCAATTTTCTTCAGTCCATCTAGCTCTCATAGATGTCAATACAATAAAACTCGTTTACTCATTGCGAATTCAAATGCTACTCTGCATGACTGATCACTGTGCAAATGTCTTTAACCCTCCAAGTGGTTTCGACGAGATATCTCGTCTATCAACATTCGACCAATTTTTCTAATGACGAGATATCTCGTCCTCAAGATATTGGCGAATTTTTTAAGATGACGAGATATAAAAAGATATGTTATCTTCTATGTTAAGTTGATGATGGAGGGGATATCTAATGACGAGATATTCCCTCCATCAAAATCTGGTCAGCTTTGCTAATGACGAGATATCTCCTCATTCGAAAATCTGACTATTGTCGACACAACCACAAGAAGAGTTAAATAAGCAAGATTTGTATCTGATGACACACAAAATGAAGTCTAAAATGATAACTGATCCTGATTCGCTATTTAATTTATGTACAATCGTGAATGAAAGTGGAAGTACAATTCCTGACATAAATGAATAGATAGAAATCGATAACAACGATAACACAGATATCGATAACAACCATAAAATAATCAATTACGAAATTTTTAGAAGAAAATCATGATAGTGACAGAGATGAAAGTGGAAAAGAAGAAATGTTGTCACCATCTAATAAAGTTCTTGAAGCCTTAGAAACAATTTGATATTACCATAATACAAGATACTAAAGATGATGAATTCAAAGCACTAAATGTTGTAAAACTGTTAATTGTACTGACATGTATTGGTTTCAGTCAAAATTTGGCAAGTACTTTACATTATAATACGTGTGTTAGCCTTCCAAATGGTTTCAACGAGATATCTCATCCATCAAGATCTGGCCAATTTTGATAATAACGAGTTATCTCGTAGTCAAGATATTGCCAATTTTTTATGATCAAGTTCAGGTCAGTTTTCTTCTAATGACGATATAGCGTCGAGACAACCACCAGGAGGGTTAAGTAGTATTAAATCTCAAAAAAATATTCAAAAAGGTAAAGTTAACTTTTTTTAATTTACGCAATTTGTAGCATTCCCATTAATTTATATTATTGTTATAACGTAATAAATTTACATGTTCTTAAAAAAATGCCATATTGAGTACATTCTGTGGGTACTCCGCTTCACCCTCCTGGTGGTTGCCTCGACGAGATATCTCGTCGTTAGAAAAAACCGACCTATTCTTGATTTCGCCATCATCAGAAAACGGCAATATCTTCATCATTCAGAATTCAATAGGCATTATCCATGGCGAAATATCTCGTCAGAAAAATAGGTCAGATCTTGGTGGACGAGATATCTCGTCCAAGTCTTGTCAATTTTGCTAAGAACGAGATATATCGTTGAGACAAAATCGCCTTATCACTCCAAGGGGAAGTGAAGATCCAATTAGGAAAAACAAATTGCCCTTTCCCAGAACTGATCACAGTTTGAACAGAATTTCCAGTAGAAGCTTGACATTAAAGGACATATTTCGACTCGAAGATAAACAACCAAGTGAGTTAAATCGTCAAAATTTCGAGATTTCACTGTTTAGATAAATTGATGGTAAAAGGGAAATTATTTATTACGTGCTAAGCTACATCTGTGTAAATACCTCAGTGTGACATTTCTAATGAATGGCTGGGAAGCGTACATTCGTGTGAGCAGTCGTGGCCGAGTGGTTAAGGCGATGGACTAGAAATCCATTGGGATCTTCCCGCGTCGGTTCGAATCCTACCGACTGCGAAGAATCATTTTTACTTCTTTAAAGAGGAGACAAGCCCTTAGAAATATATACTATATTGCTCTTCAGATGAGAAAGAGTTTCTCTTATTTGTAACTAGCTGAATTACCCGGCGTTGGTCGGGTTGAATTGTTTGTTATTCATCGTATTATTCACTGTTATTTCTAATGGAGATTTCAAATTCTTTTAGCCCCCTCTACAGAACCAGGAAAAATAGAACGGGGATTAATATCTAGATAATGTTTCCCGCAGGATTCTAAAGAATGAATGCTCCAAATTTGGCGCTAATTGGTCTGAAAAAATAATGCTATGCCTATGGGGATTTCGAATTGTTTTTAGCCCCCTCTGCAGACTCAGGACAAATCCCCGAATTGAAGTTAATATTTAACCTGCGTTACCAGCAGTCGTCTAAAGAATGAATGTACCAAATTTGGTGTCAATTGGTCTGATAGTTATCGCATTAACGTTATTCCTAAGGGTATTTCTCATTGTTTTTAACCCCCTCTGCAGACCCAGAACATATTGAACGGGTTTAATATATATCCTGTTTCCCGCAGGATATATATTCAAGTTTGGAAGAATGAATATTCCAAATTTGGTGTAAATGGGCCGGACAGTGATCGTATAAATACACAATGTTATTCCTATGGAGATTTCGAATGGTGTTTTCAACCCCCTCTGCACACCCAAGACAGATAGTATGGGAGTTAATATGTATTCTACATTACCCAGTGTTCCAAAGAATAAGTGTACCAAATCTGGTGTGGATCGGTCAAACGCTGCAGATTTGTATACAGAACAGACAGACGCCAACTTTGCTTTATATATAGATAAAGAGAAACGTAAATTTCATTTGTAATTTGAACTGCGGTTATCTGTAATATTTTGATATTCTTTATTTGATGTGTGCTACAATTTTAGTAGCTCAGTGATTTACAATTTTATTTCCTTACACCTGGCTGACGAACGAGTCTTCCTTTTGTAAGTTTAACTGTTTATTATTATCTTCAGTATTTTGATTATTATATTTAATGTTCTGGCATATTTGAATGCTGCCATCAACAATAAGCAACTTTGTTAGTCGTCTGAGCGTGACGTAGGATTGCTTTTAGCCCACAACCCGCATAATGAATAAATGGCCACGTCCATTGGTTAAAAGAATCCTAAGAAAAATTTGATTGGTCAGTCTACACTGATTTGAAGTCATTCAGGGAAGATTTGAGATTGCTAAACGGATATATGCGTGCGAATCCCTCAGTGTTAATGTTATATTATATTTACAGTTACTAATTGATGTACCAAAACAAATTAAAATAGATCAAAAACCCAAAACAACTTTCTAAGGAATTATTTTATTAGTTTTGTATTTCTAAAATATAAGTTATTTCCTTGAAGTTCCGCCATTTTTGCATGACACATATTTGTTACAAAATCGCGTAATTTGAAGAAGTCCCCAAATTTAGCATTATCATATAACAAGTCCATCAGAATCGATTTTAATCAAAATATATGAAAGTTGCTGTTCATAATTTTTTTCATAAAGTTCATAGTTATTATCGCGTGCTACTATAAACTAAACATATTTAATGGAAACATATTTTCTCGGGTTCTTTATTAGTACCGCAATTAAACGTTTCAGCATAATAGAAAGAAATTTTCGGAAAACTTGAATTAATTAATTAATTAACTAAACTGGGAAACTAATTAATGAATAAACAAAACTGGAAAACTAATTAACTAATTTACTAAATGGGAAAACTTCTTTAACATTAGGTCTTCCAAATTTCCCATTCATAATCCAGTAACGGCTGGACCAAATGACTTGAAACTTTGTATTCAGTGTTTAATTTTGTTATATATTGAAAATGTGGCGTTAATATTAGGTATGGTTATTTATAATTATGGTTCATGAGCAGTTTAACATAAAGACGATCCCTTAAGCGAATTTTGTGTACATGAATTAGTCATCATTTCCTATTGAATGATTGAAATTTGAAAATACTTGAACTTGGTATTCGATGTTTAATTTTATATAGGTTCAAAATGTGGTGTCAATATTAGGTGCGGTCATTTAAAATTATGTTTGTAGTGCAGTTTAATATGAAGACGACCCCCAAGAAAATTTTATGACTAGGAATTCTAGTCGTTATTCGATATTGAAATTTTAAAATTCTTGAAACTTGGTATTCGCCGTGCAATTTTGATATTGATTCAAAATGTAGAGTCAATATTAGGTGTGGTTATTTACAATTATGGTTTGTGAGCAGTTTAATATAAGGACGACCCCTTAAAAAAATTTTGTGTATATGAATTATAGTCGTTTAGTATTGAATGGTACCTTCAAAGTAACTCTATGAAAACAGAATAAAATTAGGTTATTGGATTTTTTTTACGACTGGCACACTATTATCTATAGCTGCGTTTTTAAACCCTGTGTGCTGCAAGAATGGTACGGATGCCAAAACGGTTTAAATTGTGTAAGATTTATTTAATTTCCATGTAACTCAGGCCTACATGTATCGTATTCACCTGACTGACTCCAACATGTGCCTTATTTGTTTGATGATAATGTAAGATAATTTAGCTAAATTGTCAACCATATGCTTTGTGACCAGTTCCTTTGCCGGCAACTACCCTCTCTAGGTGTCTGGGCAGGATCAGGAGAGAGGATTGATCACTTTCGTGTATTTTATGGAGTAACCCTGGAATTTATCTTCATCTGTCCAATTACATATTGAGCCTAATGACCTCCATTACTTCAAATATCCCTTAGGTCAGTCGACACTTTTTATGCTAAAGTCAGAATAGGCTACATTGTAACTCAGTCCTACTTTAATAGCTTCATGTGGCTGACTCCAACAAGTGCCTTTTTTGACTTGACGAGGAAGACTTTGGAGAATATCTTGTTCGACTGCACCAGAGAACATTTTTAAAATTCTCAAAGATAATTTGTGCCTGCCCTTCTATTCTTAATGCTTTTCTAATGTTCATTTTATGCATATTGCTTAGCTAATTTACAGAAGACATCGTGAAATCGGCGTTTATACTACGGATTCATACATCAAGATGTGATTGTATAGAATTTCAACGTTTTAGTTTAAAACTTTTGACAATTGTGTAAGCGAATAATTAGTTCACAATTAAAACTTAATCCTTCAACTACACACTACTTCACTTTGGTTAGCTCTTAAAATAAATTTCCCATTATAGCGGAAAAAAGCAGTGGAAACAATGCTTTCCTTTTAACTGCATAAGGGTGCGAATCGCTTTTCCAATCAATAAGAACAAAAATAGATTCTGGTTGGAAACTGGAAGATGATTTATCGCTCCTGGTGGTTGTCACGACAAGGTACCTCGTCTTAAGAAACTAACCAGATTTTAATGGACGAGATATCTCGTCATTGGAAAATATATTAACCAGATCTTGATATCGTCATCATCGAAACATCGGCAATATCTTCACGACGAGATATCTTGTCGTTAACTAAATTCGTCCGATCTCAATGGAAGAGATATATCGTCGCAACCACTTGGAGAGTTAAGAGTATCCCTGCCCGAAATTCGACTTACCACTAAAAACACCCTAAAACTGAGGTAGTAGGTAGTAAATTAAAGTCGCACTGAAGCAACACAACGGGCTTTAGACGACGGTCCGGGATTAATCCCGAAGGGAAAGATCCAAGGAAAACGTCTCGTAATTTTGAACCACGGTCAGATGATGAGAACGCCTGAGCTAGCACTCCACTCACCGAAATTCCACACCAGGCCAACGTGAGGATAGTTGTGGGCACGAGAGATGTAACGTGCACCAGCCCCCTTGTACACGGCGGTCTTTGGCTGGACCGAGTTTCGAATTAGCAACCGTCCGATTGGTAATACGTTATTCTGGGCTAACCCCCCCCCCCGAAAAAAAAAACCCAGATAGCTCATTAAGGTGTATGTATAAACTAGAACCTTTTTTTTATTTTGACTTTAAAAATCCAGTTTTTTCCCAATAGGTCATTGGTTTGTGCTTAAACTTATTAAGTGTGAAAAATTCTGATTAAACTACTTATTAATTATCTAATTTAGATATAATTAGCTAATTAGCACGTTTTCTGAACAGTGATATCTCAAATTCTAATGTGTTCAGAAAGACAATTCCTGTTGGAAATTATTCCTAATATTATTCTTCATGTTTTGACCTTCCGTCAAGTTGCTAGAGGGAATAGGTTATTTTTTACAATATTTTTCACGAAGGAAGTGTAAAAAATAAAGATTTTTTCAGGAATTTCAACATTTAAAAATCAACTAAAAATTCATTTCTTAACCAATAACTTCGACTGAGGGTCAAAACATCCACTGTATTACATAGATTATGACACAAAAATAATTATAATAGATCTATTCATTGTTGAGTGATCACTGTTCGAAAGAAGCATCCTATTGCAAAAAAAGTTCTTCAGAAATCGAGTTTAAAGTTTTGGAAACGTGTTTGTCTAAGGTGACAGTACCTATCCCAAAACCTTTTATCTTGAAAACTATTTCGAATATTTACAAGATCTTGGTATCGTTTGAAAGCTAAGGGGTTGGACACTATTTTGAATTATTAAAAAATAGATCGATATTTTAGTCAATTTTCGTGATTTCTAGTGTATACATGCACCTTAAATATTTAACGAAAGTAAGTTAGAAGAGAAAGTAATGAATAAAAAAGTTTTGAATAATTTTTGAATATTATTTATTATTACGAAAGTACAAAAATACAAATTGTTTAAAAAAATTTTACTGTTTGGAGCAAAAGGAAGGAGGTAGTAATTGCTATAATGTTTGTAAATCAATCATAATTATAACTATTATTTTTTTAAAGTAAGAAAGAAATGTAATGTTTTTTGGTGTGCCCTAGAATTTTAATAATTAGTTTATATGTGCCATGATGTGAAAAAGTTTAATAATCGCTGATCTACAGTATTAACCCTCCAGATGAATTCGACGAGATATCTAGTGCAGCAAGATCTAATAAATTTTGCTAATGACAAGATATCTAGTCATAAAGATAGTGGTGATTTTTTTATGATACAAAGATAAAAAATTTGTCAGCTTTCTTCCAATTACGATATACCTAGTCCATCAGATCTGGTCAGTTTTGCTAATGACCTCGTTGAGACAATCACCAGAAGTGTTAAGCACTATTTATGTCCTGTATATAAAACCTAATAATCAGAGATAAAATCTAAATGCACAAAAAAGAGTAGTTTTTAAATATAATCTTAGTTTTTATAGTTTGATCTCGTTAGCAAGAGTGGAATTTCATATCCTGAAACCTCGTATCAAAGCAACTGATTTGAATCAGCTTGTTCAATTTTCAGTTTCTTACTGTTGGTATCTAAAATTACTTTTTGATAACATAAAAAGGTAATTGGGGTAAAAAATAAGAAATATAAAGTAAGAACTCCCTTCACTTTCTTTAGTAAATACGATGGTTGATAAGATATAAGAGCTCCCAGGGTAATGGATTTTTCTCGTCTTCGAAATAAAGCTTCAATATTTTTCTTTCATGAAAACTTTTAAGTGCTTCAAGTAATCCTGTGCGAAATTCATGATATTATAACTTTGGAAAAATTAGCGATTATTTAAAATCCAGACTTGTGGGGTTTAAATTAACTTGCATGGCAATATGCTGTTAACAGCATCCTTTTATGCAACTTTGAATTTTTAAACATTACGATAAGATTTAGTATTAAAAGAAGTAATAAATCGTAAAAGCTTTTAATCCCTATAATTTTTAGAGGTATAATGAAGCATTTAAGGGATATATATTGTGTGCAGTGTAAAATAAAATTAATGTTAGTTTAAACTTTCATTAATCTTTAGTTCAAATTCTTAACTAAATATATAAACTTTTGAAATAAATTTGAGATTCAAGATATGATACGCTAATTTTTAAGTTTTCGATCTCTTCTATGGACTACTAGAGTATTACAGTTAACCTTTTAAGTATTTACGAAATGTATTGCATAATTACATAGTGAGGACGATTTACGTAATATATTATGGGATAGAATGTGTATTTTAAATGTGTTAAAATAAGTTTCAAAACACAACATTTGAACAAATAAAATGGAGTAGGATAGTTGAATTAACGTTGCACTGAAGTAAAACAACAGGCTACTGGCAACGATTAATCCCGAACGGAAATATTCGAGGACCACGCCTCATTATTTTGAACCGTGGTCAATTTACTAGGTCAACACAAAAGCTGACACGCTACTCTCTAAACTTCCACACTACGCCAAGATGAGGACATTAAGGTCATGACAGATTTAACAGTTCCCTTTGTACACGTCTGTCTTGGATTGGAACTAGCAACCCACAGGTTGCTAATCCCTTGCCTTTCCAAACAAGCCACCGCGATCCTTTTAAAAGAGGGTAGTGAAGGAAAAGGATAATACGAAACCAGAGAAACATTTCACTACTGCTTTGTATTATCAATGCATATAAAATATATTCGATAAAAAGAATAAACATATAGAATCAAGACACATACTAAAAACTGAAATGTTTAGATATTTTTGTTAAGAAAATTAATTGTATATCATTATATACAGGGTGTTTTTAAGTAACTCTTCATTTTAGTGAAAAAGTCGAATAATCATTTTATGTTTTTGGTTTTTAAATCATCAGTCTTACCACTTAAAATAGAATGCGACTAGTTGATACGCGTCTATGAGGTTTAAACTATAGTGAGGTTTAAAGTACGAAGAGAGGTGAGACAAGCGTTTAATAGAAAATTCCGAAAATCATCTTCAATGGTAGCCTGAACACTCCTTTAGGTTTGTTTTGTGAGGTTTTGTTAAAGCAGATACCTACAAACTTAAGATTAACAGTATTAATCAACTTAACTCTCCTTGTAGTTATCTCGACGAGGTATCTCAACAGTAGAAGAAAACCGACCAGATCCTGATGGACGAGATATCTCGTCATTAGAAGAAAACCGACCAGATCCTGATGGACGAGATATCTCGTCATTAGAAGAAAACCGACCAGATCCTGATGGACGAGATATCTCGTCAATAGAAGAAAACCGACCAGATCCTGATGGACGAGATATCTCGTCATTAGAAGAAAACCGACCAGATCCTGATGGACGAGATATCTCGTCATTAGAAGAAAACCGACCAGATCCTGATGGACGAGATATCTCGTCATTAGAAGAAAACCGACCAGATCCTGATGGACGAGATATCTCGTCATGAGAAGAAAACCGACCAGATCCTGATGGACGAGATATCTCGTCATGAGAAGAAAACCGACCAGATCCTGATGGACGAGATATCTCGTCATTAGAAGAAAACTGAGCAGATCTTGGTCTCGTCAACATTAAAAATTCGGTAATATTTTGACGACGAGATATCTCGTCATAAATAAAATTGGTCAGATCTTGATGGACAAGAATTCTCGTCCAAACCACTTGGAGGGTTAAGAAGCGGATTACAGTTGCAGTGGCTAAGCTTACACCAGAACAAATTATTGTTAATTGTTTAAGTGGATGTTGTGTTGTAGTAAAGCGATCAGTCTGCTCTCATTGTATGAATATTTTTTTATTGTCAATAGATGTTTTCAGAATTACCCCTCCTGTGGTTGTCTCCACGAGGTATCTCGTCATTAGCAAACTCACCAGATCTAGTTGGACGAGATATCTCGTAATTAGAATAAATATATTGGCAATATCTTGATGACGATATATTTCGTCATTAGCAAAATTGGACGGATCTTGATAGACGAGATATCTCGTCCAAATCACAATGAAGGTTGAGAGAATACGAGTTGTATTATTTGGCATGCTCCTCGCATGCCAAATAACGTCAATTACAAGATGGGAAAACTACCCTCAAAAACACTAACATCCTCTAAATTTAGCATAAAAAATCATAATTTTGATTAACCGTCCAAGTGGTTTTGACGATGTAATCTAGTCCATCAAAATCTGACCAATTTTGTTATTGCCGAGATATCTCGTCTTCAACATATTGACGAATTTTTAATGATGACGAGATCAAGATCTCATCAGTTTTCTTTTAATGACGAAATCTTTCGTCCATTAAGATCTCGACATTTTTCTTCTAATGACGAAATATCTCGTCCATTAAGATCTGGTCAATTTTTTCTAATGAGGATATATCTCGTCCATCAAAATCTGGTCAGTGTTTTTCGAATGACGAGATATCTCGACCATTAAGATCCGATCAGTTTTCTTCTACTGATGAGATATCTCGTCCATTAAGATCTGATCAATTTTCTTCTAATGACGAAATATATCGTCCATTAAATCTCGACATTTTTCTTCTAATGACGAGATATCTCGTCCATCGAGATCTGGTCAGTTTTGCCAAAGACGATGTACCTCGTCGAGACAACCATCAGGAGGTTTAAACAAATGCGCAGATGAGAGCACAATCATGCGCACATTATATAAATTGATAACAGTCTCTTTCGGGAAAGAAACTAGCTACATTATGGATTAATTTTTAAATGTTCTTGTTTGTATAACGGATAAAATTTTAAAAGTTCTTGTCTAACATGTAGATAAAGTTCTAAAAATTCTTGTTTTTAAACGGATACAGTTCTAAAGTTTGTGTTAAATATTCTTGTTTGCATAGCGAATAAAGTTCTAAATGCTTGTTTGTAGAACAGATAAAGTTCCAAAGTTCTTGTTAAACATTCTTGTTTGCATAAGGAATAAAGTTCTAAAATTTTTGTATAACGGTTAAATTTACAAAGGTCTTGTCTCTCCAGATCTTGATGAACCATATATCTTGCCCATCAAGATCTGGTCATTTTTCCAATGCCGAGATACCGAGAGAAACAACCAGGAGAGTTAAAAGTCATGATATGTGCAAATGCAAATACACAACTTTGTGCAATAAAGGAATCGAAATAACAAAGTACTCATTCTAATCGGAACGATAGATGTTTTTCAATCAAACTCTTCAAAATTCCCTCCCGCAAACACCCGCCCTTTTACGGCAGATAACATTCCAGAGGAATGGCTGACGAGGCACATACATACCTCCACAGGGAAGCCATACCTGTCCTGTTAAGGAGATTCCACAGTTTAACGGGCATGCTAGGAGGAAAAATTTAAAAAGGAAGACAGAAAAAAGTTCTCGAACTTGAAAGGTTCAAGAATCTTAGAGGTAAGTATTCTAGAATACTGCTTTCAGTTCTTCACCGTGATTCGCTAGGAAATCCAGCAGTCTGGATATCTTGTTCCAATTCTATGGTGGAATACAAAGTCACGGCTTACATTAAGTTTTAAATATATTTTTTTCATTTCCTTAAATAAACTTGTGATATGATTTCGTAATGGGGTAATATTTTAAGTTTTGGTATTTAAATTGATATTTTTCTCTGTTTTACATAATTTGTGTTTAAAGTTAGCGACATACAAGAAATAAAGTTATTTTACTCTCGTGTTTATAAATTTTATATTACCTAATAGAAAAATTCTGCTTAAATTGACAAATAAATTTCTCCCTATTCCACCTGTAGCTTCGAAGATAGCCCACTCGTATGTCCTGAGTGATCTTTTCTTTTCCCATGATGTTTACTGTCTTTAATAAACACGGGGCCGCGCTCCTGGGATACCCAGACGATTTTTATATGCTTTCATCCCCACTACTTTGTTCCTCTTTTTCCTCTTTCACATTTCTCTTGACGTTTTCTTGTGTTTGACGCAGCTTGGCCAAATATGACCCTTGTGCCATAAAACTCCAAGACAATCAATCAACTTTCCTACAATAAAAATATTTACACTCGTTCTACAATAAAAATTTTTACTTTCTAATATTTCTGTCCTTTCAAAATACTGAAAGATTCTGTGTATTTAATGGGGGAAAGTTAGCGATACTCAATGAAGGTATAAAGTTTTTTGTAAACTTATAGATTTTATGTTCCACACATACACCGAAAATTGTATTTAACTACGAGGAGTGTTCAAATGAAAAGGTACGAAACGTCGTAAAAACCAAACCGGTTGAAATTTGAATATGCCGCTTTGGGATAACGTAGTGAGACATCTAAGGAAGCGAATGCACGAGTACCGGCGTGGTCGTGCGCATGCGCGGGCGCCCGCACATGACGCAGAAGAGAAGCATGCAGTTGTGTGTTCCGTCCAATTGACGCGGCAGTGCGTGTGAGGACATGGCGTTCACATTGCAAAATTCGACGATTGAGGAGCAGCGAGGTGTTATCAGATTTCTGATTGCGGAAGGTGTTAAACCGGTAGGTGAGACACTCCGTAGCCTACACAAGTCCATCAAGAGCAAACGGCCTGGGCTGCTCACGGAGGGAGTGATTCTGCTCCACGATGACCCGCGTCCACACGTCTCCAGGGTCACACAAAGTGTACTGGCCAAGTTCAAGAGGGGAGCAGCTTGAGCATCCGCCCTGCAGCCCGGACATATCGCCCTACAACTTCCATCTGTTTTGTCCGCTAAAAACATCGCAAAGGGAAGCGCTTCAACTCGGACGACGAACTGAAGGACACAGTGGAGGACTGGCTCTTGTCACAGCCACAGGAATTCTGGGAACAGGGAATCCTTCGGCTCGTGAAACAGTAGGATAGTTGTGCTCAGTCCTCTGGTGATTACTTTAGAATAAAGACTTCAATTATACCCACAGTGTCGTTTCGTACCTTTTCATTTGAACACCCCTAGTATTTAAATTTATAGCAGATATATATAATTAGAACACCAACTCTCGGCATCGAGAGGAACCAATAGATGGCATTGAGGAGATTCCTCAACCAACCATTTGTTATATAGTCTGCCCAAGTAAGTTGCGCACAAGTGACTAACGAAGACCTTGTATGTGAGGGGAGATTAGCGTCCCTGCGACCACCTGTTAAGAGACACCAGCTAAATGTTTTGTGAAAGAAGCAATACCAGACTCAATCATGGGCTTTGTTGTAAATAGGGTTAAGGATTGATGCTAAATAAATATCATTCATTTAGATCCAGGCAGGTCTGATATTATTTTTCAATCCACCCACGCCCACAATTTTATAAGTTGTTCAGCACTTGAGATGGAGAGTTATTGAAAAATCCCCTTCACCCGAGCTGAGCACATACAAATTAATTTATTCCTGTTTCACTTAAAGCTTCGCTGATATCCCACCCGCATGTACCTTTTCTTGAATAAAGATCTTTGTCATTCTATTTCTGTGCTTTCAAAAGACTTTTGATAGATTCTTTGTACTTAAAGGCAAAACGTTAGCCATGCAAAAAAATAAAGTTATTTTTTTCTAAATTTATGATTTCATATTCCTCGAAGAAAGTTTCACTAAAATTACCAAATTAATTTCCTCTTGAAGCTTACCCGCATGTAACTTCTAGGATAAAGGTCATTATGTCACAATATTTCTGGCCTTTCAAAAAGGAAGCTTTTGAAAGATTCTGAACACTTAATGGTGAGAAGTTCGCGATACGCAAGAGAAATAAAGTTATTTTGTTGTGAATTGATAGATTTTATATATTCCCTACACTCAAATTAATTTCTTCCGCTTTCACCTAAAGCTTAGCGGATACACATTCCTATATAACCTTTCTAACAATAAAGATATTTAGGCTGTAATGTTGCTGTCCTTTCAGATATGTGTAATGGGGAAAAGTTAGCAATACGCAGGGTTAGCATGGGAAATAAAGTTTTTTAATCGTGAATTGAAAGATTTTATTTTCATCGCACACAGAAGGTTCTTCTAAAATCACCAAATTAAATCCCTACTGGTTCACCAGAATCTTCACCGATAGCCCACACGCATGTAACATTTCTGTAATAAAGATTTTCACGTCCATAATGCTTCCGTATGAACTTAATGGTGAAAGGAGTTAGCTATACACAAAATTAATTAAGTTACTTTATCGTGAACTCGTAGATTTTAAATTCGTTCCACACAGAAAGTTTACTAAAGTTATTAAATTAATTTCTTCCAAAAGCTTCGCCAAAAGCCTGTCCCCGTATAAAATCTTTCTTTAAAATAAAGATATTACGTCGTAATGTTTTTGGCCTTTCAAAGTACTTTTGAAAGATTTTGTGTACAATAAGAAAAGATAGCGATACACGAAAGAAATAAAGTTATTTTATTGTGAAGTGATACATTTTAAATTTGATCCCCACTGAAAGTTATACTAAAATCACCAAATTAATTTGTTCCTGAAGATTCATCGATAGCCCAGACGTCCATAAATTTTCTACAATAAATACCCTTACGTCGCAATGCTTCTGACGTTTCAAGAAAACTTTTGAAATATAAAAACTTAATCGTGAGAATGGGAACTTAATGAAAACTTAATGGTTAGCGATACACAAAATAAAGTTATTTTATTTTGAATTCATACATATTAAATTTTCTCATCACAGAAAGTTTTACTAAAATCATCAAACTAATTTCTTCCACAAGCTTCTTGTATGCAACTTTTCTAGAATAAATATCTTTTCGTCGTAATGTTCCTGGCCTTTCGAAAGTCTTTGGAAAGATTCTGTGTACAATGGGAAGAGTCACCTATGCACAAAATAAGTAAATTTGTTTTATTGTGAGCTCATATAATTTAAATTCTCTCCACACAGAAAGTTTTACTAAAATCATCAAATTAATTTCTTTCTGAAGATTCACCAATAGTCTTCCCGTATGTAACTTTTTAGAATAAAGATCTTTTCGTCGTAATATTTTTGGCCTTTCAAAAGATTCTTTGTACAATGGGAAAAGTTAGCGATACACCAAAAGAATAAGGTTATTTTATTGTGAAGTGATACATTTTAAATTCGATCCCCACAGAAAATATACTAAAATCACTAAATTACATTTTTCCTGAAGCTTCTTCGATAACCCAGACGTCTATAAATTTTCTACAATAAAGACCCTTATGTCGCAATTCTTCTGACCTTTCAAGAAAACTTTTGAAATCTAAAAACTTAATGGTGAGAAGTTAGAGATACACAAAAAAAAGTGATTTTATTTTGAATTCATAGATATTAAATTTTATCGTCACAGAAAGTTTTACCAAAATCATCAAACTAATTTCTTTCTGAAGTTTGTACGCAACTTTTCTAGAATAAATATCTTTACGTCGTAATGTTCCTGGCCTTTCAAAAGACGAAAGATTCTGTGTACAATGGGAAAAGTTACCTATGCACAAAATAAGTAAATTTGTTTTATTGTGAACTCATATAATTTAAATTCTCTCCACAAAGAAAGTTTTACTAAAATCATCAAATTAATTTCTTTCTGAAGATTCACCAATAGCCTTCCCGTATGTAACTTTTTAGAATAAAGATCTTTACGTCGTAATATTTTTGGCCTTTCAAAAGATTCCGTGTACAATGGGAAAACGTTAGCGCTACACAAAAGAAATAGAGTTACTTTATTGTGAGTTTATAGATTTTATGCATTCCTCCCTCACGGAAAGTTTTGCTTAAATCACAAAATTAATTTCCTCCTGCTGCACCTGAAGTTTCGTCCATACCTCTACTCTCATCACAAAATAACGTCCACTTCATTATTCCTAACATCGAAAAGACCACGCTGCGGTTGGAACTCGGTAAACTATTGTTATCAAACTTTTTAACCCCAAAAAACTTTATTTTCTGCTGGGTCCTTTTACTAAACACGGGAAAGAGAAAACCTCTTAAGCTCTCACTACCTAGAGGATATTGTTCTCTTTCGCTTAAAGTTTCTCCCAAGAATGAGAGAAAAAAGGAATCTTATAAATAGAGGGAGCTTGTTCTTAAAATCCTCTAAGAGGGAAAGTAAATAAAATCCCGTAATCCTTTATTTTGTTTTGGTCTTAGACTTCCACAAAGAAATAGCCTAGTAATGTATAGGAAATAAAGTATTGGAGAACAAGTGCATTACAAAACTAGGAATTGGGATTTCGTTTTAGGGAAAAATGTATTTAGTGTCCTAAATTGTCTTCCACTGGAATCAGATTTGGAAAGGAAGTTTAGCTTAGCATTTATGTTAAGTGCTTTTAGCTGATGGTTGTTTATTTACAAGGTCTCTTCCGAAAGTATTCAGTCATTTCCAATATAACGAGAACTGTTTGTGCGTCATTGATGGAACTTGGCAGTCAAGGAGAGGGGGACATTGATGCGCATGCGTGAAAAGTCACTAACCCATTGGACCAATCCGTTGGGTTCTACACTCCCGTGAGTGAGTTTATGCTCTGTGAGACCGTATCAGTCGCAATTACTGAGTAGAGCAGTGAATTTACATAAAATTTTGAATTGAAATTGAAAATTCGCCTGCAGAAACTATTGGGATGATTATCCCTCTTGGTGGTTGCCATCATTATCTGATTGGTTTACGAGAGAAGAGCAGACAACAATTCAGTGATTCATTATCTGATTGGTCGTGCGACATAGTGGTAGACTTTGGTGATTTAACCATTTTTTACCGCCATCCTATAGAAATGGGCATTCACATCTACCCTGCCATAAGATGTTATATCACCAAACAAGGCGATAAAAGTCACTTTTTTTCCAGAGTAGTTACTGTTAGCCGACATATTAGTCCCACTTTTTGAAGCTCCTCACAATAGTACTCAGTCATATTTTATGTCTATGGTTAGTACCATAGAGGAAATATAAAAGTAGAGTCAGCAATAACCTTTCTATGCGTCTAAGATCATGTGACGAAAGCTGCTAGTAACCTTAGTGATCCTTAGACAACTTTTGTCTCCCAGAGGAAACGAGCGTTAGTCATCTGATTGGTCTACGGGACGGGAAAAGACGACAACCTTTTCATAGATTCATCATCGGATTGGTCTCCGCGACAGTCGATTTTTGCGATTTCCCCATTTTTCTCGCCACTTAACAGAAATATGCATTCTGTATATCTTGTCATAAGGTACTGTATCGCCAATCGAGGCGATAAAATGCCAAATCGGCCAACCGTCATTCTTTCACAGAGCAGTCACATGACTACTAGTCGGCATGTTGGTCACACTTTTTGAAGCTCCTCTCTATAGCAATGCTCAGTCTACTTATATCTCGTCTTTGGAATCACCGTATTCAGTTAAAGATTACTGCTCCAACAAGTGATCTTTGAAAATTCTAAAGAATTCTAAACAGACAGATTTTCTGTTTGAAAACTTAAAACTCATCGAGGAACAAGTAAAGAAAAGAGATATAGCCAAATAAGCTATATATCGAGGAGTTACTGTAGCAATAAGCTAATAGCCACTAAACTATTGAACAATTAAGCTGTCTAACAGTACTAAAATCGATACATTTATATCAAGTTTTTTTTATAGAAATATCGATACGATAAACGAATGTCGTGAAACTGACAGTTTTAACGTCGAGTGCAATACGTTTGTTCGGACTTTGACATTTTTTTCCCGTCTCAAAGAACTATTGCGTTTATATTTCTCCACTGCCTTATAAAAAGTGACAGTCAATACAGTCCTTAAACGACTTTCAGTTAAATGTCATAAAACTGTCTCGATTTATTAGACGTTCCTGTATTCTATAAATCCTGAGATAAAGAAAATCAAATCCCTTTATTTGAAGTACTTATCAATTTTTTTTTCAATCTTTTTTCCGTTTAATCTTATAAAATATTTCCCGTCTGGAAATATCTTACTCTGAAAAAAATTCTATAATTCGTTTTTAGTTTACCGAGTAAATTGAATACTTCATATATGATGGTCACTTTCTTTTCAGACTAAATTTGAAATTAAATAAAATATTTATATATTATTCGTATTTATATATATTATTACTCTTAACGGAATTTATACGTAGTTTTTTCACCCTCCTGGTGGTTGTCTTGACACGGCATTAGCAAAACTGATTAGATCTTGATGGACGAGATATCTCGTTATTCGAAAAAAAAAACAAGTCTTGATCACGTCATCATTACAAAATCGGCAATATCTTGATGAGATATTTCGTCTTTAGCAAAATTGTTCAGATCGTGATGAACGAGATATCTCGTCGAAACCACTTGGAGAGTTAAATTAAGTCATAGGTGATATTCAAACTGAAGTTAATTGAGTTGACGGTTAGGACGGAGGTGGACATCCACGTATCCTAGAGTGGACTAATCAAAGTGATTGTCCGTTTGCGGATTTACCTCTGCGATATTCGCCTTACACAAATCAGACAATACGCTATTGACTATTAATATTACAGTTATGGGGAAAATGACCTTATTTCAATTGATCTGCACTCATGTCAGCAAGCAAGTTAAGGTTTTCGCCAGTGCATACTTTCTACTATTGTATTTATTGCAAAAGAAAGTGAATTCGCATGCTAATGCGTGTCTGCCTAGTGATCTGCTCCAGACACCAAGTCTAGGTAGAGGCCGTCGCTATAGAAACAAGACTAGTTCATTTTGAGTAGGAGTGACTCTTAGGGATGATGCTTTGATCCCGGACCGTCTCCAATAGCTCATTGGGTTGCTCCAGTGCGACGGTAAACATCGGAAAGAGATAGTTAACTAGTATACATCTTCCCGGCGAGAAATAAAAATGTTTAATGTTTCCAACTTGTTATTAAGTGCTAATCTGACAAACTTGAATACATTTATTCAAGTATTCGCTATGGAAAATAGGATAAAGTCTCTCAATGGCAAAACGGGAGAGGGAAGACTTTAGGTCAGCAGAAGTTATCGTGGTAGACAGAGAGGAAGACAGTACCTCTCACCCCTGAAAGGAAATATAGAAGTTTCCGCTAAGTTTAATTTTATATTAGCTACCTCCCTTTAAAATTTGCACCAGAAGTTTTGTAGCACCTGTTATAATGTAAAATACAAGAGTCCAAAATAATATGATGTAGAAATCACTTGAAAGTGAAACACATTAAGTCAAAAATCAGTTCTGAGATATCAAGGAGGAAAAACTCTTAATCAATGTTCTCAACTCAAGCAATGTGGAAATTGTAATTTCATCATTTTAACAATTATTTATTACACTTTGTATTTACTCAATTTATCATTTATTCAGAGAATACTTTCGTAATGATTGTGTACTGTATAGCAACTGGTTAATAAAATTATAATAAGTAATGCCATTTATTCATGTGTTTCGCAAGTTTTGTTTTCAAAGAGTTCTTCCCGAGAGATCTAACAATTACTCAATGAAACAATGTTTGGTTGGATTGGGTTTTACGGCGTAAGGGCCATATTTAGCCAAGCAAAAGAAAAAAATGACTTAGTGGACTTCACCAGTTTAAATATTACGACAATCTGGTCTAGAAAACTAAACAAAAATTGTTTTAAACTTTTTGAATTAGCGTGCTTCACTTATTGACGATAAAACACTCTCAAATTTATGTAAATGTGTATTCCTAATTATATTTCTAGAAAAGGTTAACTATTCCTAATTACTAAACACATAAATTTCAATTTTAAAGTTTGTGATACATTTTTAGAAAAGTAAATATAATGGTATTCAACCATTATTAAGGCAATGGAACATAAACTCTTAAAAAATTCCGAAACTTCCAAGAGCAAAAATCGCAGAAAAAATTCTCAAATACATAATTCAAATCACTTATCACCAGACTGCACGAGAAAAATTAAGATATTCGAACTAATTTGATTTAGACGGTCGTGTTAATTACCCAACAAAATATCTAAAGCCCAACAGAGACTCGGTAACCAATGTTGATCTCAGACGAGATCTTTTTTTAAAGTCTCGTCTGAGATCAACATTGCCAGCTTCTAGTAAAGTCAAGCGAAGCGAAATGAAGAAAGAGTTCCCCTTCAATTAGTTCCAAACCGGAGTAAAAAATGTAGAAGCAGTTCTTATCTTGCTTTCATAAAAAGGAAGCTGCTTTTCATCTGGATTAAGAACCATAAGAGTCTCCGAATTTCACGGAGTTTGAGAATAAAGAATAACCACCCTTGCTTCATTAGACGAAGAATCCACAAAAGATTTCCAAATATAGAAGCTTGCTTCCTAGTATGCGTATTGATTCGTAATACCTTGGGATTTTGCTGAAATCTTGAGTTAGAATTAAAAGTTTTTTAGATTAGAGAAATGATTAAATTTGTTTTCTGAAAATATGTAATTAACTTAATTTTACAAACAAAATTTCCTTAAATTTACGTAATTTGTAATTATTATTCTAGAAATAGACCTCGAAGGATGCATATTTTGCAATTAAAATATGAGTACATAAAATAAAAATACAAGTCATAAATTGACTAGCTATTATCAGTTTATTAGTAGCTCATGATTATTTCTAAATTTGAAGAAGACAATTTATTGATTTGATATCTCAATGCTGAAATTTATATAATTTAACTCTACTGATGGTTTATTTTCGAGTCGTAAACCACCTTGTAGTGACCAGCCGCTGATGTAAAAACCTGTTCAAACTGTCACCAGTTCCACGCAATGGACAATTTGTTTTACCTATTTGGATCTTCATTCACGCTTGAGGTAATAGGGCAGTTTTGTCTTGTCGAGGTATTTCGTCTTTACAAAACTGACCAGATATAGATGGACGATACATCTCGTCGCTATTATCTCGTCTTTTATTAACCCTTCAAGCGTCTCGTCGATACGCTTGGAGGGTTAATAAAACATCCAGGAGTACTCATCAAATGGTAAGCCCCTCAAAAGGATGAGATTGGAGTAATAGGGCAGTTTTGTCAAGACTAGGTATCTTGTCATTAGCAAAACTGACCAGATCCTGATGGTCGAGGTACCTCGTCATTGGCAAAACTGACCAAACCTTGGACGAGGTATCCCGTCAACTACTTTGAAGGTTAAATGTATAAATGCTTCTTTACATCAAAAAGGGTTTTTTCGCTTTAATTATTATTTCAATCGAATACATAATACACACATGTCAAAAAATTAAGGATTATGCAATTCGAGATAAATCCCAGGCCCAGTACCTGCACCGAAATACCACAAATGACAAACAAGTATTCCACAAGCTATGTGGAAAGAAATAATACCTCCTAACACTCCTTATGAATTGAGCCACTGCTGAATTCATAAGGGGATTACTGTGGTGAAATTAGTTACCCCTACGAACATTAACTATTCATGTAGTAGAGTACATAACAGTGCAAAGCAATCTCAACCATAAAGTACATTTAGATAGACTGAAGCTCCATGTCTTGCTGTGTGTTTCCACACATATAACAAAGAAAAATTGTTCAGAAAATGCATTCAATTGAAAGCCCTAAGCACCAGTTGGTGTAAATATGTTTGAAACAAATCATTTAAAAATAAAAAGAGGTAACAGAACGTCTCTTTATCACTTTTAAACCTACAAGTGGTTTTGACGAGATATCTGTCCAGAAAAATCTGACCAATCTTATTAATGACGAGAATTTTCGTCAATATATTGTTGAATTTTGCATGATGACGAGATAACTATCTGGTCGGTTTTCTTCTAATGACGAGATATCTCATCCATACAGATCTGGTCAGTTTTCATCTAATCATGAGATATCTCGTCCATGAAGGTCTGGTCAGTTTTCTTCTAATGACAAGATATCTCGTTCATACAGATATGGTCAGTTTTCATCTAATCATGAGATATCTCGTCCATGAAGGTCTGGTCAGTTTTCTTCTAATGACGAGATATCTCATCCATACAGAACTGGTCAGTTTTCATCTAATCATGAGATATCTCGTTCATGGTCTGGTCAGTTTTCTTCTAATGACAAGATATCTCCTTCATACAGATATGGTCAGTTTTCTTCTAATGACGAGGTATCTTGTCCATAAAGATCTGGTCAGTTTTACTAATAACCTAGTCTTTGAGACAACCACCTGGAGGATTTAAATGTTATGTATTTTGGTTGCCTTCTTAGAAACATACTGAGGCTCTGGTGAGAAGTCTATTTCTGGAAAGGTAACTAATCTAGTCCGATAAAAAGGCTGACATAAGGTATGATATAAGCTGTATGACTTAAAATAATGTATGGGGCAATCATCATAGGTAGGTAGGAGGTAGGTATTTTAATTAACGTCACACTGGAGCAACACAACGGGCTATTGGTGACGGTCCGGGATCAATCCCAAAGGGAAAGATCCGAGGACAACACCACATAATTTTGAACCACGGTCAGATGACGTCAATCATCATAGGAGATTAGTTGTTTCGCTAACTCGTAATCACTGCTAGAGTCTGGTTCCTGGGAGCTGACGATCGAGTCACGTGGTTTTGAACTAATCTATTAGATAAATGAGGGAGATTGGTGGTAACATAAGCAAATCGCTACCACAATTGGCATCTTCAGCCCGAATTCTAGGTCTATTGTTTGGTGCCGAAATTGACAACATTGATAACGCATTGTCGAGGGAAAACAAGTTAAGGCGATCAACATTCACGCTTTTGGGTATGGCAATCTTCTAATAAGGTTTCACACCCTTTCAAACGTCGCATCGGCCATGCATGATTCACGCATAGATTTTCATTGGTCCAATAAACCACTCCATCGTGCCATTGCCAAGAACCTGTCCTCATCAATCATATTTTAACTTCTTTTATAAATCTTATACATTTTCACGACGCTATTTTAATACTTCATCCCAAATTTTATCAGACTTGTTGCAGATTCACCACTCTGCCATTTTGCATCACTCGGGATTTTTACCTAATTTATAATCAACATCTTTCAATTACATCTGATTTTCAATTTTAGCTATCAACTTAGATAGGGAATACCCCATATTAGTCTCGATTTTCATCGTATCTTAATCTCGAGTTCTCATGTTTGTTATCCCCATAATTTGATTTTTCAAGGGTGACTTACTTTTTTATACATTTCATGTGTCTTACCCTGAAGCTGTTACACCACTTAAACTACACAACATCCATATTATCAGTATAATTCACTCATCTCTTAAATTTACTTTATATCACTTTTTTAATGTGGCAACACTTAAAAAGATATGTAGAATTGGTGTTCTGATCGTTGCAACTGTTCGCATTAAGAATTTTCTTATCGTTACAACTGTTCGCGTTGAGAATTCTGCGAATAGGAGTGTGCCGCGTAACTTTTCCCCGTGCGCATGTCAAACCATTTTGTTCTTTATTCATTTACCAGTATTAATTGTTACGTCTGAATGAATTATGTTTCCTCGTTCCAGAGATGCATATGGCACAGTTGATAACACGCTGAAATAACATCGAATTGCTGCGAGCCAGCATTTGAGTTGGGGATCTTCCGGAACCATCAAAGACGGTGACCCCCAAAACGTGCACCATCCGCCTTTGTACACGACGGTCTTTGGTTGGATTCGAACTCGCAATCCTTCGGTTGCTAATCCGTTACTCTTCCAACCGTGCTACAGCATCCCTGCACTAAATGTTGGAATGCGTTCTTTACGATTAACCTGTCCCGTAATGGAACGAAAAGGTAGACGCGTTTAAGACTACATGACTCTAATGCCAACTCGCTAAAGCCCGACTATTTATCCAAAGCTCTAGGATTTCGAGGGAAGACGGCTTTCTTTATCGCATATTGCATTTAAGAGGAAAAGGCCCATCTCTCTTGAAGTATTGAAAAAGACTTATCTGACCACGTCTAAACTGGATAAAAGTACTACTTACTTCAGTAAAAATATTAGTTAAAGTAATTTGGGAAATGCATCATTTCCGTGTTGAGAATAATCTCAAATTCAATGGTATATTTCAATATGAATTATACGCATCTAATAAATATTAGGTCATTATGTAGTGTCCAAATACTCAAGTACCAGGTTTGATACCCGATATCTCTGATATTTCACTTTGACAGTTCTTTGGGGGGTTTTATTGTGAAGGTACGTCATCAGCCTTTCAGATGCACGCTTTGGTTTGTGATTATATGTCGAATTGCCTTTTGCAGATAAAAGTTTGTAAACCATGGATAAGTCCAAAATTCGCGTTATTTTTGAACATGAGTTCCGTCGTGGAACTAATGCAGCGCAGACAACTCGAAGTGTCAACGATGTGTTTGGCAAGGATGTGGCTAATGAACACAATAGTATGTCGATGGCTTGAAAAGTTCCGATCTGGCGATTTTGATCTTCAAAATGAACCACGTGGGCGACCTGAGAGTAAGGTGGATAACGATGAGCTGAAAGCTGCAGTGGAAGAGGATACATCTCAAACTATTCGTGAATTAGCAGCAAGGTTTGACGTTTTACTATACCAACAACCATTTTAAACAAATCAGTAAGGTTAAGAAGCTGGATAGATAGGGTTCCGCATGAATTAAACGAGCGTCAGAAGAGAAATCGTTTCGAAGCTTGCCTTTCTTTGCTGTCTCGACATAAAGGTGATCCATTTTTACACCGTATTGTTAGGTGTGATGAAAAATTGATTCTTTTCGACAATCGCAAGCATTCGGACAATGGTTGGATAAAGATGAAGTGCCAAAACACACTCCGAAACCGAATATTAATTAAAAAAAGCTAATGGTTGCTGTTTGGTGGTCTAGGACTTGTGTTTTCCACTACAGCTTCATGAAACCTGGTCAATCGATTACGGCGGATGTCTACTGTAACCAATTAGACGAAATGATGAAGGAGCTTGGGATTAAGCAGCCAAGATTGGTGAATAGAGACAGGCCAATCCTCTTGCAGGACTGTTCGACCACATGTCGCACGAATAACGTTGCTCAAACTACAGGAGCTGGACTTGGAAACTGTCACCCAATGTATTCCCTACACCTTGCACCAACTGACTACCATTTCCTCCAGGCCAACCACTTCTTGCAAGGAAAAATATTTAATTCCCAACAAGCTGTAGAAAACACCTTTCGCGAATTTATCACCACTCGCTCTCCAGGCTTCTTCGCTACAGGCATTAACAAGCTTATTAAGATGGCAAAACTATATCAATAGTTTAGGCGCATACTTTGATTAATTATACTGCTTCTTGCTTGAGATATAATAAACCAAACTTTCAGTTCGAAATCGGACAGTTCATACTTAATGACCTAATATTTCTATATTCACGATGAAACGTACGTCCAATTGCAAGAAAAGTATCTCGAGTTACTTTTGCAGTGAATTATGCAGACGAACTTCCACGCTAAACCCTTGCATATCAGAAGGTTGCGCGTTCAGACCAATCCGGGTCACCACTTTTGGGTTAAGAAGGTTCTATATAAAATAACCTGTGTACAGATGATATTACACGTGTGCAGCGATCAGTGATGATCAGTTTCTACCCCCGGTGAATTGAAATCGTCCTGTAAGAAATTAAAAGACGGTTGGAAGAGTAGGCGATTAGCAACCGGAGTGTGGCGCGTTCAAAACTCGATCCAACCGAAGACTGTCGTGTACGTAGGAGTTGGTACACGTTAAATCTGTCGTGGCTCAAATTTACTCACGTAGGCGCGGTGTGTAAGTTTGGAGAGTGGTGTGTCAACTCAGGTGCTGACATCGTCATCTGACCTTAATTCAAAACTTCGAAGTGTTGTCCTCTGATCTTTCCCTTCGGCATTTACCACGGAACGTCGTCAATGTCCCGTTGTACTCCAGTGCAGCGTTAATTCAACTTTCAACCAACTCGAAATTGAAAGTGTATCGTAATAAATAAGAGGGGTGCCAGCTCGGGGTTCGACCTCGGCATCTGACCGTGGTTTAAAATTACGAGGCATTATCCTCCGGATCTTTCCCTTATGGGTTGATCCCAGACACAGTCGCCAATAGCCCGTCGTGTTGTTCCAGAGCGACGTTAATGCAACTACTAAATAAGATGGTGGTTGGAAATTTAATTATTTGAGCAAGAGGAAATCATGTTCATTTCTTCAGAAAGATTCAAAAGCGCAAGAAATTATTATTATTTTAAATATTTTGTAAGCATTTTAATTTATTGATCTTTTAAACAAAGGTTTCGCATCAAATTACCTTTTGTTACACTTTACTTTAAATCGAAATGTTTTAAACTCATTAGACCCACTTTTAAAACAAACACAATTTGAAAGGAAAACAAAATAACATCATACCATTTTCCAGACTAATGAGTTAAACTTGCAAACTTCTTACCTGAAAAAAAGTATGTTAGAATTAGTTATTTATATATTACGCCATAATAAGTAAATACATTAGAATTGGATTGTTTGCCCTATGAAGGGCATCAGGCAACATATTAAGCAACTGAATGAATATACAGTAATTAAAAATTAAAAACAAATTATTCCAGAGAATCAAAATAATTTCCGATTGTTTGAATGAGAACGTAATATTTGAAAGCTCAAGACAACATGACCCCTCGAACAGTGGATATACCATTATTATTTTTGAATTTTTTAAAACTTGAAAATTGCTAGATTGAAAATTTTTTGAAAAGTGGCTTATTATTAGTTGCCCTGGTGCCCTTTATGTATATATATATAGAGAGAGAGACCATCACCAAAAATCAAATAAGAGAACCCAAATAAAAACACAAAACAAAATGCAAATAATAACAAGAACAAAAGGTGAAGCAAAATGCAAATGAAATCTATTCTTAGGGTAGTTTTACTTATTATATATAGGGTGAGTCTAAATTTTTTTTAAAAAATAAGAAGGGTGATAGTACCCATCCAGACGAGCCATAATTGCCATGGAACATAGGGTCGCATTCCACTCTGAGAGGAAGAAAAGAGTCAAATTATAATTGAATTTAGAACAGAGTTGGGAAAGCGAATGAATGATACCAAAAGTTGCATAATCTGATTGATTGATCAGAGAAAAACTCACAGCAAGTGTTCAAAGTGACGGCCACGCGTGTCGTTGCACAGTTCATACCGGCGAAGGAATGACTGGCTCTCGAAGATTCCTGGTGTTGTGTTAATTTTGTCTGCGGCAACATCGATTCTCGCTATGAGATCTTCAACCGAGTCCACAGGCGTCTAGTATACTGAAGATTTCATGTTCCCCAGTAGAAAAATTCCAGTGGGTTGAAGTCCGGTGAGCGAGGAGGCCAAGCCACAGGTCCGCTACGTCCGATCCATCGTGCGGGATATGCGGCATTTAAGAAGTGTCGGACCGTGCTGGAAAAGTGTGCTGGGGCTCCATCGTGCATCACCCACATGTCATACTCGACGCGTTTCGACACTTTACTCTTTTCTGCCTCTCAGAGTGGAATGCGTCTCTATGTTCCATGGTAATTATTGCTCGTCTGGATGGATACTATCACCCCTCTTATTTTGTAAAAGCAATTTAGACTCACCCTGTATATATCAATGCATTGGCGTTACTGAAGAGTTTAGATTCAAACACAAGAATTGCGCAGGAAATGAAACAAAATGTTTGTTTGCATCATTATCTACAATTAATTCTTTACATCATTATTTTACAATTACTTATTTGCAGTGATTTTGTACAATAACTGATCATAGGTACCACCACCAATATTAATTCAAACTTGGCAGCGTCGATGCATGGATTGGCGTACTTTGGGCGTAATAAGTCATGGGCCACGGTAACTCGATTGGAAGGGTAGCGGATTAGCAATCAGTGGGATACGAGTTCGAAACTCATTCCAATCAAAAACCGTCGTTTACGTGGGGGTTGGTGAACGTTAAACCTGCCACGGCTTCAAATGTCATCACATTGGCGTGGTGTGGAAGTTTGGAGAATGGGATGCTAGCTCAGGCGTTGATCTCGCCATCTCACCAAAATTACGAAGCGCTGTTCTCCGATCTTTACATTCGGGATTGATCACCGAACGCCGCCAACAGCCTGCGGCGCTGCTCCAGTGCGACGTTAATTCAACTACCGGAATAAGTCGCATACAAATTTTCGCTCCGAGGTTCAACTTAGTTAAACCGGCTGTCACGAGCGAACATTGGTTGACAGTTTGGAAGCGACGCAGATCAAAAACAAAGTCTTTCTCACGACCGATGCATAATTAGATTCCTCAAACCGATGGCAGCAAAAGTAAAAGACCAAGAGACATCAGAGAAACTCCTCATTAAAGTCAGGAACGAACCTAATTCCGATTCATCGAGGGATTGCTTAAGTAAGTACGTCCCCAAAAGCCCTAGAATAGCTAATTACTCATTTCTTGGATTCAGGACAGTAGAAATGAGATTTCTGAGATCTAGATTCACCCACTTAAACCTATCGTTGATTTACTCAGTATCTCTTCCGATTTATTTCAAGTCCGGTGCCAATAAGGATTATTATGCTTGAAATGCATTTATACGAAAATAGGAGAATTTCAGCGTTTAAATAGTTGTCACACTTTTCTTAAGTGTTTCACCGGCCTCATTTGATTGGTCTCATCTGAAATATAATATGCATTAATGAATTCTACAGATAATTATTTCAGCATCAGGAATTTATTATTTTGGTTAGTTTGTGGACTAACAAGTTTGTTTCAGGGAAAATAAAATTATTATACCAATCATTAAATGTCAATAAGGATTATTACGCTTGAAATGCATTTATACGAAAATAGGAATTTCAGCGTTTAAATAGTTGTCACCCTTTTCTTAAGTGTTTCACCGGCCTCATTCGATTGGTCTCATCGGAAATATAATATGCATTAATGAATTCTACAGAGTATTACTTCAGCATCAGGGATTTATTATTTTGGTTAGTTTGTGGATTAACAAGTTTGTTTGAGGGAAAATAAAATTATTATACCAATCATTAAATGTCAATAAGGATTATTACCCTTGAAACACACAGAATAGCATGCATTTTATACAAAATAAAACTTGCCTTTTTGGTCACTTGTCTTAGTCATTTACTATGTCTTCTAATTCTTTTCATTTCGACTTAAATTCCAATGAGGATTGTTATGCTTAAAACAAATGGGATTGACTGTATTTCATTTCACAATAGAATTTGCCCCATTGGTTCATTGCCTCAGTCACGCACTGTCTTAATTCGTTTGAATTCGATTTAAATTCAATGAGGATTATTATGCTTGAAATAGTTGGGATAGAATATGTTTTATACGAAAAAAGGATTGACTTAAGTTACTTAGAATGATTTCTAATGGATTTTATTTTGGGTTAGATGACAAGGAAGATTACTACGTTTTGAAGGCATTGAATATAATGAATTTCATTCGAAAGTAGTATTTGTCCTGTACCCTCAGTACCTCAGTCACTTACTGTCTTCAAATTCGTTTCATTTCGAGTTAAATTGCAATGAGGATTATTGTGCTTGATATAAATAGGAATTGGAATTTTCAATCAACGTCGAACTGGAGTAGCACAACGGGCTATTGGCGACGGTTCGGGATCAACCTCCGAAGGGAAAGATTCGAGGACAACACCACGTAATTTTGAACCACGGTCAGATGACGAGGTCACAACTGAGTTGGCACCCCACTCTTCAAACTTCCACACCACGCCAACGTGAGGAAACTTCAGGCCACGATCGATTTAAAGTGCACGAGCCCCCTTTGTACACGACGGTCTTTGGATTCGAACTCGCAACCCTCCGGTTGCTAGTACGTTACCCTTCCAACCGGGCTACCACAGCCCTGATAAAAACAGGATCGAATGTATAATTATACTAAAAAAGAATTGACCTGTCACTTAGAATGCCTTGTAATTCATTTTATTTTTAGCTAAGGTGTATGTATACACACTAGAACATTTTTTTAATTTTGACCTTAAAAATCCAGTTTTTTCACAGTAGGTCATTGGTTTGTGTTTAAACTCATTTTAATGTGAAAAATTCTGAATAAGCTACTCATTAATTATCTAATTTAGATACAATTAGCTAATTAGCATGTTTTTTTAACAGTGATATCTCAAATTCTAATGTGCTCAGAAAGACAATTCCTGTTGGAAATCATTCCTAATATTATTCTTCATGTTTTGACCCTCCATCAAGTTCCTAGTGGGAATACGTTAATTTTTACAATTTTTTTCAACATTTAAGTCTAAAAAATCAAGATTTTTTCAGGAATTTCAACATTTAAAAATCAATTAAAAATTCATTTCTTAACCAATAACTTCGACTGAGGGTCGAAACATTCACTGTATTACATAGATTATAATGACACGGAAATAATTATAATAAATCAATTCATTGTTGAGTTATCACTGTCCGAAAGAAGCATCCCAATTGCATAAAAAGTTCTTCAGAAATCGAGTTTAAAGTTTTGGAAACGTGTTTGTCTAATGTGACAGTAGCTAACCCACACCCTTATAACTTGAAAACTATTATCTTGGTATCGTTTGAAAGATAAGGGGTTGGACAATATTTTGAATTATTAAAATATATATCGATATTTTGGTTAATTTTCGTGATTTCTAGTGTATACATGCACCTTAAATGTCTATTAGGATTAATATGCTGAAACAAATGGGATAGAATGTATTTCATTCTGAAACAGAATTTGCCTCATCCTCAGTCACTTGCTGTGTCTTCTAATTCGTTTCGAGTTAATTTCAAACGAGGATTACTATGCTTGAAACAAATGGTAGGCAGGTATTTTACTTAATGTCACACTGGAGCAACAAACACATCGGGATATTGGCGACGGTCTATGATTAAACCCGAATGGAGTGGTGAACCGAGGATAACACCAAATAATTTTGAAACACGGTTAGATCATGAAACAAATGGGATAGAATGCATTTTTATACGAAAAAAGGATTGGACTTTATCGCATAGAATGTCTTCTATTTCCTTTAATTTTGAGTTAAAAGTCAATTCCGGATTATTACGCTTGATACACGTGAGATAGAAATGTATTTCCAAAGAACATAGAATTCTAGTCGTAACTGTCTTAGCTCGCCTGGTGGCTGTCTCAACGATGTATCTCATCATTAAGGAAACTTGCCAGATCTCGATGTACGAGATATTTCGTCATCAGAAAAAAATTGACCAGATTTTGATCGCGTCATCATCAAAGAGTTAGGAATACCTTGATGACGAAATATATCTCAGCTAGCAAAATTGGGCAGATCTCAATGGAATAGATATCTCGTCGCAATCATTTGTAGAGTTAAATATGCTACCTTTGGACATCATTGCATTCAATAACGGCGGTATTCGCCAGTTCGAGTTGAGCCATGGATCAATGATGATCGCCAGATTATTGAAGAAATCATATTCGCAATGATTGATCCGAGGTTTAAATTGCCGTATCTGTGTTAAATTTTGATACTCCGAAATCGGAGGTTTAACACTTGGTTGATGGTTAACGCATGTGCTAGCTTTTTGAGAAGGAAGCGACGCCGTCCGTCAACAAAACAAAATGGACGACACACATCATTCTGTGCTAAACAGAATTCTGACTAAGGATTCTCAGATATTACGTTTAGTAGCTGAGGTTGGGGTACCGAATTTACAAAATTTATTCGTGTAGTAAAACTTTGATGATGTTATCAGCTTTCGGAATCCCTAGGAAGAGTTCGGAATATAGTTGATTCGTAAACATGCGGCTGCTTTGACAACGGTAGATGCGAATTCGTCTCAACAAAAATGCTTTTCTTGATTTATTATGTACAAAAAATGATAATGCCAGTATGGAATGAATTTAGATCCGGGCGTCATAAGAAATATAAACAACGTCACGTGATTGAGAGAGAGTAGACAGTAGCCAATCACAGCGAGCTTATCGCTTTAATCGGTGGATCACTTAATTCGTGTTTTGTTCTTGGATAATCCCTGTTTTAACTCAGACCAGCGGATTTGCTGATTCACGGTTTGACTCGAGACTTCTGAATACTGCCGTTGGTGTTTTAAATTAACCTTTCCATGAACGTCTTTTTCTATTTAAACATGAGATTCCCCTCTTGGTTTTCAATTTGGCCTTGACGACAATGAACGTTTTGCTCCAGTGAAATATAGACCACTTTTTATCTTTGCTGCATTTTTATATTACTGATTTACACTTTACTACCTTTTCACTATTGACTACAGTGAATGTCATTAATAAGACAAAAATCCCTAGTGTACACTCGTTTTCAAATTCCGAGTTTTAATGATGAGTTCGAATCAAAAATCTCCGAATAGATGCTTAAGTATGCTAACAAACTATCATTAGTCAATTTGAAAGCATCAAATAATAATCAAGTAGCATTACAATCAAGCATGGGCTTATGTACTTTGATACTGAGATTCTTCCAGGCAATTGTAATTGAAAACGAATATCAAATCCAATTCAAGCTTTCTCGATACGATCCACAGAGCTATAATTGGATTAATACCTACCGTAACAGCATGTTGGAGTACCGAATCTAGCGCTACTAATGAACCGAACGTTGAGGAGTCTGGAGTACATCATTAAACATGGAGTTGTCTTAATACGTCACGAATGCATCACGATTATACGGATGGCTTTATGATCACGTACGGAGCAGAGAGCTCAGATTAGGTTTGAATAAGCTACTGGGATTCAAGTTTGTTAACCCTTGTGGTGGTTGTCTCATCAAGGTATCTCGTCATTAGCAAAACTGACTATATATTGATGGGTGAGATATCTCGTCATTAGAAGAACTGGTCTGATCTTGATCTCGACATCATGAAGAAATGACAGTATCTCATTCGGAGTTCAACCGGCATTCTTGATGACGAGTTTTCTCGTCCTTAGCAAAACTGACTAAATATTGATGGACGAGATATCTCGGCATTAGAACTGGTCTGATCTTGATCTCGACATCATGAAAAAATGACAGTATCTTTATCTCGACATCATGAAAAAATGACAGTATCTTGATCTTGACATGAAAAAATGACAGTATCTTTATCTCGACATCATGAAAAAATGACAGTATCTTGATCTCGACATCATGAAAAAATGGCAGTATCTTGATCTCAACATCACGAAAAAATGACAGTATCTTCATTCGGAGTTCAACAGGCATTCTTGATTATGAGGTATCTCGTTATTAGCGAAATGGTCACATCTTGATAGACGAGATTTTTCGTCGAAACCACTTGAAAGGTTAACATCTAAATTCATTTGTATTTTACCAGTAGGAATAAATGTGAAGTATTTATAATTCAAATTCAGACATTGAGAAAAAATGGCTCGAATGATATCTCTAATTTTCCATATGTAAACTCCATTTGTAATTTATTTTGGTGACTTAAATGTTCTGGAAATCCGTTAATTCCAAGAGAACTTTGATTTTAAACAAGAACTGTATTTGGCCAAGTTACGCCAAACACAAGACAGGCAACATGCAATTATATAGTGGGGAAAAAGTTATGACCACAAAAAATTTACGAAACACCTAATGCATTCTAAGCATGTGATGATCAGAGGAGGTAGTTGAGTTAAGAACGCACTGGAGCAGCTATTGGCGACGGTCCCGAAGGAAGAGATCTGGACCACGTGAAAAAATGGGCCTGAGTGCAGTTTTTATGACGTCACTATATGGGGGCCATTGGAGTAAATTAGCAAGCGAAGTGTCTGTGATCAGACGGAAATAGATAGTAAAATCTCGATATAAGCAAATCCATTAATCCATTTTTTCCAAGATTTGAAACAACACAGCTTATTCCTTTTGTTAATTTCGAATTAATTTCCACACATAAAAATATTCGTTCCTTTGTATTTCCAGGATTAACATGAAGTGTTTGGAGCAATTTTCGTTAAGAGGTCCCAGTACCATATAGATCGTTAAAATGTTGAATATTTGTTTTATATTGGAGTTTTGACCTTTATAAATAAGTGAATTTTGGAACGAATAGAAGCAGTTTTAAAGAAGTCATTCAGTAATTATAGAGCAATTTAAAAGACCAATGGCAATGCTTATGTGACAACTAGTGGGAATTCCTAGGGTCATTCTCTGTAAATCAAATAATGCTCTGAAATTTCTTCCAGACTAAAGGCGTGTTTAACAAAATTGTGTTTGTCTAAGGCCAATGAAATTCAAGAATTAAATTTTATGGAATTTTCAATATATAAAGGTGTTAGCCTATCAAAACACAATTCTTTTCCCTATGAAAATATTTTAATTAAAGAAAATATACCAACAAATTCTATTTTTACTTTGGGAGCAATTTTTAAATTTTCTTTCGTAGCAATAAAACATTAAGTAAAAAATTTGATAAAACATTTCAGTAAAACATTTTAAAAGTGAAGAAAAATCTATCGAATTTTAAATAGCTCAAAACCAATTTTTCGAAGTTCAATTTTAAGCTGATAACAATCTTTTTTTAATAATGGTTATACAAATTGGTGGTGATAATGTTATACAGTAATTTAAATTATAAGCAAAAATATTGTCAGGTTATCATGACATCTGAAAGTCAAACATTTATTTTTCTTTAGTCCTAGGTTACAACCCACAATGTTTTTAATTTTTAAATGTTGCAAGTTTTTCCTATTTTGCGTCTTTTACAGCAGGTCATTTTTTGCTTTGCAATAATTGTTGAGTAAAATGTTTGAGATCATGCACACACATTTCTGATAAATTTTTGTGGTATTTAACAGATGTGGTAGATATTTCATTGAAGATACCTATTTAAGTAGAGTTAGTTCGAATAACAATCATTTCTGAAATTTGCGACAGAAAGTGTTCTTCATACTGCTCATTAGTAAATTCATTAAAAATCTGATAAGAACAATCATTTGTACCATAATTTCTTTAGACCATTTAAGGCCCCATCCCATCACTTAATTTTGAATATTGGTGAATAAACTCTTCCAAACATTTACAAGTTACTTCTTTTTCAATTGACAAGATCGATCAGCACATCTCATAATTCAGTTCATGTTGCACTTTTTTGGCAACATAACCAGATATAAACACTAGAACAGGCAGAACATCATTTGAAACATTTACGTTATTACAGCTGTAAATGATCTAAATGTCAGTAAAAGTTTATACAGCTGAATCCCTAAAATCAAAGTCTTTTATTTGGAAGCTACCACTGCTTTTTGATTGTAGCTTTATCAGACTTCAAATTTTCAGTTTACGTTCTGATTCTAACTCTTGGTGTATGGGAACATTGTAATTGCCCCAATCATTTGACAATGTTGTCCGAAGCGAGCCTCTAAGCTATCGGTCTTGTCTTACAAACGAACTACTTAAATGGTAGTATGAAATATATTAAAGGCCATTTAAGTTTACCTTCTGACCTGCGAGAAATAATCAAGAACCAAAAAATTCGAACTGTTAAAAAATAAACGTACAAATGCGAGAGAACTGTCAGTGAAACTGAACTAAATAAGAACAGACTCCAGCTATGGTACAAACAAGGGTTTATATAAGGAGATAAACATGAACTTAACGTAATGGAGGGAGAGGTTTGGATGATCAACGAGATAATTACAACGTATGTGTGAGGATAAAAATTTGAGGCTTTCCATGTGTTTTTTTCGGTATTGATAAAGCACGACTTAGTTCAAGTTAGACTAAATCAATGACTATAATGGTTTATATTGGTCTTCAAATGCTATAATCATTAGTATAGCTTTTAGATTGAATTCCCCTTTACAATTTATTTGTTACGAATGAGAAACATCTTTGCAATTGTGTGGTAGTACATTAATGCACCACTAACACATTAGGAATCTTAGAACTGGAAAACGAAACGATCTTATACCTTCCATTTTAGATTGAAATAATTAAGGTCATCCGGTACTTGCGCGCCCCTAATCACTGTTGGGAGGGATGGGCTTGGGGGCATTTCCTCTTGAAAATGTTCTTTCTCTATTCAAACTCTTATCTAGATGGCATGTGATCTTTTCCATATCATATGTACTTACTACATTAACAGTGAAAAGCGCGTAATGAATCCCCATAAAAGTAACTATCACTCATATACCGTGAAGTCAGAAGAGAAGATGTCTCCCCATTTCTTTTTCTTTACTATGTACACCCATCATGTCGTTCAGGAACGGTCTGAATCCATTATCAATTTAAAATCCGAAGAAAGACAAATATTTGTATGTTTCGAGGGCCTTCCAAAGCATGCATGTCTGCAAGAACAAACGGGAACGATAGTCCTCATATCATGACGTAAAAGCGACCGCAGCGCCGCAGGTTCTGGCCCGTGTCTTCACGATGGTCCGATGAGATCCGATGACAACACCACGTAATTTTGAACCACGGTCGGATGACGAGGTCACACATGAGCTGGAACCCCATTCTTCATACTTCCACACCATGCTAACGTGAGGACATTCGAGGACACGACATATATAAAGTGCACCAGCTCCCTTTGTACACGACGGTCTTTGGTTGGATTCGAACTCGATACCCTCCGTTGCCAATCCGTTACTCTTCAAACCGGGCAACCTCGGCCCCGACTCTGTCCTTGGATCTTTCCCTTAGATTGGACAGTCACCAATAGCCCACTGTTTTGCTCCAGTGTGACGTTAATTAACTACCTACCTACCAACCTGGTTTTCACGGGCCCATCCTGTGAACTGAAAATTCTTCTCAGAATCACTCCAAAGGATTTATTCTAAAGAAATTAGCAACAGAATATTTTCAAAAGTTTTCTCTTCTGAAGAAAAGATCAATAGAATCTCTCCAAAGAATTCTATTATAAAGAAATGAGGCAGTAGAATCTTTCCAAGGGATTCTATTCAACATAATGGGACAATGGAATCATTTCGTAGAATTATATTTCAAGGAGAGGACCAATAGAATTGTTCCAAAGAAAAATTTCGTTCTAAGGAAAGGGCCAATAGGGGATCTTTCTTTCTCTAAATGTTGAATCGTCATCTAACCGTTATTCAAAATTACGTGGTGTTGTCTTCGGATCTTTCACTTAGGGTATGATCCCGGATCGTAGCCAATAGCCCGTTGTGTTACTCCAGTGCGACGTTAATTAAAATACTTCCCTAACCTACCTACCTGTTGAAAAATTCATAGATTTTTTCGAAAAATGGGGTTATTCAGCATTAAGTATGTTTTGGTAGGTAGGTATTTTAATTAACGTCGCACTGGAGCAACACATCGGGCGATTGGCGACGGTCCGGGATCAAACCCAAACCGAATAAGTATATTGTGGAGTAAAAGCAACTCTAATCTAATAGGATACTTAGCGACACTTAGATGGTAAAAATTGTGAAACCAAATGACATAATTCTAAACAAAAGCTCTACACAAAAGGGCAACTCATGGTACTTATATAACGACACCAAAACAATGTGCTAATTTCAGACAATGAAAAACGAGGAATTAATTTTACTCCTGTTCGTACTTACTAGTCATGTATATTGCGGTATTACTAAGAATAAATTTATCTCGGAAATAAACGAATAAAAATGTTACACGGTATCAAATACGAAACGATAGGTTTCTTGGTTGTTAGAATCGATGGTTGTTATTTACTCATGTCTCAGAATCTTAAGTGTCTAAAACACTTCGTGTTCTACTATATGGAACGTCTCATAATTATTGTGATTGACGCATAAAAATATTACTTAGAAACCCTGTATTTAAAACCAATCTTTAGAAGATTATAATTGAGATGATTTACAGTGTAAATAAAATCAATCTACCTAGGAAAAAGTAGGCTTAAGAGCTAATATGATTTTCCGCCATTTTGATGATAGTATTTTGATGATAATATTAGCCATTTTGATGATAATATTTAATATCAGTGACATGCTGAAATCGCATGCCATCAATCTTCAAATAATATAGACAGAGCATGTCGCTGTTCTACTTCCCACTTGGGCTTACGAATTACGCCTTGAGCCATTGGCTATCGAAGCGCAGACATGTGGTTTTCATCACGCCAGATAATGAATTTAACCTATCAAATTTTTCCCACACTAAGAAACATGCTTTTTCCAAAAACCACAGATCTTTTTACCGTGCGACTGGAAGAATTAGCATGAAGCTGAACGCATATACTTCGTCTGTTTCATTAGAAGGTCGATGTAGCATGCCGAGTTTCATAAGTTACGAAAGGGATTCCCAAATTCTGACACCGTCTGTGTTTAGCTTTACATAAAAACTGTCTCGTTCGTCAGTACTTAATTAACGTCGGGCTTTTGGCGATAGTCCGGGACCAATCCCGAAGGAAGAGATTCAAGGATAACGCCTCGCAATTTTGAACCACGGTCAGATGACGAGGTCAACACCTGAGCTGGTACCCCACTCTCCAACCTTACACACCACACCAACGTGAGGACATTTGAGGCCACGACAGATTTAACGTGCTCCAATCCCCGTGTACACGGTCTTTGGCTGGACCGAGTTTCGAACTCGCAACCCTCCGGTTGCTAATCCGTTGCTCTTCCAACTCTTCCTGCTCTTCCCTGTCTCGTAAGAAACGCTTGTTCGCGTACAAAACATTAATGGGTTTTATTATTTAAGTACAAGAAGCGACTTGAAACCCTACGTTTAATGAAGTTTCCTTTTGAAGATCAGATTTAATGCCCAGATTACAATTGTTTTATTGGTTCAAATGATCAGATCATTTAGACAGTATCACCAAGAAAGTTAATTGTTATTCCGTGCATAAGAATTAAAATAAATGCTTCATAGAAAAGAATAAATTCAATTTATCTTGGAAACCAGATTAATAATTTCGACACGTTAAACAATTAATTAAATCAAGTAGTTAATTTTAATGAAGAAAATACTTAAGAGGGATTCCTCAAGAAAATGACGACACAAAATGGCGATTTATTTTTTCATTTAACAAAAGCTTCTATTAAATTGGAACAAACTATGAAAATCCAATTAAATAATAGACTGTTGATACACTATTTTGATAAATGATTGTATAAAATTGGAGAAAAACATGTAAATCAAATCAAGATATAGGTTACATTCGTTTGATAAAATGTTTTATTAAATTCGAACAAACCATGGATATTAAATCAGGAAATATGCTACACACTTTTGATAAACAATTGTATTTAATTCAAACAAATCATAGAAATCAAACAGAAAATGGTTAATCTTTTAATAACCCCTATTTTGATAAGATTGTATTAAATTTGAACAAACCTTGAATATCAAATAAGAAAAAAAGCGACTGCACTTTTTTGATAAATGATTGCAGTAAATTTGAACAAACCATCAAAATCAAATCAGGAAATAGGCTATATACTTTTGATAAACAATTGTATTTAATTTGATCAAACCATATAAATCAAATGAGAAACTAGCTAACCCTATAAGCTAACCATTAAACTAGGGTTAGTTGACACTAGTTCAACAAACGATTGTATTAAATTTTAACAGGCCAAGTAAATCAAATCAGGACATAGGCTCTGTTGATAAAGATATGACGATATCGCTTCAAATTTCAAATATAAAAGTAAAGTATCCCTGAAGTGATCAATCTCCTGGCACTTGCAGAATTCTAATTTTTTTTAGTTCTATCACTTTCCTAAAGAAGTTAAGATGTGTAGATTCAAAAATGCATCTTATCTTCACGAAAATTCGCATCAATCACAAAATATATTGAAAAAGAAAACAATCTGTCACTGACATTCAATAGTAATCTGATTCAAAAATAGGAACCCAAAATAATATAATACACATAGGATTATAATCATAAATCATTACAGATCAAAGTAAAATGATTGGGACAGACAGTTAAATCAAACCAAAGACTACATGACAAAATCTATAGAAACATATAGCTTGATGCAATTGAATGTGTCAGTTTTCCCATCTTCGAAGCGTTATAAAAGTACGTTAAACACAATTAAATTGAAATTCCGTTCCTATCCAAGTTTTTGTCGTTCATATCCTTACAAATCCCATTACATTCCTTTAAATATATGATCTATAAAACAGGGATGCACAGACTACGGGACTCATACTCCCCTCCGTGGATTAACCACTCCCCATCATGTGTCATCTTAGCTTTAACTTTTTTATATCGATAAAAAACAATTGTAAATAGTTGCTAGATAATGCATTAAAAGGAGCAAGCCTCATTGGGTGAACATATCTGTGAACAAACTGCTTCAGTCATCAATATTAAATTGAAAAATAGGTAGGTATTTTAATTAACGTTGCACTGGAGCAACACAACGGGCTATTGGTAATTCTCCAGGATCAAGCCTGAAGGGAAAGATCCGAGAGGAACACCGCGTAATTTTGAGCCACGGTCAGATGACGAGGTCATGCCTGAGCTGGAAACTCTCTCCAAACTTCCACACCAGGCCAAAGTGAGGACATTTGAGGTCACGACAGGTTTAACGTACACCAGCCCCTTTTGTACAAGACGTTCTTTGGTTGGATTCGAACTCGCAACCCTCCGGTTGCTGATCCGGTACTCTACCAACCGGACTACATCGGCCCTGAAAAATAGCAATCACTTGACTAATGAAAACTTAGAATAAGTTTTGAGCTTGGCTACGAACTTTATTAAATTTAATTCTTAAATCAATGCAACATCACGTATTAAATAAAGTTCTTTATTTACTTTTTATTACCTTTCTTGTATCTATTATATGATAAACACAAACAAAATAAATAATATATGATACATAATTTTCATGGTTTGGCGGTCCACCCATAAGTAAAAATGAATCTATGTTGTCCTTGGTCATAACAAGTCTGTGCATCCCAGTGATAGACAGTTAAATCACACCAAAGTCTGTACAGACAAAATCTATGGAAACAACCAGCTTGATATAATTGAATGTGTGAGTTTTCACATCTTTGAAGCATTCAAAAAGTACGTCAAACACAATGAAAGTGAAATTCCGTTCCGATCCACGTTTTTGGCGTTCTTTCCCTTACAAATCCCATTACATTCCTTCAAATGCGTAATCTTTAAAATAACAAGCCGCCCTTGTTTCGAATTTTTCATTTACCAAGTTTCGAAAACGAAAAAGAAGCATTCCATAACACCATTTAGTAAATATTTCTGAACAAGTTTTCCCGCATTAGTCATTGTTGAAACTTTCGCCGTTACTAGGAAGAACGAAGCAAAAATAAAAATATATAATGGGGTAAACACAGACATATTGAAACACCAAAAGGTTTTTCGAAATGGTCATAAATCTCCAAGGCAATCTGGGACGTTTTTAACACGCAGACGATACTGATGTTACAGAATTCTCGTAAATTGACACATGGCGGATTTTTAAATAATTTTTTTCTGCAAAGTTTTTCCTGTAATGTTCTTTCCATGGTAATTTTTACATACCTTTTAGAACAGGATTGTGAAGTATGAATAATGATACCCGGACATTAGTTGTGTTTTAGTGTAATGGAAGAAATAGGAAAAGTGTGTAAAATTTGTTTAAATGGAGTGGCAATTGTTTGTAAGGAATGAAAAATTTTTAACTGATAATGGAAGAAAGAACTAATATTTTGCGAATGTTTATGTAAACGTGCATTTTATATTGCATTAAACTTCGAATAAAGTTTACAAACAATGTTATAAACACATTAGGGGCAGGTGGGGGATTTGATTTCAAACGATTCCAGTAGGAATCTAATAATAACCAAGCTGTGAGAATAAAATCACGACGCAGATGTTAACTACTATATTTAAAATTATTAAAAAATAGTGCTTTTTAACTGCATATAATAATTTTGGTGATTCTAAATTCTGTAGGAAAATTTTTAGGGTGGTTAAGTACACATACACACACAAAATTCTGTCAACGAATACATGTACACAAATGTTCATATAACACAAAACAAAACCATAAATATTTTGTTACAAAATATTTTTCGAATTTCCATCTGAAAAAAATTCGAAACATATTTTTCCGTTTGCTATTAGTTAAAAAAGAGGACTTGATTTTCTTAACGTGACGTAAATTAACTACCTTCACACAGCAATTGACTCTATTTTCCTTATACCCGTTGGAAATCTGGAAATAATACCGATTTCTGTGCTACATACGATAGAGAAATATATAGTATATAAGTTGCTCTAAAGAAGTTTAAAAAAGCTGTTCCTATAAAATGAGTTTTGGTGTAGTTTTGAATATACATGCAACTCCGTACCTCCAATCAACATATTTAAACTAAGCACAAACTTGTCAAATGGATTCCATAGTGGTTGATTGCTTTCAACCGTTTGGGAATATGGAAACAATATCGATTTCTGTGCTTCTTACGTTAATGAAATGGCGCACAGATAAGTTGCTCTAAAGGTGTTGAAGTTCCTGTTCTGATAAAAAAGTTAGGATAGCTTTAAATATATATGGCAGCTCCATGACTCATATCAAGGAAGCTTAAACTAATCTGGAAAATTGTCAAATGGATTCCAATAGCGATTGATTTTTCATTACTTGTAACCGTTTGGAAATCTGGAAACTGTCGATTTCTGTGTTAGTGAAACATGTGCATAGATAAGTTTCTTTAAAGCTGTTGAAGTAGCTATTCTGATAAAACAGTTTTAGTGTTGTTTTAAGTATTATACATGCAGCTCCATAACGTAAATCATGCACATTTAAACTAAGTGGCAAAACTGGCGAATGGATCCCATAATGGTTGATTTATATTACTTATAACCGTTTGGAAATCTGGAAACAATATCAATTCCCGAGCTACTTAAGTGAAATATATACATAGATAAGCTGCTCTGAAGACGTTGAAGTAGCTGTTAAGATAAAACAGAAGACGGGTTCCAGCTGCTGTCCTGTCGAAATTTCAAGAGTTTGGCCATGTTCCAAAAGCACTCGGATAATAAATAGATTATAAACATAATTTTCCATTACTTAAACCGCACGCTTTACTTTATCATCAGCAGATTTATTCTCACTTGGCTCACTAAAGAGCGCTAAGATGTCTGAGGTTCCAAGTCCTTAAAATGGTTAAAGCTAGGCAAGTAAGGGCTGAGATAAGATAAATAAATATTCTCCCATTTGGTTTGGTGAAGACTGCAGCGAGACTCCTGTTTCAAATTATTAAGTAGTTCTCTGCAAAAATATACTTTATTTAATCTGACTCCATAAATGCTACATACAGATATTTACACGGCTGCCTTATCAGATATCCTTTACAGAAAGCACGCAGGGAAAATCTTGGTTTCTTGCCAAGAGTAGAAGCTGTGTGATCTCACACACTGTTGCCGTTCTTCAGAAACCAAATAATACAAAAATATGACAATGAGTAAAAGGTAAACGATAATTCGAACTACTTAACAAAGACTATGAGAGCTCTCAAAGACTAAGCGGAATTATCGGCAATCGAGGCTGTTTGATGCTTCCCTTTCTCTCTAACAAAGGAAGGTAGATGAATTTGCGCTGCACTGAAGCAACACAACGGGCTATTGGCAACGGACCGAGATCAATCTCGAATTGAAAGATTTGAGTACAGCATCTCGCTATTTAAAACTGGGGTCAGATGGTTGGTTTGGGATTCATGGAGTAAAATCCAAGCAAGGGAAGTCTGCGCCAAATACAAAACAGAATGCAGCCCAATAAAAGAGCTAAAATATTTAGAGTAGTAGTCAGTAGCAATAATAAGCGTTAGGTTTGAAATGAAGTAGGTACACTACGTAAAAAACAAATACGATTAATAAGCTAATTTAAAAGGGTAGAAAACAATGAGGTTTATATATCGATGGTAATACTTACAAACAGATTAAATTCGGTGTAGTTTAAAAGGTACCATATATAAAAACATTTATATAAAGTTTAAAAAGCCAGAATATTATAAAAATTTGAATAGATTTAGATGGGGATTTTCACTCACCAAATCTTTCAAGTTTAAAATCTGACTGCTAAATAAGTTTCGACGGCGATGATTAAAAACTGGACAATTTATTAAAATATGATGAACAGAATAATCCACACGCATTACACACAGGGGCACTCTCCTAATAAAACATGCCTGTGAATAAAATGTGTGTGGGCGATACGAAGGCGATTTAAAAACATGTCGGAATGTCAAGAAGGTAAAGAAGTACATAATGAAATACCTCCATGAATGCCATGAAGATTATTGTTCATATGCAAACTCCAATCATTTTGCCACCCGTTCCAGCACTTTTCGTCGTCATCTGACCATGGTTCAAAATTGCGTGGTGTTGTCCTTGGTTATTTCAGTTTGAATTTTATCCCGGACTGTCGCCAATAACCCGTTGTGTTGTTCCAATTTGAGGTTAATTAAAATACCAATATCAACATTTTTAGCCGCTGGCGGTCAGATGACGATTCTCGAACCAAAACAAAATTCATTAATCTTCGGATTACAAGTGAAACACACTATGTCGAAATTTTCAAGTTGTGTTTTTTAGCTCCCCTAGAAAAGAATGGAGAGATGTTTAGACTAGTGAAGTGTGTGTGTCTGCTTAGTTATTTGTTTCTTTGCGGGAAAGTTATATTTCTTCAGAATCACACTTAGTGTGTTTAGCAGAGAGTAGAATTTTTTCTCATTTATTTTCTCAGAAAACGTAGTTTTTGCCTTCACCTGTAAGGGGATGAGATTTAACTGTCCAACTGGTTTCGAGGAGCTATCTCATTCATCAAGATCTGACCCATTTTACTAATGACGAGATATCTCGCAATCAAGATTTGACCCATTTTACTAATGACAAGATATCTCGTCTCTCAAGATCTGGTCAGTTTTCTTCTAATGACGAGGTATCTCGTCCATCAAGATCTGGTCAGTTTTCTTCTAATGACGAGGTATCTCGTCCATCAAGATCTGGTCAGTTTTCTTCTAATGACGAGGTATCTCGTCCAACATGATCTGGTCAGATTTCTTCTAATGACGAGGTATCTCGTCCATCAAGATCTGGTCAGTTTTCTTCTAATTAAGAGGTATCTCGTCCATCAAGATCTGGTCAGTTTTCTTCTAATGACGAGGTATCTCGTCCATCAAGATCTGGTCAGTTTTCTTCTAATGACGAGGTATCTCGTCCAACAAGATCTGGTCAGTTTTCTTCTAATGACGAGGTATCTCGTCCATCAAGATCTGGTCAGTTTTCTTCTAATGACGAGGTATCTCGTCCATCAAGATCTGATCAATTTTCTTCTAATGACGAGGTATCTCGTCCATCAAGATCTGGTCAATTTTCTTCTAATGACGAGGTATCTCGTCCATCAAGATCTGGTCAGTTTTCTTCTAATGACGAGGTATCTCGTCCATCAAGATCTGGTCAATTTTCTTCTAATGACGAGATATATCGTCCATCAAGATCCGGTAAGTATTGTTAATGTTGAGATACCTAGTCGAAAAGGGTTAAAATGAAGGGAAACAGTCATTGCCTGATTGGGTCACATTTTTACTCGATTACGTCTGTACAGGTTTTATCTTATTGATTCAGGAAGGTCTTGTTTGTTTGATAGAAGGGGAACATTATTTTTTTATATAGGAAAGGTTTTGGGGACGAAAACTTGTCAATATTGTGTACCTCTCAATTGATTTTGTAACTGTTTTCCCTTCTTAATTTTATTTAATTAGCATTGTTTTTAGATAGTATAATTGACACCGTGAAAATGGAGCTAATGGCCCCAATCTCATGGAGTAAAGTCGCATTGTTTTGTAATGAAAATAAAATTATTATTTAAATTATTATTTTTTATGATTTAAATGATTATCATTCATGATTTTCACAGTGGATTCATTGTGGAATTTTTCTAAAACAAAACGTCCAATGTCTTGTATTGTGGTATGAAAGTAAAAAAACTTTTTTCTGAATACATTTTTCTATCACAAAAAAGAGGCCCCTGTAGCCCGGTTAGTAGAAAAAAAGATTAGTAACCGTAGGGTTGCTGGTTCGAAACCCGATCCAACCGTCATGTACGTGGAGCTGGTGCGCTTTAAATCTGCGTTGGCCTCAAATATTCCCACGTGGGAGTTTTAAGAGTGGGATGCCGCCTCAGGTGTTGACCTCGTGATCGTGGCTCAAATTTACGAGGTGTTGTCCTCGGTTCTTTCCCTTCGTGATATATCACGGACCGTCGCCAATAGATCGTTGTGTTGCTCCAGTGCGAAGTTAATTGAACTACCTACCTACTTTAGAAATCGGCGCTCGGGCCTAATGCCTTTAAGTAACCTCATTAACACCCCTGGTAGTTGACACGACGAGATATCTCGTCATTAGAAAAGTAAGCGGACCAGAACTTGATCTCGCCATCATCTTCTGTAGAGCTTTCCTTGTGTTTATGTAGTTTAGTTAAAGTAAATTATATGTCTTAGCACAGCACGACCAGATCTGGCTTTTACGCCATAAAAACCAACGAAATATCCACCAATATAAATGATTAACAATTTCATTAAATACAATAGTATAATTCTTCATAAAAAATAAATAAATTCTCGCAGTCGGTAGGATTCGAACCTACGCGGGAAGATCCCAATGGATTTCTAGTCCATCGCCTTAACCGCTCGGCCACGACTGCTTGCACGTCAAACTGCTTAATTCAATTTTATACTTTGCGAAACCACTTGCAATTATTTGTCCAGCAGACAAGTGATGAAGTATAGCCAATTATTGACTCCAGTGCCTTCGCGTTTCGATGTTTACTTCCACACACATATGCTAGTTAGTAAGTTAAATAAGTATAGTTATGGTAGTAAGTATAGTATACTGTAGTGTTATTTTTATTAAATGGCTGTTTCCTCTCAGTGGCCTCCCGTCTTTACACTCCTGATGATTGTCTCAACGAGATATCTCATCATTAGTGAAACTAACCAGATCTTGATGGACGAGATATCTCGTCATTTGCGAAACTAACCAGATCTTGATGGACGGGATATATCATCATTAGAAGAAAACTGACCTGGTCTTGATATCTTTATAAAAAAATTGGCACTATCTTGATGACGAGATATATCGTCTAGGAAGTATAAATTGATCAGATCTTGATGAACGAGATATCTCGTCAAAATCTCTTGGAGGGTTTGGCGATGAGGCGAAAAAGGGCTCACCACCCTTTAAAAGTGTAGCTTTCTATTATGTGCTAAATCCATCTATAAGGATTTTTACAGGCCTTTATTCATAAATATTTTTTAAACTTTAAAAATATGAACTTTTCACCAAAAGAATTTTTTGAACAAGGAATTTTTTCTATGTATAAAAATGTGTAGCGTATGTAGTGTATTAAAAATTAAATTTTTTATATCAATTTAAATAATTTGTGTGGATATTTTATTGGGCAAAAATTTTTTCCTATAATAATTAATGTGTTTTGAAATGTGACGTTCTAGACCTCAAGATCTAATTTCCTTTTTAGTTCCAATTTACCTTAATATTCTGCTTTGTTTGTATTAATTTTTAGGAAGTTTCCATCAGAAAATATCCATTATTTCTTCATTTATTCAAAGCAATAACAAAACCTCGTGTTCTATATTTTGCGAATGAGAATCTTTCCTAACAGCGATTAATTAAAATCGAAAATATAATTTGCCCCATGGGACCAACCAGAAAACTAATGAAAAATACTTCCTATGAAGGACCTGTCATATGAAGGGAACTTCCTATAACAGGTTTTTATTTTTTCACACACACAAACATTTATTTACCTTCAAATAAATACCACCATACGTTTAAACTATTTTAAGCTATACTTCCTCTGTTTTACACCATAATATCATTTTACACCATAATAATGAATACGCCTTACAAAACAATAAAAATTGCTTTTATAATACAATATTTTACTTGCTTAACTGAAGTGAAATCAAATTTACTAGGGACCTCCACCCCTTGTTCGGGCCATGGAACTCCAGTCGGTAGTCACGGATTAGCAACTGCAGGGTTGCAAGTTCGAGACTCGATCTAACTTTTGAGATATCAACATTTTTCGTTACGCGTAAGTTTCTGCCGATGACCTCCATACCAATTTTAAAAAGGTATTCACGTCAAAAACTTCCTCTGTGTGTACGTCTATTTATTTAACGTAAAGACAGCTTGGAGAAGTTTGGTCAGTATTTGCGGCATAAAAACGAAACTAACCATTTCTAAGTTAGCCATAGTTATCACTAACTCACATTGCCATGACAGTTTACGGTACTTGGGTTGTTATTAAAGGCATCTACATTACTTACATTACACCTACTTTAGCCTGACAGAAGGATTGCATCTTCTGTCACGCTAAATGTAGGTGGCGGGGATCGATCCAGGACCGACGCCAATAGCCTACATTACACCTACATTAGAGTGACAGAAGGATTGCATCTTCTGTCACGCTAAATGTAGGTGGCGGGGATCGATCCAGGACCGACGCCAATAGCCTACATTACCTACATCAGAGTGACAGAAGGATTGCATCTTCTGTCACGCTAAATGTAGGTGGCGGGGATCGATCCAGGACCGACGCCAATAGCCCCATGTTTTGCTCCAGTGTGACGTTAATTAATAACCTACCAACCCAACGGGTTTCCGCGGCCCCATGGGCCACCATACGGAAGAGTAATGCAATAGCAACCCTCCGGTTGCTATTGCATTACTCTTCCAACCTGGTTCGACCATAGACCTGGATCTTCCAACCTGGCCGAGGGTTCGAACCCAACCATAAACCGTCATGTACAAAGGGGATGGAGCATTTAAATCCATCGTGGCCTCAAAAGTTCTCACGTTGCCGTTGCGTGGAAGTTTGAAAAGTGGAGTGTCTCAATCTCCACATTTCCGCACCACGCCAACGTGAGGTCATTTTAGGCCCCGACAAATTCAACATGCACCAGCCCCCTTTGTACACGACGGTCTTCGATTGTATTCGAACTCACAACCGTCCGGTTGCAACCGGGTGGCCTCGAAACATCTTCGAACACAGCACAAATAAATTTCTTGAACTCACAATTTGAAAGAATTCGCAAGTCGTTACTCAAGACCATTTCGGTACAGTCTGACTGGCGTTTTTGATTAATGGCGAAGCAATCAATTCCATTTAGTCGCAATGGTCATTCCCACACAAAACACGTCGCCATTGAAGTTATTTCCCATGCGTCAGACAGTCCACCCGCGAAAGCAATTAACTATCGTTGTCATACAGGGCTTGGGCTGACCCGCACTATGTATTATTTCGTCGCCTGCTGCTGACAGGCCCTTTTATCAACCGAACCATAAAGCATCGCTCATCGGTTTTTTTCCCCGCACAGGCAATGATAGACGAGGACTGGATGTTTAAGAAGCTACTTCATGTCTACGAGAAGATCGTAACAGCCTTCGTTTGCAGGGCCGCCGTAGACAAGTTGAAAGAGTAGAGGATTAGCAAACGGAGGGTTTCGAAATTCGATCCAGCCTGAGATCGCCATGTACGAGGGGACTGGTGCATGTTAAATCTGTCGTGGCCTCAAATGTTGGTGGAGAATGGAGTGCCAGCTCAGGTGCTGACCTCATCATTCGACCGTGGTTCAAAATTACGAGGCGTTGTTCTTGAATATTTGATCCCTGACCGTCGCCAATGGCCCGTTGTGTTACTCCAGCGTGATGTTGATTAACTACTTACCTACATAGAATAAATTGGCAGTGGAGACGCACCACATACTTCCCTTAATGCCAATGTTCGTCGTTTTCGATTTTAATAGCGCAAAATTTCCCCTTATCGGCGACTTTTGCCGCTGAAATGTTTTTTAGCGGAAAGCATCTCCCCATATCGTCACAAGTCTCAAACCCGGATTTGGTTCCATTCCGTTTATTCGATTTTGCTACAAATGCCTCCTCGGATCTTTTCCTTTGAGGGATGATCCCCTACTGTCACCAATATCCCGTTGTGTAGCTCCAGTGTGACGTTAATTAAAATACTTCCCTACCTGTTACAGATGCCTCCAAAGAGTATTATTTTATGACCATCCTGTATATGTACTCAATATATGTATACTCGATTAATATCACCAGCTAGGTAGGTAGTTGAATTTACGTCGCACTTGAACAACATAAAGGATTATTAATGACGATCCGGGATCAATCCCTAAGGTAAAGATACGAGATTCGATCATGAGAAAACGTATTGACTAGCTTAGTAAACAATAATTTATTTTAGATTCTAGATAGTTTGTTATATATGTTACCGTTAAAGCTCGAAAGCCGTTAATGTGCACATTACTTAGATAATCTGCAGATTAGCTAATTTGCTCCGTTAAAGTGCGGAATTATCTACAAAATAAGAGTTTTCCGCACTTTACCTAGGCAATGTTGAATCGTTAAAGTGCAAAAGTTTCTTTCTCTAATTTCCTTTCCCTCCTTCCCTTTTAAACTTCGACTATTCTGTTGATTGATTCTATCAACTTGATTCTTTAGATATCGAAAAATAAATAAATTTTATGTTTCAACAATTCTCAGTATATTTTATTTACATCTACTGATTATTATATGAAATTACTTATAACTTTATGGGATAAAAATATAGCGTATTTTTCAATTAGTAGTACCTAGTTTACTGAGTTGTTTGTCTGAGTATTAATTTAAGCGTACAAAAACGTTGCTGTTGTTCGAGCAAAGATCTTATTTTCACTTTAACGAGAGCCTAGTAGGTAATGTGCAGATTATCTAGGTGATCTGATTACCTAGGTAATTTGAGAAATTAAACAATTTTCCGCACTTTAACAGATTGGCGAAGTTAATCTGCACAGTACCTAGGTAATCTGTAGATTACCTGATTTCCGTACTTTAGCGGTAACATATGCATATATCCAATTGAGGCCGAAAGATTTATCTTTTTATAAAAAATAAAGGCGTTCGACCGCATTCTAAAGTACGTTTCAAGAGGTTTAAATCGCAAGGATAGTATAAAATCCTTGGATTCCTTTCGATTCAGTGAGATTTAATTTTCAGCTAATCAATCTTCTTTGGCGATGTTAAATATTTTTCTTTAGTCGAAAATCCTTCTAATCAAGTCTGGGCGAAATTTCTAACTCAGCCTTAGATGTATTTGTTATTTAACGACGTTTCTTATAACATTTCTTCTGTCATAAACCCAATTTTGTTTTGTATATTAAATAACTTTTGTGAGACATTTTCTTTGAAACTAAATATAGATTGTGGTAATGTTTCTGGAGTGATAAGTTTCCAGCGCGCATTTTGATTGTCGTAGGTAGGTATTTTAATTAACGTCACACTGGAGCAACACAACGGGCTATTGGTGACGGTACGGGATCAATACCAAAGGGAAAGATCCGAAGCAGAATCCGGCCATCGTAGCCCTGTTGGAAGAGTAACGGGCTTGCCACCGGAGGGTTGCGAGTTCGAATCCAACCAAAGTCCGTCGTGTGCAGAGGGGGGCCGGTGCACTTTAAATCTGCCGTGGCCTCAAATGTCCTCAAGTGGGAGTGGTGTGGAAGTTTGGAGAGTAGAATGCCAGCTCAGGTGTGATCTCGTCATCTGATCGTGGTTCAAAATTACGTGGTGTTTTCCTCGGATCTTTCCTTTCGGGTTTGATCCCGGACCCTCGCCACTAACCCACTGTGTTGCTCAAGTGCAACGGTAATTAAATATCTACCTACCGAGGATAAAACCACGTAATTTTGAACCACGGTCAGATGAGGAGGTCACACCTGATCCGGAACCCCACTCTTAAAACTTCCATACCACGCCAACGTTGATTTTTTCCTTGGCTGGTTTTTGGTAATTAAGGGGACACACAGTACCCTTTGAACATTTTTTTTTGTTTTCATATTCACAACAAAAAGTTTTTTTTGTACCTTGTTTTAATACACATTAAATGTACATTAAAAAGAAAAAAAATCATTTTTACATTTACAATAACTAAAAAATTAAATTTTTATAAAAATACTTCGATATATTAAAATTCCTACTCCGTCTTCAAATTTTAATTTTTGTCAAATATTTTTATTTTCTTACCTTCCATGAAGTGTTCCCTACAATTTTGTGCATGGGATTATTGGTATCACTGTTATTTACTTTTTTATAGATATTTTTGTAACAAACACTGAAAAACAGTCATAGTTGATTTCATCAATTTTTAAAAAAATAACTATTCTTCCAAATCCTTGTTCCATGCCACAAAGTTATTAAATATATCATAATGAACAACCACAAAAAGTTTCAAAACTGCATCCATTAGAAGAAAAGCCTTAGCATTTTAAATACACTGTAGTCATGAAAAATAAAAAGGTGAGAAAAAGCACTTTAAAGTTTCAAATGGCAGTTAAATAAATGAAAGAATTAACATATAAAAATTCATAACTCGCTAAATATTGCAGCTACAGCTATAAAATTTTGCACACATATTCTTAAAAGTAGTATAATTAATGTAAGATAATAAAAAAAATCGACTTTTTAGCCATTTTTAGGGTACTGTGTCCCTTTAATTAATTAACGTTGCATTCTAGAGCAACATTGTTAGAGAACAAACTTCCACACCACGCCAACGTGAGGACATTTCAGGACATGAACGGATTTAACGTGCACCAGCCCCTTTGTACACACCGGTATTTTGGATGGATTCGAACTCGCAACCCTCCAGTTTGCTAGTCCGTTACCCCTCCAACCGGGCTTGTTTTTTGGATATTTGGGGTTTTATGGCGCAAGGGCCATGCTTGTTTCTGGAATACGATTCATAGAGGTAGATTGGTAGGTATTTAATAAACGTCGCACTGGAGCAACATAACGGTCTATTAGCGAACGATTCATAGAGGGGATATAAAAACAGTGTTAGTATTGGTAACGTGTTTATGTGCCCAGGATGTGACCCTTAGACTATATTTTCGTCTGCCGGGAAGAGACATTCAAAATCGGAATGGTCGTTGGGACTGGAGAAGCCAACCATCCATTGATTCATCATCTGATTGGTCTACGCGATATTGTAGTAGACTTTGGTAGTGTCACCATTTTTGTTGCTGTAGAATTGCGCATTCACACATCTACCCTATCATAAGAAATTATATCGCCAAAAGAAGCGATAAGATGCCAAATCGGCCAACCAAGTGAATTTTTCAGAACAGTCACGTGAGTAATAGTCGGCATGTTGGTCACACTTTTTGAAGCTCCTCCCAATAGCAATACTCAGTCTATATTTCATATCTATGAGTAAAATCTTCACTTTCCGACTGTTTTTGTATACCCTGAAAATTCCTATCATACACTTAAGCCTTAAAATTGATTCGACTTTAATAAATTAAATTTAAAAATTTGTAAATGACAAATTTGAAACAATTTAAAACTACATTTTACGAGTAACTAAAATTGAGAATGTTGAAAACTTCGCACTCAAACTCAACGATCATATTAGTTGCGCTAATAATTATACCTCATCAATCTCGAAGTTATTAAATAGCTCCTTAGTCACACACACAAAATAATGGGGGGGGGGAATTTCAATTAACGTCACACTGGAGCAACACAATGGGCTATTGGTGACGGTCCGGGATCAATCCCAAAGGGAAAGATCCGAGGACAACACCACGTAATTTTGAACCACGGTCAGATGACGAACACACAAAATAATGAAAAAATAACTACTTAAATCTACAAGTATATTATGAAGTTCAGTATTTTATGAAAATAATTTTACCGTGTGGAACGTAGTTGAATTTAAGTCCCACTGCAGCTATTGGGGAGAATTTTAAGGTACGAAAATAATTGTAACCTTTTCTATTTCAGAGTTACCATAAGAGCGAAAAGTATTTCAATGAAAATAAAATCCTTAACGCGCAGTCGATAGGATTCGAACCTACGCGGGAAGATCTCAATGGATTTCTAGTCCATCGCCTTAACCACTCGGCCACGACTGCTTACGCTCAAACTGTTAATTCACTTTGATACCTTTAAAAAGATTTATTTATTCAGCAGTCAACAGTGTTGAAATCCGAATATACTATTCTGCATGACTTCGCAGTTGAGCTCGTCTTTAAAACAGGTTAACTATGTTTTCAAGTACAAAAAGGGGTTCTAAGTTAAGCCATGAAATCTGAAGTTAATTAAACTATTTTTTAAGAACTAGTCATTCATTTCAAAGGCATGGATAACTTTCTACTGAAGCTCTCATTAGTGTCTAACGCTTAAAGCGCGTTCACGAAAATTGCAGGAAGTTCCTTTCAGAAACAGGCTTATATATGTAAAGGGAAGTTTACTTTTTAAAGTGAATACGTCTTTTATTCAGAAGTGTACTGGGGCATGCATGAAAAGTCGAGTATTTAAACTGTTTTGTCTTGATTTCAAAGCTATTTTGATTGGTTGGTTGATTTCCATGAGACTTTTAGCTGCAGAATCAGGCTTTTGTCTCCATTCTTCCTAATACAATATCAAGTAATTGACTCAGTACATACAATAAGTAATTGACACACACACAGTGAAAGCTTTACTGACACAGAAGAGAGAAATACACCCAGGGAGGAATGCACCTGACAGGAATCGAACCTGCGCCGCCTACAACACGAAGGTTGCTAGCGCAGTGAACATACCTACTGAGCCACGACGACCCCCTTTCGAAACTAGAAGACATCCAGAAGATAAATATTTCGTCGTGTAAACAAAGAATTTCCGAACTTGACAATGGACCGAGTGCGCAGGCACATTAAGAGAGGGGAAGGAGGTCGCAATATGTCGAAGTTCTACGGTTCTGGGCGAGGTTTGGGACAGTGTGACGCATGAAGTGAGGAATGCGTAAGTGGTGTCATTCGAAATATTTATAGATACGCTACTATTAACATTGGACACCAACAATCTCTCAGCAACAAGAATTTTTTTATAGGAAGTCAATATATTCACTTTCGTTACCACAAATGAAAATACCACACGGGTCTAGTACGGGACTGGCGAAAGTTAAATCTGTCATGGCCTCAAATATCCTCACGTTGGCGTGGTGTGGAAGTATGGAGAGTAGGGTGCCAATTCAGGTGTTGACCTCGTCATCTGAACGAGCTTCAAAATTAAGTGGTGTTATAGCAGACGTCAACATTAAAAAACTACCAGTCTTTTTTATCTGCTTCTTAATACTTGGAATTTGTTTCCTAGTTACTTTTTGGAGAGAGTAAAGTATAGCTAATTATATCAAAAATAATTTAATAATAGAAACTTACATATGGCTCCCGACATGTCAAACGAAAAGCATAGATAGTCCACAAAAGGTTTTAATGTTCTACACTTGAACCGATCACACGAGCGTCTGCTTTCGCCTCCCGAAGAAAGTATATACATCTCGAAGCGCAACAGATTTATGCGCCTCGCCGGCTCCGAATAATATAAACACAATCCACTGGGAACGGTGTAGGATCAACTCCGAAAGGCTTCTCAGCAAAAAGTCTGGTCAGGTTGCGACAGTGTTGCCCTCGAACTTTCCCTTCGGGATTGATCCCTGACCATCGCTAATAGCCCGTTGTGTTGCTCCAGTGTAAAGTCAAATAATTACAATTACCAATGGTCTAGTAGACGTGAAAAACAATAAAAAAGAAATTTTGTTGCTGGTGGTTGTCTCGACAAGGGACTTCGTCATTAGCAAAGCTGACCAGATCTTGATTGTCGATATATCTCATCATTAGATATATCTCATCATCTTGATCTCTTCATCTTCAAAAAATCGGCAATATCTTGATGATTACGAGATATGTTGTCATTAGCAAAATTAGTTCGATCTTGATGGACGAGATATCTCGTCGAAATCACTTGGAGGGTTAATACCCCCTTTCCTATCATCTGTCACAGCTGTCGGGAAATATTATTTATGCTTTGGAAATAAATAAAAATAGAAATTCAAGCATAAAGTATTAAAATTTAAACTCTAAAAATATTTATTCAAAAAGAATTGCTCCGTTAGCAATACTGGGGGGGGGGTATTTCAATTAACGTCACACTGGAGCAACACAATGGGCTATTGGTGACGGTCCGGGATCAATCCCAAAGTAGCAATACTGGTAAAACAATCTGAGTTCGCAACCGCAAGAACGTTCAAAGTTATTTCTGATTATTTCGTACTTTTGACGTAAAACTATGTCTTTCCCGACTATGGGACCGAAGCAAGTCGGGAATTGACGTAATCATTAATCCTCCAAGTGATTTCCACGATATCTCTCCATAAGGTCTGATCAATTTTGCTAATGACCAGATATTTCGTCATCAAGATGTTGCCGATTTTTGATTACGACGAAATCCTGATCTGGTCAGTTTTCTACTGACGAGATATCTCATTCATAGAGACCCGAACAATTTTGCTAATAACTAGATACATCGTCATCCAAATATTGCAGATTTATTGAAGATGACAAGATCAAGTATTGGTCAGTTTTCTACTAACGAGATATCTCTTCCATCAAGCTCTGGTCAGTTTTGCTAATACCTCGTCGAAACCACCATCAGGAGGGTTAAAAGTAATGTCCATTCAGCATTACGGCCTTTCAATTGGAATAGAAAACCCTTGAGAAAATTTGGCGTCCTCCAAAAATATTTTCTGAATACCATCTTGTTTCACCAAAAGCACGAGACCATACAAAACATTATTGGATTAATTATCTCTTCCGAGGTACGCTCCGAAAAGTATATCCACAATTAAGCTATTTTCCTTTCAGCCACGGAAATCAAACAATCAAGTTTAATTAATCACCATCTGTGGACCCGAACTCCGAAAAGTTAGTTTCCACATATCGCCGTTCGAAAAGTTTGAAAAGGGGTGAATGGGGAACGTTATTAATTTCGATCATAAATTTCTATACCCCGAACATCTCCACACACAAGCTTTTGAAGCCCTCGAAACTTAACCAAGAATATTTCCTTTTGAAGCAAATCATGAGGGGTCATCAAAGACTTGATCCTTTAAATTTATTAAGGATTCCTTTTATGATAGTACGAAAGTGGGCTTGTGTCACGCTTTGGAATTCGTTAAATGTAGTCGGTGGCACGAGAAAATGTCTGAATACAGACTAAATATGATCTGGGATTATTCTAGTTATCCTAATTTAAGTGTGCAGATTTGTCTTTGAAAAGTGCGTTTGACATTATAAAGTCAGATTGATTCTATTCAATTTAGCTTAAGTATCTTAGTTTTAAGTTTCAATACCTTTTCTTGAGACCATCGTAGCTCATTGGGTATGCTCACTGCTCCAGAAACTTCGAGTGCTTCGTAGGTGCAATTCCTGTCAGGCATCGACCTTGGAAATGGACCATCGAAATGGACGGATCAGGTGGTAGGAGTCGTTGTCGTAAGATCTATGAAGGTAAATCGCAAATCGACTTATCCGATTGGCTATGGAAGAGCAGACTAGTATTTTGATGACAATGGATAATCACTTTAACCAATCAATAATTTGGGATTCATGCTTTTACCCACAACCACGTGACATATCTTCAAACCGAGCAACTGGAAGAAATAACATGAAGCTTCGGGCACATGCTGCGTCTATTTCATTTTAAGGTCGATGCCTGTCAGATTCTTTCCTCTCTTCCTTTTCAGTAAAACTCATTGTGTGTGTCTATTACTTGATATTGTCTGTCTTGTGTCTGGAGCAGCATGATGAAATATGGCCCTTGCGCCATGAAACCCTTAAACCAGCCAATCAATTCGTCATTTGACTGGTCCAAAATTGCGTGATGTTGTCTTCGGATCATTTCATACGGAGGTTCATTCCAGACCGTCGTCCATAGCCAGTTTTGTTGCGCCAGTTCGACGTTAATTAAATAACTACCAACCAAATACCGTTGAAAGCGTGAGGTATAGGTTGCAAATCAATTCCTTATGAGAGTAATATTAATTTATGTAGTTTAACCGTCCAACAGATTTTGACGAAATATCTCATCCATGGAGATCTGGGGCCGCGGTGGTCCGGTTGGAAGAGTTGCGGATTAGCAACCGGAGAGTTGCGAGTTCGAATCCAGCCAAAAACCGTCGTGTACAAAGGCGACTGATGCACGTCAAATCTGTCGTGGCATCAAATGTCCTCATTTTGGTTTGGTGTGGAAGTTTAGAGAGTGGGGTGCCAGCTCAGGTGGTTCCGAATTGCGTGGTGTTGTCCTCTGATATTTCCCTTCTAGTTTGATCCCGGAACGTCGCCAATAACCCGTTGCGTTGCTCCAGTGCGACGTTAATTAAAATACCTACCCACTATTATAACTGAACTGTTTCGTATAAAGTTTTTTTAATTATCTGCAATCTGTGTTAAATCGTAAATTTTATAATTTCCTTAGATTCTAAATACTTCCTTTTATAAAAATTATATGAAGTAGCTCGTAGTAGTAGTTGAGGGTTCGTGAAATTATCTGATAACATATTGAATATGACCTGATATTATTCAAGTTACTGGAATTTTACTGCTTAGAATTGACTGAAATGCGGACAGGTAGGTAGTTAATTAGCGTCGCATTGGAGTAACACAACGGGTTAATTTCGACAGTCCGGGATCAACCCGCAAGGGAAAGATCGAGGACAACATCACGTAATTTTGAACCATGGTCAGATGACGAGGTCAACACCTGAGCTGGCACCCCACTCTCCAAATTTCCACATCGCGCCGACTCCAGGACATTTGAGGCCACGATAGATTTAATGTGCAGCAGCCTCTGTGTACAAGACGGTCTTTGATTGGATTCGAACTCGCAACCCTCCGGTTGCTGTACGACCTCAACTTTGTTACCGTGGCCCTTTGAAATGTAGTCATGGTGTTTTCCATAGATTCTTAATTCTACTCGATTTATCCTTTGGGATTGATCCCGTACCGTCACCAATAGCCCGTTGTGTTGCTCCTGTGTGACGTTAATTAAAAATACCATACCATACTCGATTTACCCTTCAGTTCTAAATTCCATGAAAAATTAAAGTTAATATTTGTATACAATATTTAATTTAGTGTGACTCACGTTACAAAATTAAATGTGAGACTCACGTTAGAAAAATTTAAATATGTTGTCTTATAAGAAAAAGCATGAATTAAAATAAAATTTTTCACTTACTTTTGCTCTTCATACTAAGAGGAAAAGTGAAATTTTTAATTTTAAACAGAATATTTTAAAAGAATTAAAAAAATTAAGTTTTTGTGACTCACGTTATATTATAGTAAGTACTTTTTCGGAAATTATTCCATAAATATAGTAATGGATATCTTACAAAATTAGACACAATTTCCTCTACTGAAATTACTCTCTGTTATACATACAAATACACAAAAATATTAGAAAAATGCTTGCAAAGACAGCCAAGTTCACTAAAAAAATCTTTACATCTATGGTTTTAGAACAGCTGATCGTGTACTGATAAAATAAATCGTAAGGTGCTGCCAAATTCAAATTTAAAACCTATCTAGAAAAGAACTAAAGAAAATGTGAGTTAATTTTCTAAAATTTTTATTTGATTTGCATGTCCCGTGTTTCGTGGAACTGCCCTTATGATGAAATAAAGTAAAAAGGGGAAGCGATATTTATGCTGAAATTAGAAACAAGCACGAGATAGGATAATTAAATTTTTAATACGTGTGTATGATTCTATATCTGGCAACGCCAGTGATGTGTTTAAATTTTTAGTTCCATTTGCAATTATTAATTGAGATGTAGTTTTGATCTGTGAATTTAATTCTTTTGAATTTTTTAGATTATTTCTGAAAATGAAACGCATTTTTAAATTGTGATATTTATTAACTGACTCACATTATCTGATTATTTTGAATTGTATTAAGCGCTGAATTTTTAAGCAGGAGCAATGAAGAATATCTTGGATACGTTTCAATGCGCATTTATTATTTCTAATTGCTCCGCACGAGATTATAAGCAAGCACTGGAATAGCAATCAGTCATTTCAGAGCCCGGTTGTATGCTTAATTCAACGGACCTGACATCCACAATTATACACTAAATCAAATGATTAGGTACGAGCATGAGGAAATAAATATGGTATCTGAGTTTGTTCATGCACAATGACTATATGTCGTTAGAAAAGTAATTTAAAACTAAAATTAAATTCGTTTGTGCAAATGACGGCAGAGCCTTTGTGCAAAAATAACGATACACTTATTTGTTTCTTTTTAAATTACTTTTTTATGATTGAGCATCCTATAGGAATACAAACACAACGCATCAACAACGCGGATATGTACGTTTTACTAATTGAATGTTACGGCGAGAATTAAAAAGGAGAAACGTACAAAAAATAAGACTACTACATTAATCCTCCAAATGATTTCAACGAAATATATCGTCTGTCAAGTTCTGCCAAATTTTACTAATGGTTAGATACATCGTAGTCGATATAGCCACCAGAAGGGTTAACAAACGCCATAGAAAACAGACCGAAATTAACATTCCCCGGTCCTATTGACGAGGTATCTCATTATTAGCATAACTGACCAGATCTTGACGGACGAGATATCTCGTCATTAGAAAAAAATCAAGGAAATCTTGATGCACGAGATATCTCGTCATTACAAAAAGAATCAAAATCTTGACCTCGTCATAAAAAAATCGGCAATATCTTTATGACGAGATATGTAGTCATGAGCAAAAATTGGTCAGATCTTGATGGACGTTATATATCTTCGACACCACTTGGTGGGTTAAACTATCAAATCGGCAGGAAAAGAGTTGCTTTAAAGGTAAAAGATGAGAATGCGTGAATTTTTAAGATCTAGCAATCTCATGGCGTTACCACAACTTGCAATCGGGAAAACAAAGTTTAAAAATGAGAAATGAATTTCGGGAGAAAAATTAGAAATTAATATATCCCTGCATGTGGCCAACCAACACAAAGTTTGGTTTTCGTCTGGCTAACTGTATTTTGCCAGAACGGTCCTTTATTTTAAATCTACGAGTTTTTGTGGATTCTGTGCCGATCCCAACCATTACAGCTGTTTCGCAAATAGTAAGAGTAGGTTGTGAGAAAGGAGGGAATGTATGGGGAAATACAGCAATCGTTGAATAGATATGCTCAGCTGCGGTGAAACGTATCCAAGTTTATCAAATCACTGACGACATGGAATACAGTATGAGAGGGCTATTCAGTGCAAACACGCAATCCAGATGAAAGACGGCGATTTTACTTCCTGATAAACAAATGCGTTATCATAACACACATCGAGGTTGCCTGAAAATGTAGTTTATCGGAGTTTTGGCGACGTTTGTAGTTTACTCTAATTGGAGTTGGTCAATTAACAATCAATTCGCGGAATTCATTTTATGGAATTTCCATTGACAATGTGCTGAAATCGTATTCGAAAAACCAACCGACATCGTGTTCGTAATACGTACATGTAGGTTGTGTAGTTAATTAATGTTGCACTACGGACTATTGGTGAAGGCACGGGCATAGATAACTCTGAATAACCCGCTGTGTTGCTCCAGTGTGACGTTAATTAAATACCTACCCAATTACTTTTGATAATTAAGATTTTATTGCACATAAAAATTAATTTGTTTCGGACTAAGAATTCTTCGAATTCGGCATTAGCGTAATTTGCTCCAGTCCCTAAAAGTCTAGCTTCAGCAATAGCAACAACGGGTTTAACTCTCTGGATACGGGACCGGCCAAACCGGCCGAAAGTTTCGAGTTCCCTCGATACGAAAGCCTCGGATTCTTTCAGACCTAAAACTCCTGAAGAATCGTCGCAGCCCGTTACGATTTCAAACCCCTCTTTCATGTGCTACAAAGAGACCCGCACGTGAATAGCAAATTATTTATCCTCGAGCATCTAGTCTATGAGAGGTTGAGTAAATGAAAAGGAAATACACTTAAAATGTCACCGCCGCGCTTTCAGTTTACCCGGGAAGAATCTATCCCTTCTAGGCATACCCACGACCCGACAATAGAAACCGGCACATTAGGTGATAATGGGACGACACATATTCCCTCTCCTCCTGGGGAAAGCACTGTAAAGGCCGTTTCGGCCGGTTTCAGTAAGTTGCCTGTAAAGCCGTTGGGCCTGCTGCCGTAACCAAAGAAGGAAACAATATTCTGCCCCGACGTATGCAGAGGGTTAAGATCGAAGTACTGAGACCAAGCTATCAGGTCATCACTATCAATCGAACAGACAGGAAAAATCTTGTTTGGGACATCACGCGCAGACACAAGCATGATCTTCAGGGTCTTGATCACGATTGACGGTACGTTTTCGAGCACGCTGATCAGGATTTTGAATTCCACCACCATAACTGCCACCATTGACTTATATCTGGAAGGCCGCGGTAGCATAGTTGAAAGAGGAACGATCAGCAACTGGAGTATTGCGAGTTTGAAACTCGTTCCAGTCAAAGATAGTCATGTAAATGAGGGCTGATGCACGTTAAATCTGTCATGGCGTTAAAGGTTCTCATGGTGTGGAAGTTTGGAGAGTAGGTTGCCATATCAGGTGGCCTCAAATAATCAAGGTTACGCATAAGATTTTGTGTAAGATGAAGAGCTGCATTGGCATAATTTGCTTTAGTTCCAAAAAATCTAGTTTCACTAATGGCTATAAAGTGCATAAGATCAGGGGATTGAGAAGAACAAGTCATCAGGCCATCACTGAAAATCGAACACGCCAGAAAAATCTTAATTAGCGCATCACGTGCAATGAACACACAGGTCGGTTGCATGGTAGAAGAACGTTTTAATGTTCTGCAGAGAACAGGGCTTGATTGTACTTTCCAGCATGTTTGGTCGGGATATTGAATCCCACCAATGCCACCATTCATGTCGGGATATTGAATCCCACAAATCCACCATTTTCTGTCCGGAGATAGTGTAGTGATCCTGATCGACTCCTAATTACCATGCTTAGATCAGTAATCGGCTATGTCAGTCAAGTCTGGGGATATGCAGCGAAAAACCATTTTAATAAAATCGGAACTCTTCAAAATACCACACTCTGGATAATTTTAGATAGCCCATGGTATTATAGAAATCATAAAATTAGACATGACCTGAATGTGCTCGAACTCAAACAATCTTACAGTAAACTCTCTCTTAAGTTATTCAACAAGCTTGAAAATATTGATTACGCATCTATCAAGCATATCCCCACAGGTACGACTCTCGCCATCCATCCAACAGAAAAAAAAACAAGAGCAATAAAATTATTAACATAATCTTAACTCTTAAACTTTTATCATTCAAGCTCCGTAATTGTACGTCTGCATCTCTAATAAATATCTGCAGGTTGGGTACGAACATCCATCATGTGATTGGCCCATGGGATGGGAAAAGGCGCCCATTCATTCATGATCTGATTGGTCCGCGGGACATAGTAGTAGACTTTGGCGATTTCACCATTTTTGTCGCCACTCCATAGAAATAAAAATTCACACGCATACTCTGTCATAAGATGTTATAATTTCAAACGAGGCAATACGATACCAAATTAGTTGACAGTCAATTTTTCACAGAGCAGTCACGTGACTACTAGTCGACATGTTGATCACATTTTCTGAAGCTTCTCTCAATAGCAATGCTCAGTCTACTTATATTTCTCTTCTATGGGTGTAACGTGTACAAATAGGGCCCTTCCACCATAAAACCCACCCCAACCACTGACCGCTGGTCGTAAATCTCAACGTATCTTTGCAGATCTTCAAGTCGAAATAGTTTTAAAGGATGCTCAGCGGCCCCATCGTTAATTAATTGTCCCTCAGTAACATCCCTAGTAATCAGTAAACATTGAAATCAATAACAAGGTTTCTTTTTGTTTTGATGACAAACTCCGAGTATACTGCAAAAGCTTCACCTACCGTTTATGAAGCAAGCTTCCTAGTGCCTCAACCTCCACCTGCTACATCTATCCTCCAAGTCCAGCAAGACTATAAAAGTTCTGGAAAATCCATCGCAGTTTTGTTAGAGTTCAACGTTCAACGTAGATGGAAGATCCGCTGGCCCAGGTTCTCCCCCCAGAAAAGAAAATACCGACTACTAATTCACCTGGAGTTGAACACTAGTCAAGCTTTTTAGGTGGCCAGAGCGGGTAGTAGGTTATTTTAATTAACGTCGCACTTGAGCAACACAATGGGCTATTGGTGACGGTCTGGGATCAAACCCGAAGGAAAAGATTCGAGGCCAACTCCAAATAATTTTAAGGCATGGTCGCATGATACGGCTCATTCCTCCCTGGGTGTATTTCTCTCTTCTGTGTCAGTAAAACTTTCACTGTGTGTCTGTTTCTTACTTGATATTGTATGTCTTGGGTCTGGGGCAGCATGGCCAAAAATGGCCCTTTCGCCATTAAACATCAAATATCAACCATCATTTAAAACAGGTAATTGAAACAAGTGATGTTTTAACTCCCAATTCTGACGAAACAGATCGAGATTTCATTTGCAGTTCCCAAAACAAACATTCATTGCTGGCAAGTGAAAAAGCGATATTGCTTAGTACGAAATACAACGAGGATTACTAAATTATCAAAACAGTTGAGCGATGTTGGTTTCTGTTATTTTCTTATTAACCTGCTCTAAGGATCTAACTTTTAAGCTAGCTTAATGTACTCACGAATCGCAAATATTCTCATTCAGATAGCAGGTAATGTTGATATCAAAAAGGCTATAAAAGTGCTTCGTGTGTAGCAGTCGTGGCCGAGTGGTTAAGGCGATGGACTTGAAATCCATTGGGATATTCCCGCGCAGGTTCGAATCCTGCCGACTGCGCGATTTTATTTTTATAAAGAATTACTACAATAATTACTGAAAATGTTAATGTATTGGTGGATAGTTCGTTTGATTTTTATGGTACAAGATCCAGATCTAGCTGCCCCAAGCAATATTTTTCCTTCAGGTAAACGGACATACACACACAAGGTATTGGTATTTTCAATTAAAGTCGCACTGGAGAAACGCAACGAGCTATTTGCGACGGTCCGGGATCAATCCCGAAGGAAAGATTCCGAGAATACCACGTAATTTTGAACCACGGTCAGATGATGAGGTCACATCTGAGCTGGCCATACCACTTTATATTTCCACACCACTCCAAAGTGAGAACATTTGAGGCGTCGACAGATTTGACGTGCACCAGCCCCCTTGTACACGACGGTCTTTGGTAGGAATGGAACTCGCCACCCTCAGGTTTCTATTCTGTTATTTGGCCAACCGGGCTATCGCACCCCCACAAAAAAATATTTATAGAAGAAAGATATACACCCAGGTCTGTGACAGGAATTGAACCTGCGCCGCATACTGCTCAATTTCATTATATCCGGAGAGTTGCGAGTTCGAATCCAGCCAAATACCGTTGTGTACAAAGGGGGTATTTCAATTAACGTCACACTGGAGCAACACAACGGGCTATTGGTGACGGTCCGGGATCAATCCCCAAGGGAAACATCCGAGGACAACACCACGTAATTTTGAACCACGGTCAGATGACGAGGCAACACCTGAGCTGGCACCCCACTCTCCAAATGTGTACAAAGGGATTTGGTGCACCTTAAATCTGTCGTGGCCTCAAATGTCCTCACGTTGGAATGGTGTGGAAGTTCGGAGAGTGGGGTACCAAGTCAGGTGTTGCCTCGTCATCTGACCGTGGTTCAAAATTATGTTGTGTTGTCCACGGGGTTTTTTCCTTTGGGATTGATCTCGAATCATCACCAATAGCCCGTTGTGTTGTTCCAGTGTGACGTTAATTAAAATACCTACCTACCGATTTCGTTATATTTCCGATTCTTTCCACCAATAATGTTCACATTTTTAAGTAATGAAAATTTTTTGCATTGGGCAGATAAAATAATCTTGATAACATGCAAATGATGCACGACATCATTGTGTATTGATTTACATACATTCAAGTTTTCTGTCAACTGAATCATTTGAATGCATGTGATTGCTAAAGGTATAGCAAATCTGTTTAGTGGATCGTAATAATCATGTAAATTGCATTCGTTGCAAAAATTAGTTCATATATACTAAATTAATACGGCACAATTTTCTTTGTCAAGAGTGTTATTCAGAATTATATTTGAAATTTTGTGATACACTGGCTTGGTTTGTCACACTACGGTCATTTGCAGCTGCTGTACTAGGGCAAATGAGACTGAAAACCGTGGATTTCAAAGCGAATTTCTGAGTCACGCTTTGAAGCTTATCATGTAGGATTCTTAACAATCCGTCTGTTAAGAATCCTACGTCCTTAAGAATCTACAGGACAATTTTCAAACAAAATAATATGTAAATATATGTAAATTTACAAGAGCAGGTTTTTAAAATTGCAAGACCTGTATATAAATTTACAAGACAGGACAATTTATATCTCATTGATAGTATAGCTTCCAGATGACAATTCCTGTGGGATTCTACAGTTGGCCCAATTTTTACAATTTTTCTTCTGCTTTCTACTTTTCAAAAGTAACGCGTCCAAAAATGAAGTAGAAATTCAATTGATTGAGTTAAATTCCTCTTTCTATCACTAAATTTTGATTTTTACAAAATCCAATTTTAAAAAGGAGATACATTTTTTATTTAAAATTTTATTCTGAAATTCTGTATTTTAGGAAACTAATTTTACCGTGTGGAACGTAGTTAAATTTACTACCCACTGGAAAGACACATCGAGCTATTGTGGAGAATTTTACAATATGAAAATAAATTTAACCTTTTTTTCTTTCAAGAGTTACACAAGGAGCGAAAAGTATTTCAATGAAAATAAAATCCTTAACGCAGTCGGTAGGATTCGAACCTACGCGGGAAGATCCCAATGGATTTCTAGTCCATCGCCTTAACCACTCGGCCACGACTGCTCGCACTGGCTGTTGTCAGAAATTCTACACTTCGCGTTGGTTTGCATAGAATTGATATAGCACGAACCTTCCGATTACGGCTTCATGTAAACTGCATAGATCAAACGCTAGTCAATAAAATTTCCAATGCAAAAATCATAGTACATGGAAAATCCCTTTCATAGGGCATCAAAGTTAAGTTGCGCGCATAAATAATGCTTTAAGTTTGTTTATTGTAATGATGTATTCCTTTAGTTTATAATACATGTGGTAGGTAGTGAAATAACGTCGCACTGGAGAAACCCAACGGGCTATTGGAAATGGTCCAGGATTCATCCCATAGCGAAAGATCAGAGGACATCTCGTAATTTTGAACACCTGAGCCGGTACCCCACTCTCAAATCTTCCACACCACGCCAACGTGAGGTCTATCGAGCCCACGACAGATTTAACGAGCACCAGCCCACATGTACACTACTGTCTTTGTTTGGATCGAGTTTTGAACTCGCAACCCTCCGGCTGCTAATCAACTACTCTACCACCTGGACTAACCGCCCCTGAGATTTAATATACACTTATAGTTATGAGATGGATATTCATTGTAAATAAACCGTAAGGGATATTATTTCCTGTAACCCAGATGGCTTTCGCATGATACATATGGAGGGTTACTTTAAAATGTAGTTTATCTCCGTTTTGGCGATGTTTGGTGCTTGATGTATTGTGTTGATCAATTAACTATCACATAATAATTCGGAATTCATTATTCTGAATAATTCGGAATTCATTATTCTGGATTATTCGGAATTCATTATTCGGAATTTTTATTTTCGACGTGCTCAATTCGTATTTGAAAGGGGGGGTATTTCAATTAACGTCACACTGGAGCAACACAACGGGCTATTGGTGACGGTCCGGGATCAATCCCAAAGGGAAAGATCCGAGGACCGTATTTGAAAGCAAGTGACATCATACACGAATAAGTACAGGAAACACGTTCCGCCACACAAACACTACTTTCCATCTCCCCCTTTTAACTTAACAGAAAAGTCTTCTCATTTCTAACAGTACCAGTCAATGAATGGTAGGGAGGTATTTAATAAACTCCTCACTGGAGCAGCACAACGGGCTATTGACGACGATCCGGGATCAAATAACAAGGGAAAGATCCAAGGAAAAACCACGTAATTTTGAACCACGGTCAGGTGACGAGATCACGCCTGAGCTGGAATCCCACTCTCTAAACTTCCACACCACGCTAACGTGAGGACATTTGAGGCCACGACAAAATTAATGTGCACCAGCCCCCTTTGTACGCGAGGGTCTTTGGTTGGATTCGAACTCGCAACTCTCCTGTTGCTAATCCTTTACTCTTCCAACCGAGTTACCGTGTCGCAGAGAAAATGAATGATTTTAAACAGTTATTAATGACTATTAGAAATTGGCGTCAACTGTTAATTTAAACGGTTTGAAGTTTAAATTGCTTTTTTAACTTTCAATCTTACCAAATTTGTTATAAATTCTATATTTTTAAATTTAGTTTATCTATTTATGTGACACGCTTAGTACTTCTAAATGTTACGTTTTAACATTTATCGGTTATTTTTAATGTATTCCATAACAGTAAGAAAGTGTAAGTTTACAATAACGACGTTGTTTCAACTGCTATCGGAATAACAGCCATCTACAATGGCTAGCATTGCAGATAACAAGCCAACTTGGCAAACTTTGGCGACCACACCGTATTTTAGAATTAACCATGTAATAAATTATTCAATTCTCCGGAAATAACGTCTGCTTTGAATGCATATGCATAGAATTTGCATAAAGAGCCGTCTCCATATCGTATTGCACATGAACTACATCAGTTCCCTTTTCAACATCCAGTTTTGACACCAAATCTATCTCGAAATTTAATAGGGTATATCAAGTTTCAAGTCATTTGTGGTTTGGTAGTTTCTGGATTATGAGTAAAGAAAGTTTTGTGCTCCTAAAATTAAATTAGATTGTTAGAAATACTTTTATTCATAATTTCTTAAATAACTATTAGGCTTTCCTAAATAACTCATTATGTTATTTTTAAGATAATACTACATTGGCGTGCAAAAGGAAAGGAAGGCCTTACTTTTTTAAATTACTACCTCAAACGAAATTGTTTGTGGCAATTCTCATGACCAGGAATATTCCCTAGAGAAATACAGGGTGATTCTACGGTCATGGGACAAACTTCAGGGGGTGATGGAACACAACGAAACAAACACTTTTCCCCATAGAATGTAGGGTCGCAGGTGCAGCGGTTGGCCCCTAGAGAGCGCAGTCAAACGCTTGTATAAAAGCGTTACGTCGGCAATGCGAGGCCTGTGCATCAGGTGTGGTGGTCGACATTTTGAACAGCTTCTGTAATTGTGCATTTGCGTTGTACTTACCGACTGATGTTTGTACATGTCGTTTCATTTCCATGTGAAAAGTTTCTCATGTTTTATCATTTCTTTCTTACCCGTTGTTCCTTGTACTTATCTTTAATTTATGCAAATCTAATTGTATTATTTCGTTTTGTCAAGCAGTTATTGATGTTTATTTTGACATTAGCGTTTCGACTTTACTCTTTTCTGCCTCTCAGAGTGGAATGCGACCCTATGTTCCATGGTAATTATTGCTCGTCTGGATGGGTACTATCACCCCTCTTATTTTGTAAAAACAATTTAGACTCACCCTGTATATAACAATTGTATATTTTATAGATAAATTAATTTAATAATATACCTTGTCATTAATAATGTACCTTGGATAGCAAATTTTGTTTGGAAGGGATGGTGATATCAGCCTAATTTTCCCCACGTCCCAAATAAGTATAGTTTGCCTGCGATGTAGCGAAACTTGCAAAAAGAAAAATGAATTTACTTTATCGTGAAAATGATGAATAAATAAAGAGGGGTGATCTATTTTTTCTACAGACGTTTTGGTTCTTACATGCACTTTAATTGGATACAGGGCTAAATTAACAACATTGTGTGTGTGAAAGCGGCGTCTATGTTGACATGTTCCCAGTGCCAGGTCGGATCGGGCAGACAAGTTCTGGACAATCGTGATTGCCAAGCTACATGATTAAGTCCACACAAGGTATCCGGATTACGCAAATAAAAGAAATCGCGCTGAACACGTTATCACAGCTGTTGCAACGTTTTATTTATGCAAGATAATCAGAAAGACAAGATAAGATAGAATCTTCCTTCGCGGTTTCGTGTGGCAGTCGTGGCCGAGTGGTTAAGGCGATGGACTTGAAATCCATTGGGATCTTCCCGCGTAGGTTCGAATCCTACCGACTGCGAGTTATTGTATTTTTTAAATCTATAAACGCTTTTAGATTGCTCCTTTTGACAATGAATCGAGTATCAAACTTCTGTGTCATCTGATTTCTCGTGATTTTTAACCTCGGATAAAATTTTATTTTGATCCTCGGACGAAAGTGGAGGACCGCCGTAGCTCGGTTGGAAGAGTAACGGACTAGCAATCGGAGGGCTGCGAGTTCGAATCCAACCAAAGACCATCTTGTACAAAGGGGTTAGCGTACGTTAAATCTGCCGTGGCACAAAATGTCCTCACGTCGGCGTGGTTTGGAAGTTTGGAGAGCGTTTAGATGTAAACACGTCATCCGACTGTGGTTCAAAATTACGTAGTGTTGCCCTCGGGTCTTTCCCTTCGGGATTGATTCCGGTGCGTCCCCAATAGCCGGTTGTGTTGCACCAGTGCGACGTTAATTAAAATAAAAATATACCTATCAAACGAAAGTGGTGTAGTTAATTTATTTGTATTATAATTGGTTCATATTAGTGACTTAAAAAATATTAACCTATCATAGCACTATCGTGGATTAAGGTAGGTAGGCATTTAAATTAACGTCACACTGGAGCAACACAACGGGCTGTTTTTGACGGTCCGGGATCAATCCCAAAGGGAAAGATGCGACGACAACACCACGTATTTTTAAACCACGGTCAGATGACGAGACAACACCTGAGCTGGCACCCCACTCTCCAAACCGTGGATTAAGGATTACTGATCAGAATTTTCAAAGCTCAGAAAATTTTGCAATCTGGTCTTGCTTTGAACAATATAAGAGTCGTGTTGCTTTAGTGCGACGTAAATTCGACTATCTAGTTTAAAACTATTTAATTATTTCTGGATGGTCGGTAAGTAAGTAGGTATTTTAATTAACGTCGCACTGGATCAATACAACGAGATACTAATTATTTTCGGAAGAAAAGATTGTATAAGAAATCTTTTTCTTACACTTTTCTTCTTGTGTTAGTAAATATTCCTGAGTTCTTAATAAATATTGTGCTCAAATATTCCTGAGAGGGGTTTTCTGTAAATCTAAATGCAGAGGGCGCTAGTGAATTTCTGCAATACAGTAATTTCATTTCAGTGTGCAAGCACTCAAAATGGTTTGTTATGGCTCCGAAGTATCATTTGGAAGAATCTAAGTGGCGAATTATCGGCCGTTTAGAAGCAGGTCAGACAATCATGGAAGCAGCGAGATGTAAATATTTCAAGACAGACAGTCTCTACGCTATGGAAACAATTTCAGAACTATGGAACTGTTGTAAAGAGATCTGGACAAGGTCGTAAACGAATAACAACTGCTTCTCAAGATCGATATTTGGCAATAACTGCCAGTCGTAACAGGAAGTCTACTGCTCGGCAGTTAAGTTCAGAGGTTGCAGCCGCCACTGAAACTATTGTATCACGGCAAACTGTATACATAAGGCTTAATGAAATGGCCTTTATGCCAGAAAGCCATGGGTATGTGTTCCACTGTCTTCACAACAAAAGAGGGATCGCTTTAATTGGTGCAAAGAACATTAGAACTGGAGTGAACACCAATGGATCCATGTTCTCTTTACTGATGAGTCAAGGTTTAGTTTAACATCTGATTCTAAACGTGTTTACATCTGGAGGGAGTCAGGAACGCGAAAACTTCCTTCGAACATTATAGAACGTGACCGTTTCGGTAGTGCAGGTGTGATGGTATGGGGAGGAATAATGACCGATGGACGTACGTCCTTACACGTTTTCAACAACGGATCTGTGACTGGCCAGAGATATCGGGATGAGGTCTTAGAACCTTATGTAAGACTTTTCAGAGGTGCATGTGGATCTGACTTTTTATTTATGGAAGATAATGCTCGTCCACATCGAGCAAACCTCGTTGACGAATTCCTTGAAAGTGAAGCCACTGAACGAATAACTTGGCCAGCAAAATCTCCTGATCTAAACTCGATAGAGAACTTATGGGACTACCTTGGAAAAGCAGTTGCACGGAGACATCCTCCTCCTAGAGATATAAATGCCCTAAAGACAGCATTGCTGGAGAAGTGGAACTTAATTCCCCAAACTGTGGTTAACAACATTATTGCCAGCATTAAAACACGTTGTGATATGTGTGTACACATCAGGGGAGATCACATTCCATATTAAATTCATAAGCCTTAATTTTTTCTGATTTATTCTTTTTTTTTCTGAACTCTCCTTGTCACATATTATTGCCATTTTTATTGTTTCCTGCTACAGTTTTATATCATATGCAGTGCTCTTAAATTTTTTCCTTTGTATTTATGTGTTATGATGTTATGTATCATTTCACAAATTGATAAAATTATAATTCACAATTTCTAAAAAATTCGTGATTTTATGCATGTAAAGATAATTTTGGACATGAGTGTATTTCAGGAAAGCATGCATACCAAATTGGATTGAATTTGGTCCAATTCTTTGCGGCAGGAGTTCTCAGTGTGAAGAAACAAAACAGATAAAGATTTTACTTCGACTACCCACATGCTCTCACATAAAACATCCAGATTACCTTAAAATTTAGTTTATCACCGTTTTGGCGACTTTTGCGGTTGACCAAACAACTATCATATCGTCGGCTTAGAGCCGAATGTCATTAACTGTCGAACAAATTTTTTTATAATATATTTTATTATAATTTTCTTATAATAGTAAGGACTACTTATTATTTTCTAGATTAAAAAATAAAAATTATGTGCATTTTGATATAGTTATACATCTTTTAAATACATTACGTTATGACAATGTATTTCATATCGTTATGAGAATAATCATTTAGTGCCTCCGAAAAAATGTCAGTTAATGACTTTTTGCTCTAAGCTGACGATATATCAATTTCAAATTCATTCTTAGAAATTTTTATTCGCCAAGTACTTAAATCGTATTCGAAAAACAAGCCAAGTGCCGTTACGTTCAAAATAAGAACAGGAAACACGTATCGCCGGAGAAACACCACCGCTACCAACATTTATTTCTACAGAAAACGTCACCCTGCCTTGAACAGATCTGTTTAATTACACCACCCTGCAATTTTATTTCCCGATCCCGGTCATAAAAGAGTTCGAACTTATCAACTCGGAACAGACAGAAAGAGAACTTCGATTAAATTCGACAAAAGGCTGGAAAACTAATTAAACAACCACCCGAACGGAATCCCTGCAGTTCATATATTCACAAATACGCCCCTCTCTAAATACGGCTTCAGGAAGGTTGAATTCAAAGTGACAAAAATTACTTACGCTCAGACTTATCTAAGAACTTATTTTATTTTAGAAACATTAATCTCTGCATCCGAAAGTGTGAATTTCATTATCGTTTCTCCCTAAATGGAAAGTGAATGCGGAACGAAATTTGTGAATAAAAGAAGGTTTAGGAAGGACATATTAAGTTTTGTGATCCATTCTGGTTTACTGACGGATATTAAGTATTCACACAAGACTTAGCTCCTTTGGAAACGTTTTAATGCATAAATTTTGACTAAGTTTCGGTGATATTACTCCTTTAATTTTCCTTGTGATCCGTACTAGGGTGTGTTTTAGTTGAAAATCACTTCTCAGCGTGGAGTACTGGATCAGTTTAACTAGTGCTAGTTAGTTTAACCCTCCTGGTGGTTACCTCGACGAAGAATTTCGTTATTTCGTATTAGCAAAACTGACCAGATCTTGATCGTCATCATAACAAAAATCGCAATATCTTGTTGACGAGATATCTCGTCATTAGACTACGGGCAGTGCAACAGTCTTAACGTGAGAATTTTCCTTCCTAGAGCGGCTCGGTACAGATGCGGTTACCAAGATTTTATCCCCTTTTAAGTGACCGTTGACATCGATCACCATTTGCAAGCTGTCAGCCACTGGCCCTAAAAAGGGACGGTTCTTTTGTTCGAAGCCCTACCCTGTCGATCATTCTGTGATCGCTGGGAAATATAGAAAGGCGAACGGTGATATCCCTAGCATGCCAAACACTATGAAAGGAAAGCGCGCTAGGTGGTCAGTCGTAAAAGTCATTCACGACTCTCTCGCAAGTTCTATAGGGGGAAGGAAGTCAAGAAAAATCTGCCATTCTTAGACGCGAGTAACGAAATTTGGGTGCCGTATCGTAAAGGTTAATAGTAGAATTGGTCAGATCTTGATGGACGAAATATCTCGTCGAAGCCACTTGGAGGGTTATTTCATAGTTCCCCAAATTGGGAGCTGAAGAAATCTTCGGGGCAATTGTGGCCCCAAGTGAAAAAGGGAGTTGAGACTCAAGAGTGGGATTTAAGAAGATGCTAAAAAGTGTGTTGCCTAAAAATATTTTAACCCTCCAAGAGTTTTCGACGAGATATCTTGTCCACAGACCAAATTTGCCAATTACGAGATACTTCGTCATCAAGATATTGCTGATCTTTTATGATGATCTTTTATGAGATCAATCATAAAAGATCATCATAAAAGATCAGTTTTCTGCCAATGACGATGTATCTAATCCATCAAGATCTGGTCAGTTTTGCTAAGGACGAGATATCTCATCACGACAACCACCAGGAGGGTTAAATCATATTTACCCAAAGTGGAAGCAGAAGAAACCTTGGGAGGCAATGCTGAACCCAGGTGAAAAAGAGGAAGTTGAGAAGCAAGGTAGGTAGGTAGGTATTTGAATTAACGTCGCACTGGGAGCAACACAACGAGTTATTGGCGACGGTCCGGGATCAAACCCGAAGGGAACGATCAAGGACAACACCACTTGATTTTGAATTACGGTCAGATGACGATGAGAAGCAAGAGTGGAAGTAAGAAGCTACTAAAAAATTTATTGTCTAAGAATGTTTTAACCCTCCAAGTGGTTTCGACGAGATATCTCGTCCACCAAGATATAACCAAATTTGCCAATTACGAGATACCTCGTCATCAAGATATTGCAGGTTTTTTAAGGTGACGAGATCAAGATTTTGTTAGTTTTCTTGTGACATCTGGTCCATCAAGATCTGGTCGGTTTGGCTAATGACGAGATACCTCAAGACAAATACCAGGAGAGTTTAATCATAGTTTTCCAAGGTGTGCGACGAAGAAATCTTGGGGTAGTGCTGGACACAGGGAAAAAAGGGGAAGTTGAAGAGAAAGAATGGGCAATAAGAAGATTCTAAAAAATGTGACTTGAAAATCTTTCAAGCGAACTCTTAGTCACTTGAAAGATACTCTCCACAGAGATGCATTGTCATTGATTATTTTAAATAAAAGAGGAAACCAACTGTAAATAGTTGAGTGTGGAGATTTAAGGATGCTTCCCGATGAAAATAGAGCCTTTATTCAAAATGGTAGCACAATAGCAGACTCTGCACTCCTCATTATTGATTACTTCAATTTATCTGATTTGATTGATATTAATTACTACTAATAAAAACAATCTAGAATTAATTACTACAGAAAAAATATACGAGTATTTGGATAATTAACTTTATTGGTTGGTTGATTTGGGGTTTTAGGGCCAAGGGCCATATTTCACCAAGCTCCGCCAAACTCAAGACAATGTCAAGTAAATGTGAAAAGAGAAGGTGGAGAGAAGAATGGGAAAGATCGTTTGGGCATTTACCAGAGGTAATGAACCCCATGGGTAAAGATCATATCACTAGGGTACCGCGGGTTCCTAAACCCCGTACACATCAAAAGGGGCCGAGGAAAATTAAAGCTATATTTAATAAATTAGCTCAATTTTTATACATCTGTTTAGTTCCATGTCCAAAGTCCACTTCGTAACACTGCTCTTTTCTGTATCAGTAAAGCTTTCACAAAATAGATGTCAAGTTCATCTATTACTTGACGTTATCTGTCTTGTGTTTGGCGCAGTTTGGCCGCATATGGTCCTTGCGCCATAAAACCAAAACCAATCAAAATTTTGTGCATAAAAGTCTCACACCGGATCGTCTTGTTAAGTTGCAGTATAAATAATTTCCAATAACATCCAGCTTTGAAGCTAAATTTTGAATCTAGAGATCAAAACATAACCTCGGATACCAATAAATACATGAAATATTCAATTTTTATCAATATTAAGACCACGTTAACTCATACGAGTGGAGTAGATAAGCTGAATGGTTATTTTTCACCAAGTTAATATTAATGGCAGATACCAAGTGACATCTGATCCAGACGGTGCCTCATTAATTATGAATTTGGCAGACGTGGACAAGTGAATGAGATGATGGTTTCAGTTCTTAGGGGAATTCTCCACATAGACTCCAATTCTAACTTGCATGAATGCAATTTTAATTTTTATTAGAAATTCTGAATATTTTATTGCATTTCCTAACTTCTAATCATGGGATGGTTAAATATTTATCTAATTACACATATTCAAAGCAATTCTGAAATTCCTCCCGAAAGAATTTTCTAATGTACTATCTGTTCCATGGGGATTACTGTTAGTTAGAATGCTTCAACTAACCCTTTTGGTGGTTGTCTATACGAGGCATCTCGTTGCAAGCAAAACTAACCAGATCTTGATGGACGATATATCGTCGAAACCACTTGGAGGGTTAAGATGACAGTTCCAATGATCTGTCACCGTCAATGTAGCATATGGTACGCCTCAAACAAAGTACAAATGCACCCAAAGAAATTCCAAGAAATTTTACATTCAGTTGAAAAAGAGGTTTCACCAACTTTCGAAGAGTCGTGTTAGGATATTCTATTCGGTTATCTGTAGATAAGCGCGTGTTTGAGTCCATTTGATTGTTCTTTACTAGCGTGTAGCCACGACGCGATTCATCTTGTTTGAGGATATTTTCAAGTTAACACTCTAAGTGGTTTTGACGATATTTCGTCCATCAGCATCTGATCTGTAAATGTTGAATAATTATCATTTCATCCAGCAGATTAAGTATAAAATCAACGATGTTTCCTCACTTCCATAATTTTTCCTAGGTTTCCGAGAATAAAATAATTTTCTGCTTAGCCGAAAGTAAAAAAAAACAGAAGTTCAGCCGACAAGTCACGTTTTATTGTCACAGCAGTGAATTAAAAATAATCTGTTTAGGATTGATGAAAGTATTATACGCCAATGACATGTTTAACCACCGAATGAGTAGATAGCAACTTTTAGGGAGGGTAAAAAGAAAAACGTTTCAATTGGAAATTGAGAAGTCTGTATATTCGAAACTTTGCCATAGCCATTTCCAGAATCGTTGTAAAAGTTCAACGATTTGACTGCTGACGCACTTTTTCAATGCAACATTTAGGTAGCTAGTACTAAAAGAGCATTTTTTTCACATTCGATAACTTAACATTTGAATGTTCATTGTACAAAAAACAAATTACTCCGCAGTCGGTAGGATTCGAACCTACGCGGGAAGATCCCAATGGATTTCTAGTCCATCGCCTTAACCGCTCGGCCACGACTGCTTACACACAAAGCTGCTTCGTTTAGTTTTAAATGTAACTACGAATTATTTGCTCAACAGACAACTGTGATAAACGACTACGTAATGCCTTGTTTCGATGTTTACTTGCAAACGCTAGTTTTGCTGTAGTGCTCGTTTTAAAAAATGACTATTTTACTCTCAGTGGCATTAAAAAGACTACATTTTAAGTGGAAAATTTTAAACTACTAAAATCTCATATAAATCTTAGATTAAAATAATAGCCGTTGTGTTGCTCCAGTGCGACGTTAATTATAATACCTTAGATTAAAATGAGTACCTTAGATTAAAGATGTATTTCTCCCTGGGTATATTTCTCTCTTCTGTGCCGGTAAGACCTTTATTGTGTGGATGTCTATTATTTGATATTATATGTCTTGTGTCTGGCGTACCATGGTCAAATATGGCCCTTGCGCCATGAAACCCCAAAATCAACCTAAACAATCACCAAAAAAGAAATCACCCTTTACGAAAAACTTTTGACGCCAATTGGAAATTGTACATTACACATTATTTTTTAGCCTATTTTTTATCATTATTTTAATTAAATGTTAAATTATTATTTATTTTATCCCGATATTTATTGATCCCGGACCGTCGCCAATAGACCGTTATGTTGCCCCCTCCAGTGCGACGTTAATTAAATATCTACCAGCCTACCATTCAAAAAGGGGCTTAAGGGAGTGATAGAGTGGTTACACACACACACAGTATTTAATGCATCTGACTACTTTGGAAAATCGATTTTTGACTAAAATTTCACAATTCATTTTATTCGTTGATCTTAATATTTGGACATTTTTCCTTACAAAACTGTTTTTATTTTGTCTGTGTGGTGAATATAGAAGAGGAGACAGCAATCTGAATAGATTTCGACAGCTGTTTAAATTCGTTTTCAAATCTTTAAATGTATTTTGATTTTGCTCAAAATGCTCGCACGAGAAACGCTATAACTCAATATACCAAATATATTTGAATGAAATTTTGTGTACTGATTTTTATATTTCTTTTGGAGGGCATTAATTGGGATATATATAAGAGTTATCTTGAAAGATAAACTTTTGGGGAGATTTCAGTGTTGTAGCGTAAGGAAAAATTTAAAAAATTCAGGTTTTCCGCTGCATTATTTTCAAAATCTAATGTGTGAAAAAGATTTATTGCATATCTTTTAGTTTAGGCCCTTGCTTATATATTTAGGAGATTTTATGCAAAAATTCTTTTCAGCTGTAATGTTTTCGTTAACGTCATTTTTTTCCTAAATTTTCAAATTTTTTTAATAAATAGTAATAATTTTTAGTGGGTTTTGTTTCATAATGTGTTTTTATAAATTGTTTTATCTTAAACAGAAAAAATAATATAATTTGAACATTTTTTAAATAGGGACACCGAACGTAGTCAGATTCCTTAAAAATATTTTAACACCCTTCGCTCTTCATTACCTATATTTATAATAACAGCATATTTTTCATAATAAATTGACATTTAAAGGGGAAAATTGTGAATTTAAAATATTATAAACGAGCTTATTCCAAACTGAATGTCACACTTGAACTGAATACCCATTCTAAACTTTCTGCTTTAAAAGGGATTTCGCTTTGTTCTCCAGAAAATCATTTTTTCCTTTTCCCCGAATGCTAATGGTCTGGTGAACGTGCTTATCAAATTTTATGGCACATTCTAAATTCGTGATGCCAGCGGCATGGGGCCGAAGAAACACGAAATTCTCCACTAGGCCGTACATAAGTCAGATATGGAAATGATCTCTAAATCTTTCTCTTACGTGGCGAGAATTAGAGACTTCATTTGTATTTCATTTTTGGCAACAAAAGATCGAGCATTACGTGATCAAATCTGACTATGGAATATAAAAAAATCACCTTTAAAGTAAAGCAAATGCTATGAAAAGTTTCAAATTCGTGTTTGGAAATCGAATTTGAGTCGTCCTGTCAAGTATTACATTCATAATTTACGAAGACATAACCAACCAGCAAATGAATAAGAATTGGTTCAAAATTACGTAGTGTTGTCCTCGAATCTTTCCGGTGCCATTGTGGCTCAGCGGGTATGTTCACTGCGCTAGCAACCTTCGAGTTGTAGTCACATTGGCGAGGTTTGGAAATTTTGAGAGTGGGGTGTCAGCTCAGGTGTGACCTCGTCATCTGACCGTGGTTCAAAATTACGTGGTGTTGTCCTCGGTCTTTCCCTTCGGGAATTGATCCCGGACCGTCACCGAGAGCCGGTTGTGCCGCTCCACAGTGAGACGTTAATTAAATACTTACCTACCCTCTGACAAGAACAAAATGGGTGTTTAAAATCTAATTATATTTTGCCAAGAAACCTCTCTTTAATAAGTATTTTTGGAATGCCACCCCTTTAGACATGTTTAATTCGCCCCCGCCATTGTCATCCGCTTAGCTAAACCACCGAGTTTTAGAATCCGCCCACGTAAGATTTCCTCAATATTCAGGATCAAGTAAGCCTTGATGTTTCAAACACCTAACACAGCTGGTTGCAACGCTCTAATTTGCCTTGAGCAGTATATACGACCCACGCTATATGTCATACATGCACTGCATACCACATGCGCGTGAAAGGAACTTTATTCCTCGCTAAGGGGGTATTTGCGTGGACAGTCATTAAAAAGGAAATCGAAAACTTAACATATTTAATATTAAATCGCATTCTCAGCATTTAATATTAATTAAATATATTTAAACTGTAGTCAAAGTTCTAATCAGCATTCATTTATTCTTAGTGATATTAGCGTTTCACGATCTTATTTTGTGGATCCACTGTGTAATACAAATGCCTATAATTTAAGTAAGCCCATGTTCTCTGGAAACGGGCGTTCCAGTGGGATGTAAACTGTTTATTTTGTTGAAGAAATATCCTTAAATACAGGCTTGGCGTGGTGTGGAAGTTTGGAGAGTGGGGTGCCAACTCAGGCGTGACCTCGTCATCTGACCGTGGTTCAAAATTACGTGGTTTTGTCCTCGGATCTTTCCCTTCGGGGGTTGATCCCGGACCGTCATCAATAGCCGGTTGTGCCGCTCCAGTGAGACGGTAATTCAACTAACTACCTATCAAGAGGATTAAAAGAAATTCAAATTGTTTGATTGAGTGCCTTGAGAGTTTAGAATAACATGATCTCTTGAATAGTAAGTAAACCATTATATTTTTTTATTTTTTTAAAATCTGGAAATTTCTAGCCTGAAAAATTTGAAAAGTTGCCTATTACTATGGCACGCGAAACCCTTCATTGTCAGTTATTAGGTTAAAGAAAAAAAACAAATGAAGTTGTATAAAATTATAAGTATTGTGTCATTAAGGTTGTATGGGATTGGATGTTGGGATTTTATGGCGTAAGGTCCAAAAGGGGACAAGCTGAGCCAAACACAAGATAGTATATATCCCAATAAAAGTACAAAACACATAAAAATAAAGCCCAAGACAAAGATAAAAGGTAGATTTAAAACATGTAAAATGTGTAAAAGAGAATAAATATATTCAGATAGGTCAGATGATTAAAACAAGACCATTGTCTGCAGCATAACTAATGAATTTAATTTACATATGCATAGAATTTGGAAGTGTGAAATTTAAAAGATTGAATTATAAAAGAATTTGGATTAAATAGATTGATGGAGTCATTTTGAATTTGGAAAAAATAGATGAGATTTTGAAAACCAACTACACGTAAAAACGCTAAAAGGTTTGAATGGTGATTTTCCCAAATCAAATCTCACAAATTTAAAGTTGTAGTTTTAAAACATCTGGATACGTTGATGATTAAAAACGGGTCAGAAATTAAAATGTAAAAACAGAAAATGGAATAGAGCAGGAAATTGCAGATGGGTACGCCCTCTCCTAATAATAGATGACGATGGTTGGTTGATTGGTTGATTTGGGTTTTATGGGATGACGATGGGTGAAACGTGTGTCCAATGCGAAGGTGTGTCAGTTTGACATCCGACCTCCACATTGGAGACACCGGCCACTGATCATTAAGGTGTATGTATATGTTACCGGCAAAGTTTGAAACGCCGGCATTATATAGAATACCTAGGCAGTTTATAGAATGCCCGGCGGGTACAGCTGCAGTCTCTGCCGCGCGCGGTGGCAACGACTCTTGGCGCGGCTTTTGGCGAAGTTATAAGCGACTCATGCCGGGTGATGGTAACCCATTTGTTCTCGAATTTCCAACAGTGAATACGTACGGATGAATTATGTAAATCTGAATTAAACAACATTTTGACTAGAAAAACACTGCAAATATTGATTAAATATATGGACTTTTGGCGTAGTTATAAGCGACTCATGCCGGGTGATGGTAACCCATTTGTTCTCGAATTTCCAACAGTGAATACGTACGGATGAATTATGTAAATCTGAATTAAACAACATTTTGACTAGAAAAACACTGCAAATATTGATCAAATATATGGACTTTTGGCGTAGTTATAAGAGACTCATGCCGGGTGATGGTAACCCATTTGTTCTCGAATTTCCAACAGTGAATACGTACGGATGAATTATGTAAATCTGAATTAAACAACATTTTGACTAGAAAAACACTGCAAATATTGATTAAATATATGGACTTTTGGCGTAGTTATAAGCGACTCATGCCGGTGAGGATAACCCATTTTTTCTCGAATTTCCAACAGTGAATCTATACTGTACATATGGATAAAAAATGTACATAAGTATAATATAAGGTAAAAATACAACCCGATGCAATAGCCTGAAAAAAAAAGACCCGCTCTCCACCGTGTCCAAACTAAAAAGAACAACCAATGCTGAAGAGAACTGGACGCCGGCAAGGTTGCCATAAAAACAGGTTAACCCTAACCAGGAGAAAATTCGAGAAAAAAATGGGTTACCATCACCCGGCATGAGTCGCTTATAACTACGCCAAAAGTCCATATATTTAATCCATATTTGCAGTGTTTTTCTAGTCAAAATGTTGTTTAATTCAGATTTACATAATTCATCCGTACGTATGCAGTATATATTCAATGTTGGAAGATTTCCGTGGCGACATAAAAAGTGTGCCAAACACGGCGCCAAAAAAAAAACGCGTTGCCACCGCGCGCGGCAGAGACTGCAGCTGTACCGGCATTCTATAGAATGCCAAATGCTATTTAGGCAAAGTATGAAAAAACGTCATGATAAGGCTATTATTTAAAAACCGTTCATTCCTCAAAAATACAAATGTTATTTTGAAAAAATAATGAAAGAGTGCCATTAAAAAACTTTTATTCAAAATACGTAAAAAAATAAAGTTGTACAAAGCAAAATTTATGCCTTTCTTATTAAAGAAACAAAATAAAATATGAACCTACTTGTTGCACCAAGAAAGGAAATAATTTTAATTTGAATTGCACTTAATTTTATCTCAAAAAGTAAAACAGGGTCAAAAAATGGTAAAGCGTGATATTCGAAACGAATCGGAGATGTATTTCATACATTGCCGGTTTGTCATTTGGCATTCTATAGAATGCCGGATTTCAAACTTTACCGGTAACATATACACCAGAAATCACGAAAATTGACCACAACGTCGATTTTGTTTTTATTGCTTCAAAATATTTCCCAATTTCCGAGCCTTTAAAAAATATCTAGATCTTGTAAATATTCGGAATACTTTTCTAGTTACAAGGGTTTTTCTTTCGGTATTGTCACCACAACAAACACATGTTTTCAAAACTTAAAACTCAATTTCTGAAGAATTGTATTTTCGCAATATGATACTTTGTTTAAACAGTGGTAACTCAACACAATGAATTTATCTATAATAATTAATTTTGTATCATTATAATCTATATAATACAGTGGATAATTTAAACTTCAATCAGTTTTTACTTAAGAAATGAATTTTTAGTTGATTTTTAAATGTTACAATTCGTGAAAAAATCTTGATATTTTATACTTCCTTGGTGGAATTGAAAGAACATATTCCCTCTAGCAACTTGATGGAAGGTCAAAACATGAAAAATAATATTCGGAATGATTTCCAACCGGAAATGTCTTTCTGAACAAATTAGAATTTGAGTAATCACTGTTAAAAAACATATAATTATCTGATTGTATCCAAATTATATAATTAACAACTAGCTTAATCTTACTTTTTCTCACTGAAAATGATTTCAAGCATAAGCAAATGGGTTGTTGGAAAAAACCTGTATTTTTAAAGTCAAAATTAAAATATATATCTTCTAGTATAATACGTACACCTTTGATATTGATTTTAGCAGTGATGTTATTTAAAACTTCTTGAATTAAAAAGTTTTTACATTTATATCCAAGTGAAAACAGGAATTCGTGTTATAATTAGAGTTTAGAAAACAACTGCTTTGGCTACAATTATGTAATTAAAAGAACATTCCATATTTTCAAGCGCACGAGGTTTCGCAGTAGGAAAGTTACCAAGTTGCGTTGGTGTTTCTCCTGTGCAAATAAACAGAAGACTAAAATGTGTGATAAAAGCAAGTGCAAGCATAAGCAGTCGTGGCCGAGTGGTTAAGGCGATGGACTAGAAATCCATTGGGATCTTCCCGCGTAGGTTCGAATCCTACCGACTGCGAAGAAATCTTTTAAAATATAAAGTGTATTTCGTTTATAAAATTGGATTTTTGGTACTTAAAAATGTATTGATAGGAAGGGGAATTTAATTCAGTCAACTGAATTTCTACTTCATTTTTGGACGCGTTCCTTTTGGAAAAGCTGGAAGCAGCAGAAAAATTGTAAAAATTAGGCCAATTGCAAAATCTCACAGGAATTGTCATCTAGACGCTAAACTATCAATTGCCCTGTCTTGTAATTTTATATACTTGTCTTGTCATTTTAAAAACCTGCTTGTAAATTTATATATATTTACATATTATTTTTGTTTGAAAATTGTCCTTTATTACCGTCTGTTCCGTTAATTGAAAATACCAATACCTTGTGTGTGTATGTCAGTTTGCTTGAAGAAAAAATATTGCTTGGGGCAGATAGATCTGAATCCTGTGCCATAAAAATCGAACGAAATATCCCACAATAAATTATTAACAACATTTTCAGTAATTATTGTAGTAATTCTTTATGAAAATAAAATCTCGCAGTCGGCAGGATTCGAACCTGCGCGGGAATATCCCAATGGATTTCAAGTCCATCGCCTTAACCACTCGGCCACGACTGCTACACACAAAGCACTTTTATAGCCTTTCTGATATCAACATCACATATTATCTGAATGAGAATATTTGCGATTCGTGAGTACATTAAGCTAGCTTTAAAAGTTAGATCCTTAGATCAGGTTATAAAATGAAATTTTGGTAGGTAGGTATTTAATTAACGTTGCACTGGAGCAACACAATGGGCTATTAGCGACGGTCCGGGATCAAACCCGAAGGGAAAGATCAAGGACAACACGTGCTCGAAAATTTACCATCAATCATGATCAAAACCCTGAGCTCCGAACGTTAAGCTTGTGTCTTTTTCATGCTTTACCTCCTTTGCGCATGATGTCCTAAACAAGATTTTTCCTTTGTTCTATTGATAGTAATAGCCTGATAGCTTGTTCTTCTCATTCCTCCGATCTTACACCCCTTGTAGACATTAGCGAAGCTAGACTTTTTTTGGGAATGGAGCAAGTTACTCTAATGCCGCCCTTAGTAGGAAACAAAGTTTTCTGTGCAGCAAAACCTTAATCATCAGAGGTAATGATAGGAAGCCACCTCGGATAACCAAAAACTCGGATGATACGGATGTTGAAGCACAAAACAACCCTTACGTAATACAGAAATAAATTATTGTTCTACATGGGACTACTTCTTCGACTGAAAGATTCATTAACAAAGGACTTAAGCCATTAAAGTACAATCAACCAACCATGATGCAAGGATTACAAGGATCTCACTTTGTGACAGCCAGCATTCTGCTCTTACCAAACCAACCCAGTCAAGGACAACACAGAACACTCGAACTCGGAACTTTATTTAATACTAGAATAGCCCGTTGTGTTGCTCCAGTGTGACGTTAATTGAAAATACCAAAATACCAAATATTTAATACTAGAATAAACTCGGTTCGGATAACGCGGGCACTGATATAATCAAGGTTCTATTCTATTTAAAAAAATTTAAAAAATAAAATCTCAAAATAACATGGAAAAATATCCTAATTAGTTCCGCATTAATCTTCATTCATAAATTACTATTAGCAATATTTCTTTCGATTTTAATTAATTATTCTTTTTAAATAAATATTTTTATAACATAATTTCTAATCTCAGACCAAAAACAGCCATGTACAATTTATTTAATTTTCAACAGGAAAATTATCAACATTCACGGATAGAAAAACAGTATTTTGTCTTGATATTTAAATAAACGGAGTAGCGCATTAACGTGAAGTGTGAAACAAAAAAGGTTTGGGTATTGAAGTCGAGATGTTTCAGACTGTTTATTCAGGTATCTGGCCACTGTATAAAGCCCTTGCACAAACCGAATGGCCCGTAAAATGTGAATTACGCTTAGGAGGTGTGGATTTATAGCACGCCGTAAAACTCGAATAAGCCTATTAATAAAAGATACGAAACTTCGCAGTGATCCCGATGGATTTCAAGAGAAATGTTTCAATCATTTTATCCCGACTGATTACTCGGTGAATCTCCTAATTCTTTCAATATATATTGGTATCCTTATGTTGTGTTAATTTTTGTTTAATTGTTTATTGTCTAATTGTTTTTGAGTGTATATGTTACTGTGAAAGACCGATATCTGGCAAATGTCAATATTCTCATAGTCCTTGGTGTACGTCCGAAATATTTGCTAAATATCATTATTTCTCACTTACACCGGCAAACGTCGACATTCAGCTGATGGTGAATGTTGAATAAACATATTTTTGTTACGTTAAGACAAAAATACAACTTTTTAAACCATACTTTATTATTAAAACATATGATATATGTCAAAACAAGAGAAAGCTTAAGTAACAGCACATGTAAATAAACTGTTGAACCTAAAACGAACAGTACATTCTAAATGAGAAAATAAAATAATACTAATAATAAACTTACACATAAATTATATATGATTAACGTTATACAATCTTATTTATTGCAACAACTTAAACTGAAGGCGGATAGGTGCACTTATGGTAAACTTTTTATTAAACTTTGCCAATTGAGAGCAACATTTTCTGTAAGAGTTGCTAAGGTATTAGTAGATTTAATATCCCTGTCTCCTTTAAAAGGACACACGGTGTTTTTGATGTGAGTAAATATTTAAAATCGGAACAGTAATGGGGGGGCGTGTATGAAAAGTCGAGCGTTACAGTTGTTTTGTCTTTCGATTTCAGAACTAGAAGAAACGCCCCGAAGATAAATATAGAGCCGTGTAGACAAAGGATGTCAGAGCCAGATATTACCTTCGGACCGAGTGACCAGGCGCACTGAGAGCAGGGAGTGGATCTTGCTTGCACCGGAATTCTACGGTGCTGGGCAAGATTTGGGCCACTGAACATTGGGAGTTGTGCGGAGTGAAACTGCGTATTAGTGGTGTCGTTCGAAAACTGGACCGCCGGTTGGAAGAGTAACGGACTACCAACCGGAGGGTCCGAATCCAACCAAAAACAGTCATGTACAAAGGGGGCTGTGCACGTTAAATCTTGTCGTGACTTGAACGGTGGCGTGGTGTGGAAGTTTGGAGAGTGGGGCGCCAGCTCAGGTGTGACCTCGTCATTTGACCGTGGTTCAAAATTACGCGGTGTTGTCCTCGTATCTTTCCCTTCCAGGGTTGCCAATAGCCCGTTGTGGTGCTCCAGTGCGGCATTAATTAAAATACTTACCTACCTACCTACTGTTCGAAAACTACCGAGCTACAATATAATCACAGGAATCTGGTCAATAAAATTATCCTTAAATATTTATATCAAACTGCACTTTAATCATTCAAACTGAAATTTAAATGTTGAATATTCATAGTAAATAATCGTTTAAATTTCTTAGGTCTGCTTCATGTACGTCAAAAGTGTGCCCTTGACAAAACCGATCATCTTTTTATATTTAAAATACCTGTCTGGTAAAACGATACGGGATGTTTTTTAATTAAAAAATATATACGAATATAAGAGATGAAAAAGAAATTACAGAGCTATCCACTATTTGCACAGAAAATTAATATCCGTTCATGTATACTATACTTAGTTTGATACGCTCACAATTACAGAGGTTGTTCGGACATTTTTTGAACGATTTTAATGGACTGAAGCTCAATTTTTTACATGAAATTTTTGTGTTTTAAATGTTCCATTTGATAGTCCTTATTGTTAACTATCTTTCTACACCTTAATTTGCATGATAATAATGACTTGTAGTACCGACAGTGGAATTTTGTCCCATTCGTGTTCCACAGTTTACCAGTTCTTGAATGGTTTTCGGTCAACGTTTCGATAATGCCCTTTTTAAAAGTCCAAAAGCACGAAAGTCCATGGATGAAACATCTGGAGATTTAGCAGGAATATAAGTAAAGGGTATTGACTTGATACCAGTTTCTTGTTCCATTTTTTCCAAGAATTTAATAGTTGATATAGATGTGTGGCTGCTTGCTTTACCCCGATGCAGTTCTACTGATTGTTGGCACTGTGGGTAAAGATATGGTATTTCTTTTTTGAATATCGGGGATAAAATAGGGTCTTGATAATATGTGGGAGTTGATTTTTACATTTTCCCTTCTTTTTTACTTTTAATTTTCCATTATATGCAAAACTGGCAACAATCATAATCTCTTAGAGAAAGTTCTCACGTTCATTTTGCTATAGTCCTTTGACTTGGCGGATTCTCTTTTAAAATTAAAGACCTTACTTTACAAATATTCTCAGAAACTTTTTCTTTTTTCGATACTTTTTTAGAAGTATTTTTCCACTTTTACGTTTTTTCCCTTCTCATTAATAATATTACTTATCGCACCTTTATATATCGAAAAACCATGACTTTTACAGCGTTTTTGAATAATTGAATAAGCATTAATTCTCTTCGGAAAGAGAGGAAACATAGCCTTCCATCCATTGCTTATTTAAAAGCGCCATTTTTAAGTAAACAAAACTCTGAGTTAACAGACGATAAGTTATACTTTAGCTATTTAACTGCTGTGAAAATAAAATCCTTTCATAGTATACAATTTTTTTTACAGCTCATCAAAATCGTTCAAAAAATGTCCGAACAGCCTCTGTATTTTTGTTCTGGATCAGCTTCAAAGTCGGTGTATTTAGAATAATCTGGACCCCATCCGCTTCAAGATTGCCTCCACTGAGAGCCTCAAATGATTTGATTCATGCAGTTATTCATTTTTCACCGCTGTTGGCTGCTGTACAAATAATTCCACAAATTGGGCTTTCTCTAAAAATGATTTTGCAGCCATGACTACGAGCAGTCGTGGCCGAGTGGTTAAGGCGATGGACTAGAAATCCATTGGGATCTTCCCGCGTAGGTTCGAATCCTACCGACTGCGAGGTCATTTAATTTTAAACAACGATGATGTTAAATTATGGAAAAATACTTTTTGGTACCTTACTGTTCCATTGGGCATAGTGCATGCATTGGCAAATCATCGAACTTTTAGCAGGATTAGAAGTCTGGAAATGGCCATGGCAGTTTCCAATATGTACTGCCGCAGAAAAAAACGAAACACCCCCTTTATTTCGAGCACTATGCATAGAAGAGCATATTCAAAGGTATTCAATTGGGAATAATGTCCTCAACAAATTCAAATGCAAAAAATTATAAGGGGACGTCTTCATATCAAATTGTGGGCAAACACAAACTTTCCAATGGAAACACCTGTTTTGATGTCTTAATCCGATTCTGCATCGTTAAATAAATCTAAATGTGAAATTTCAAGACTTTATTATCCGGAGATATTCAATTTTAAAGTTGCTGTCAATTTCAGGGATCAACTCCACATTGAAAATCGCAGTTGAAATTTGCAGATCGAGATTAATTACAGATATAGCTACCCGAATTTCAAATTTGGATACTATTTCAAACGTATTTGTCAGTCCTTGCAAAGGATCCGATAATTATCATATTTATATGCAAGTGAAAACAATTCCAGAATCACATTATTATATTTATTATGTAAATGAAAATGATCCGAGAATTATTATCCGAGGTTACTAACAGTGTCAGACGTTTTTTTAAACTTTGATTGTCCCCTAAAACCGCCCTATTGAGGAAAATTTAATGTAATTAAAACTAACAATTGGAATGAGCTGAAATTTTGCATGATCATATTAGTCCTTCTAAATCGATTCCCGCCAAAATATAAGATTCCAATTCATAATTTTTTCAAACATGAATTTAATAATTATTAGTGCACACTAAATACTATTTTTAAAATAAAACTTTAGGAGGATTTTGTTTGGGATATCGAATTGTGTTTAGACCTCTCCTACAAACCAAGGACAAATAGCACGGGGGTTGATGCCTAGCCTATGTTTCCAGCAGGATTCTAAAGAATGAGTGTACCAAATTTGATATGAATTGGTGAAATTGTCATAGTAAGAATACTCAATGTTATTTTTAAGTAGATTTCAAATTGTTTTAGCCCCCTTTACAGATCTAGGACTAATTAAACTAGGTTAGGATATAGCCTATGTTTCCCGGAGGATTCTACAGTATGAATGCACCAAATTTGGTCTAACAGTGATTGTAAAAATACTCAATGTTATTCCTAAAGGGATTTTGAATTGTTTTTAGCCTTCTTTGCAGACCCAGGACAATTTGAACGGCGTTAAAATAAAAACTATGTTTTCCGCCGAATTCAAAAGAATAATTGTGACAAATCCGGTGTTAATTGGTCTGACAGCGAACGCTAAAATATTCAATGTTATTCCTAAGGGTATTTCGAATTATTTTTAGACCTCTCTGCAGACCCAAGATAAAATGAACGGCGGTTAATATGTAGCCTACGTTATCTGTAGGGTTCTATAGAACAAGTGTACTAAATTTGGTGTGGATTGGTCAAATGTGATTTGATATGAAGTGTATTTGTATGTGAAGATTTGTATAGAGAACAGACAGCCGCCAACTCTGCTTTACATATGTAGACTAGCTGAATTACCCGGCGTTGTTCGGGTTGAATTTAGATTAAAATGGTTATTTTTTTAAATTTGTTTTCAAGTCCGAAAGAAAACGAAACAGCAAAAGCTGACCCGATATCATTTAGACGATTCTCAAACAGTCGCCAAGCTGGGAAAAAAACACCCTTTACGGAAAACGACGTGAATTGGCAGTGGTACCATATATATTATTTTTGGCTAAGATTTAATTGTTTATCATTATTTGAATTAAATGTTAAATTATTAATTATTTAATATCTTCGATTTGCGATTTATGCATTCAAACACATTATATGAGGTTTAGGCAATTAAAAATTCCCCCTGAAAATTTTTGAAGGCCGTACACACTTAAGAAAGAAAATTAGAGGAAATAGTTTTAAATCTAGCACTATAGCAAAATGGCAAAACAAGCATTTGGAAGTATCGAAACTCTAAGGCATTGGAGTCGGTACGTAGTCATATTTCATCACCGCTATCTGCTGGACAAATAATTCGAATTGCACCAAGTATAAAAATGAATTAAGCAGCTTTACCTGCGAGCAGTCGTGGCCGAGCGGTTAAGGCGATGGACTAGAAATCCATTGGGATCTTCCCGCGTAGGTTCGAATCCTACCGACTGCGAGGTAATTTAATTTTAAATAATGGACATTAAAATGTTAAATTATCGAATGTGAAATGTAACCTTTTTGGTAATAGCTACCTCACTGTTGCTTTGGGAAAGAAGCGTCAGCTGTCAAATCGTCGAATTTGTAAGATTATAAATGGTTATGGCAAAGTTTTCGAGTATCCATTTTTTTTCTAACTAACAATTAAAACAGTTTTTTACTCTCCTGAAAAGGTTCACATTCGATAGTTAAACTTGTATCGTACAATGTTTCTATCAATCCAAAATGAAATATTTTTGATCTTCTCGTTTTGATTGTTTTGTTCTCGAATCTTTCACTTCGGGATAGATTCCGTACCGTCGCTAATAGCCCGTTGTGTAGCTCCAATACGACGCTAATTTAACGAATTACCAAAGACCTATTTTCCCACAACCACGTGAGGATCTTCGGTAAAGATGTAGAATACGGGCATGTTTGTCGCCAAGCAATTTTTGTCGCCAAATCAAGATGGCGTCCAAAGCCAGTATGTTCATTAAAAAAAACGTGGACTTTCCTACGCGAAAAACCTTTTGCATAGGGTTGCCATAAAGCTGAATCAAAACACCAAGGTTACCATGATTGGCGATAAATCGCTAGTGCCCCGGATTCGACATCTCCACCGGATCTTCAAACTGAGCGACCGGAAATATTACATTAAACTGCTCGCACATACTCCGACTATTTCATTAGATAGAGTAGATAGGTAGGTATTTTAATTAACATCGCACTGGAGCAACACAATGGTCTGGGTCAACCTCCGAAGGGAAAGATCGAGGACAACACCACGTAATTTTGAACCACGGTCAGATGACGAGGTCACACCTGAGCTGGCACTCCACTCTCCAAACTTCCACACCACGCCAGTGTGAGGGCATTTGAGGCGGCCACTATTTCATTACAAGGTCGAAGTGCGGAATATTATTGCGGTGGTAAAACAAAAAATGATAGTAAAACAATTACCGTATTTAATATTCAATGATGCTCTAAGAATTTAATATTAAATAAATATTTTCAAACTGTAGTCGAATTTTTATATAATCCACATTTCTTCATTCTAAAATAAATTTGAAGTGGTCGAAAAATTATATCTTTATGTCGGATCCACATTGTGCAGTATAAATACATAAATCAGTTATGGCCTTGTTAAGCGACGTATTGAGGGTTATTGTGTGTTAACCCTCCATGAAGTTTGAACGAGAATTCTCATCCATCAATATCTGACAAATTTTGCTAATGACGAAATATCTCGTCATCAAAATTGTGTCTCTCTTTTGATGATGACAAGATCAAGATCTGGAGAAGTTTTTTCCAGTGAAGAGATATCTCGTCCATCAAGATCTGGTCACGTTTGTTAATGGCGAGATATCTCGTTATCAAGACATTGCCGAATTTTTGTCGATGACAACATCAAGATCTGTCAATTTTTTTAAAGACGAGATATCTCGTCCATCAAGATCTGGTCACTTTTGCTAATGACGTGGTACCTCGTCGAGACAGCCACCAGAAGGGTTCAAATCTGATGTCACATTGGCATCTCATTTTCTATTCTTTTCACAGAGTGGTAAAATAGCATCTGCATTTTTTATAATTTTTGTTTTGAATGATAAATTCATCAGAATAAAATAATCGCTTTATTAGGTTAAATAAAAAGATGGATATTATTGTATAATAATAACGCGTTCCTCGTTTTTAAAATTGGGTTTTATGTAGTTTAATATTTATTGATGACGTAGAAGCAACGTACAAAATTTTTAAATTATATTTTCAACATAAAAATTAACATTTACGGATAGAAAATCAGTTCGAATCCTACCGACTGCGGAGGAAGCTTTTTAAATAAAAAAATATATACCTCGTTTTTGATTGGGTTTTATGTAGTTTAATATTTATTGATGACGTAGAAGCAACGTACAAAATGTTTTTAATTATATTTTCAACATAAAAACTAACATTTACGGATAGAAAATCAGTTCGAATCCTACCGACTGCGGAGGAAGCTTTTTAAATAAAAAATATGTACCTCGTTTTTAAATTTGGGTTTTATGTAGTTTAATATTTATTGATGACGTAGAAGCAACGTACAAAATTTTTTAAATTATATTTTCAACATAAAAATTAACATTTACGGATAGAAAATCAGTTCGAATCCTACCGACTGCGGAGGAAGCTTTTTAAATAAAAAATATGTACCTCGTTTTTAAATTTGGGTTTTATGTAGTTTAATATTTATTGATGACGTAGAAGCAACGTGCAAAATTTTTTTAAATTATATTTTCAACATAAAAATTAACATTTGCGGATAAAAAATCAGTTCGAATCCTACCGACTGCGGAGGAAGCTTTTTAAATAAAAAATATGTACCTCGTTTTTAAATTTGGGTTTCATGTAGTTTAATATTTATTGATGACGTAGAAGCAACGTGCAAAATTTTTTTAAATTATATTTTCAACATAAAAATTAACATTTGCGGATAAAAAATCAGTTCGAATCCTACCGACTGCGGAGGAAGCTTTTTAAATAAAAAATATGTACCTCGTTTTTAAATTTGGGTTTCATGTAGTTTAATATTTATTGATGACGTAGAAGCAACGTACAAAATTTTTTTAAATTATATTTTCAACATAAAAATTAACATTTACAGATAGAAAATCTTTATATTTTATTGATATTGAATAAGCACATTACCGTGAAGTGTAAAACAAAAAGGTTTGAGTGTCGGAGTCGAGATGTTTCTGGCTGTTTATTCAGGCATCAGGCCACTGTCTAAAGCCATTACATAAACCGAATGGCCCGTAAAGAGTGAATCACGTACAAGAGCTGTGGATTTATAGCATGTCATAAAACTGGAATAAGCCTATTAAGAAAAGATTGATACGAATCGTTGCAGATTGATCCTTTGAGCAATGCTTTAATCATTCTACCACGATTGATCACTTGGTGAATGATTTCTTTCAATATGTATTGATAGCGTTTGTGTGGTCGCCATAGAATCAGGGCACGTTCATTTTGAGTAGGGTTGACTTTCGCGGATGATTTAGTTTAATTTTGTTTTGCACGCGTTTTGGTAGCTTAAAGCGGAGGTTTACTAGTATGACAAAGTAGGTGTTAATTATCAGAGTCGTATAAAGCTGTCGACAGGTTCAATGAATAACGAGGCTGGTAAATAAATAAAACAACTTTAATAGGTAGGTAGTTGAACTAACGTCACACTGGAGCAACGCTACAGGTTATTAGAGACTGTCTGGTATCCATTCCGAAGGGAAAGATCCGAGGACAACCCCCTGTGATTATGAACTCAGATGACGAGGTCAATACCTGAGCTGCAGCCCACTCTCCAAACTTCCATACCACGCCAACGTGAAGACATTGGAGGCCACGGCAGATTTAACGTACACGATGGTCTTTGGTTGGATCGAGTTTCGAACTCGATACCCACCGGGTGCGGCTACGCTACCAAATGGGCTACCGCGGCCCCGTAACTTTATTAATCAAAAATTAAGTAAACATAACAAGATGGCTAGTCTATAAGAACAGCGTTCTTCTTCAAAATTAAAGGCAAACTGAAAGCTAATATTTCCCAATTGTCTTTCATCGCTGCGTTGTACAGATATTTTATTTTGCAGCCACCTCTCGAGTACGACTGAAAGAAAAAACTAATTTAATTATATCTATTGCCAGATGCACGCGAATAATACTCATGTGCAGACTGATGCCACCACACCAGTATAAATCTCGGCTACAAGGAAAATTTTAACGAATATATATTTACAATTTATCATCAAATGCACTAATTTTACAAAATTTGAATACATTTCTTCAATCTTCCTTTTGGAAATAGGATAAGTTCGGTTTCTATGGTGACAGAAAAGGGCAGTCTTTGTATATGGAGCACTTCTAGTGAGAACAGTACCTCACCATCATTAAGTAGGGGTGCATTCCCTTGCTGAGACTAATCAAAGTCACTACGGTTTCTTGGTTGGATTTTATGGCGCACAACCAAAACACTTATGAAGCAGAAGCATCTTGTACGGCCGGACTGTCGGGTACAGTCTTCCGTGGGAATATTTCTCTCTTTTGTCAGTAAAACTTTCTTTGTGTGTGTTTATTACTTGATATTGTATGTCTTGTGTCTGGCGCAATATGGCCAAATATGGACCTTACGCCATAAAACCCCCAAACCAATCAACCAACAGTCAACGGACGGACTCAGAAAGGAATGTAAACAAAATCAAATTTATCAACTTATATACAAGAAGTTCATTGGCCACAAAAAAGAAACGTAGAAAAATCGTAAATAATTTACTATTTTACAAGAGGTTTTTCAATGTCAAAGGGACCCTGCAAAATACTGACAACACATTTTATTGTGTTTTTTCAAATAAATCAGATAGAAAAAGCATTTTTTTTTCTTTTTGCTATTAAGATGGATTCAAATCCTATTTTCTGTACCTAAATGCATTGTTATAGCATACTTATCAGGCCAGCTATATAAAAATCAAATCTCAGGACGAGACACAACATATATTTATAGACAAGAAACGAAAACGGTACACATCTCTAAACGGACAACAGAACGATTGCACTCTCACTTCTGTATATTAACGACTCACTCGCTTTTCAACGGAACAGAAAACAGACGCCAGCACTTTCAAACGGGGCACATGCGCAGAGGAGAGCACGAACATGCGTCCTTGAAACCAGCTGATACACAGTTCCTCGTTCCCATTTGGGGAAGTTGATTGGTTTTGGGGTTTAATGGCGCAAGGGCCATGTTTGGCCATGCTGCGCCAGACACAATACAATATCAAGTAATTGACATAAGACATAAGATATCAAGTAATTGACACATAGTGAAAGCTTTTACTAACACAGAAGAGAGAAATACACCCAGGGTGAAATGCAACTAACAAGAATAGAACCTGCCTACAATTCGAAGGTTGCTAACGCAGTCGGTATACACACTGAGCCACGAGAGTCCCCGGTTTGGGGAGAATAAAACACTTCTGCTACACTGTGTAACTACCCGACTCACAGCAATCGATTTCCACGGCACCCAAAACGTATTGAAATGAATCAACCCGTGTTGCAAATAGTTACTAAACATTGCTTACCATGGCATAAATCGCTAGCTTTGAAGGCCCTCTTCTAACTACGAAGGATGACGGATGAGGAGAAAATGAATCCACTAGAAGTATGTCGCAATTACGAAGCGTCGAGACCTTAAAATATGTAACAATTTAATGTAGCCATGCAGCGGCAACTGAGACAGATGGCGCAGTGGAAGACGATGCAAAACTCATGGTTCTCCAAAATAGCAATGACGAAGTATTACTACCAAAATTTTAATGGCTGAAGAGTTGCTTGGTTGTTTTGGGGTTTTATGGTGCAAGGGCTGTCCGTGCTTCGCCAGACGCAAGACATACAGTATCAAATAATAGACATACACAATTAAATTTTAGTTACACAGAAGAGAGAAATACACCCAGAAAGGAATGGACCTGACAGGAAACGAACCTGTGCCGCCTAAAACTCGAAGGTTGCTAGCCCAGTGGACATACCCACTGAACCATGGCCCCTCGTGAAGATGCAAGAGGGATTTTCAGTGTAAACAGAATCAAACTAGCGGAGAAGAAATAGAATTCCTCGTTAAGAACTAATTTGTTTTTGTCGTTATGACGATGTTTGACAACATTTTTTTATAATTTTACCGAAAGGCTGAAAATGTAATGGTAATGGTAATTAATTAACGTCGCACTGGAGCAACACACGCGCTATTGAAATTACATCAAAAATTGAAAGACACGGTTTCACTCTGGTGAATGATTTTGCCTAGATTCTCAGTGGCAGCGGATTGGATTGGACACCTGAACGTCAATATAATGGATCTGTTATATTCATTTGTTTAGTGAACAGGTGTTATTGAAATTCAGGAAGGTTATAAAAACATTTCGGGTGTAGCAGTCGTGGCCGAGTGGTTAAGGCGATGGACTTGAAATCCATTGGGATATTCCCGCGCAGGTTCGAATCCTGCCGACTGCGATGTTTAACTTTTAATTATAGTTTTAAATTTGTGTGATATAAAACTTTAAGCCGATTAACTAAAATTAAGGTTTTTACTTGGTATTGACGATTATTTTTGTTTCGTTTCGGTACAGCTATTTGGTTTGTATAAGGGTTTACAAGACATGCATTGCAATATTGAATTTACGAGTTAATCTCTCGAGTTCCTCAGTTTCAATCCTAAGTTGAAAGATTTCTTCAGTGTAAGCCACCTATTAAGACAACATACCAGTAACCTAAAGCTCTTACTTATTGTACCCTCGTCCCCCGACTGAGCAAGTGTTTGGAGTTCGATTTGAAGAGAAGGGGAGAGGAAAAGCGAGATAAAAATAATTACCACATCTATACATTACATATAAAGCAGAGTTCGCATCTGGTCTGTCTGTTCTCTATACAAATCTACACCGTTTGACCAATCTACACCAAATTTTATACACTTATTCTTTGAAACCCTGCATGGTACGTAGGGTTACCCCTGTTAGGGCGAAACCCTGCAGGGTACGTATTAACCTCAGTTCTATTTGTCTTGGATGTGCAGAGGGGTGTAACGTCCCGTCATCCTGGACAGAGCACTTGCTAGAGGAAGCTCTCTTAAGGTCTGGTTGTGCAGATTACGTCAGAGTTAGCATCTACAGGAGTCGCCTCTCAAGATGACCTTGGAGGGGTTATAGAATCTTAGTATGCTGCAATCGCAGATGGGTACGGTTGTGCTGAAAATCGCTCAGTATCATATCGTTTATGTAATCCCGTCTGTAAATTTTTAAACTATTGCTTTATTATTGGAATGTAAATTTTTAGGATAATATAAGATTATTTTTATAGAAAGTGGTCTTTTTTATCGTCGATATGATACAGGGGGCTAAAAACAATTCGAAATCTACATAGGAATAATATTGAGTTATATTACGATGAATTATAAACAATTCAATCAGAGCAATTCAGCTAGTATAATATAACATTTGATCATATGCAAGTGCATAAATGGAACTAAAGGTGTTAAAGAGCAAATATTAAAATTACAACATAACAGCAAAACCATGAACAGAATACAACAGAGGAATTACCCAACACAACACACACAATTAACATAACTCGAGCAACAGAATTCAGGAACCGAATTGCCCTGGTAAAGGGAGCACACGAGGCGACGTGATTAATTTATTCGTCGTTTTCTAAAATTTATGCTATGGAGATTTACATGTGATATGAAATTGTGATGGTTAAGATAACGTAGGGGCAATAAAATGCCAGTTTAATGGCCAAAATTTTTTAAATTTATATTACCCAAAACTTTATGAAGAGTATAGATCTGAGGATTAAATATGTAGGTTGGTAGGTATTTTAATTAATGTCGCACTGGAACAACACAAAGGGGTATTAAGGATTAAATAGAAAAATATTGGAAATGTTCATAAAATAAATAAAAAATAAATTTTATCTTTAAAATAATTAAAATAACTAAAGTCTTCGTTAGGCCAGAAGACAAGCATTCCTTGTAGAAAAAAATTCCAAATCATCGATGGAATCAAGAAAATCATTCGGTAAAGGGGGTCGAGGTAGCTCAGTTCGAACGACAGCGGATTAGAAATCGAAGGATTGCGAGTTCGAAACTCGATCCAACCAAAGACCATTGTGTACGTTGGGGCTGGTGCAGGTTAAATCTGTTGTGGCCTCAAATATCCTCACGTTGGCTTAGTGTGGAAGTTTGAGAGTGGTCAAACATCTGAAAGTGGTTCAAATTACGTGGTGTTGTCCTATAGGGAATGATCAAGGATCGTCGCTAATAGTCCGTTTGTTGCTTCAGTACGACGTTAATGAACTATCCACCTACCTACCATAGACAGTTGCTGACTGATTTGGCGTTTTATGGCCATGGGCCATATTTGGCCATGCCGCGGAAGACACAAGACATACAGTATCAAGCAATAAACACGCAATGAAAGTTTTACTGACACAAGACGGAAATATACACCCAGGGAGGAATGTACCTGACAGGAATTGAACGTGCGCCGCCTACAGGTAGGTAGGTATTTAATTAACGTCGCACTGGATCAATACAACGGGCTATTTTACAACTGGAAGGTTGCTAACGCAGTGGACATACGCACTGAGCCACGACGCACCTAGACTAATTGCATTTTAAAAGTTAGACAGCACCAGACTGATAAAAATCTAGATGTATATATTTTACAACTGGAAGGTTGCTAACGCAGTGGACATACGCACTGAGCCACGACGCACCTAGACTAATTGCATTTTAAAAGTTAGACAGCACCAGACTGATAAAAATCTAGATGTATATATTTTACAACTGGAAGGTTGCTAACGCAGTGGACATACGCACTGAGCCACGACGCACCTAGACTAATTGCATTTTAAAAGTTAGACAGCACCAGACTGATAAAAATCTAGATGTATATATTTTACAACTGGAAGGTTGCTAACGCAGTGGACATACGCACTGAGCCACGACGCACCTAGACTAATTGCATTTTAAAAGTTAGACAGCACCAGACTGATAAAAATCTAGATGTATATATTTTACAACTGGAAGGTTGCTAACGCAGTGGACATACGCACTGAGCCACGACGCACCTAGACTAATTGCATTTTAAAAGTTAGACAGCACCAGACTGATAAAAATCTAGATGTATATATTTTACAACTGGAAGGTTGCTAACGCAGTGGACATACGCACTGAGCCACGACGCACCTAGACTAATTGCATTTTAAAAGTTAGACAGCACCAGACTGATAAAAATCTAGATGTATATATTTTAATTTTCGTCGCACTGGAGCAACACATCGGGCTATTGGCGACGGTGCGGAAGGGAAAGATCGAGAACAACAACAACCCGGTATTTTGCGTCACGCCAGATAACGAGGTCAACCGTTACCACCGAGATAACAAGGCCAGACCGCTGTGACGTTTCAATCACGTGACTCGCTTACTAGTAGTCATAACAAACATCACCGCATGGTCGGCTACTTGTGGATTACCTTTAATGTAGCGTAAGAAATTAGGGTTTTTTATACTATTTTACCGGAAAGTAAGTACAGCTGCAGTTATATATTGTTATATAACATTTGTGGAACATTACAGTGTCGAGGTGTTAAAGGCTTTCGTCAAACAACACGTTTAACGTGTGTCCAGACCGATTTCTTTAGGCTTACCACGAGGTTATCCAAAATGCCTTTTAGATGCTGTGTACCTTCTTGCTCTGGAAATTATGGATATGGTGATGCACCAAAAGTGGCGGTTTTCTCCTTTCCAGAGGATGAAAATATTAGAAAAAGATGGCTCAGGGCGATTCCACGAGCCGACTTTACACCATCAAAACGCAGCAAAGTCTGCGAACTTCATTTTCAAAACGATGATATCGTCCGGAATGTATCCAAATTCAACAAAAAAACTGGTGAGTGTTCTACCTTTTCCATGAAACGTCTCCGCTTAAAAGTTGGTGCTATACCAAGTATATTTCCGAATTGCCCTAAATATCTCTCGAAAACTTGTCCCACAGTTCGTAAAAGCAGGGAAGATAAAATTCGTGAAACTGAGGAATCCAATTTATTGAGAGCTATCAACGAAAGCAAATCTGAGTTCATTGCTCATCATGAATCTATTTCTTTTCAAAATTTTAATAGGCTATTAGAAATTCTGGATTCATTACCTCATAAACAAAATTGGTTTAAACTAATTGAGGAGTCAAAAGTTACTTTTTTCAAAATTTGTTTTAATCCAGAACCTACAACAAATTACACTGTTGTAATACATTCAAATCTGAAAATGGAAACATATTTATATGGCCAAGAAATTTCTGTAGATAACAATCAAATCAAAACACCCTGTCACGTTAATAATTTGGAAGTTATTGAAAATTGTTTGAATTTTATAAATGAAATATCAATGAAAAATTCTTCAGCCAACTATGATAATAGCTTCAAACAAATTATACATCATTTAAGAAATGTCTTGGTTGAAGTAGAGTGTGATGACCTTGATAAACGTGCTTCTCTCAACTTTCTTTCAGAACAGTTAAATTTTCTTGTTACTCCAAAAGAGAGATATCGTTATTCTGCAAATACAATGATTTTTTCATCCGTTATGCACTCAATAAGCTCACATGCATACAAATATTTACGGCACTACAGTTCGCTAATTTTACCTCATCCATCAAAAATAAAAACTGTTTGTAAAAATTTCAATTCCTTAATATTGTTACATCAATTGGAGCATGATAAATTATTGAAATTTGGGTATTCTTTATCGCTGAAAGCATTATTTCCAACTACTTTTGAACGTCAGAATGTCAGTCTATCTTTAAAAGTTTTCAATCCGTTTGTGAAAGAGGCCCTATTGAAATTTGGAACGAAAATAGAAAATTCTGAAGAAACAGCTGAATTCATAGATATTGTATCAACCTGGTGGAAAATTGTCAATGTGAAAACACCATTGAAAGGACAGCGACTTAAAGATAATTTCCAAACCCCTCTACTCGAGAATCCAGATGACCCTAAATTGTTATTTTTGCGGAAAATGATTCTCTGGCTTGATACTTGGAAATCCTGTGATTTTCCTCATAAACTTTCACCCCAAACCCATACCGCTCTTTCTCACACAATTCATGGAATGTTGGAAATTACGCAATATTGTTTACAAGAACTTAAAATGAATTATGTTTTGTTAGGAAAATTTCAAACAGATCCTTTGGAATATCGGTTTGGAAAATATAGACAATTATCAGGTGGTCAGTACAACATATCGATCAGGCAATTATACGAATCGGAGAAAAAAATTAAGAATTCAATCTCTTTTGACCTTGTCATCACAAACTTTTGGAAATATACCCATAACCAGTTTTTCAGAAAACTTAGATTGTTCTTATGAAGAACAAAAACAGTGGGACAACTCATTTAATCCGGACATACATCTCGAAGTAAGTGATTTTCAACAAGTTGAACATGAAATGTCAGTGATAACTTATTTGGCAGGCTATTGTTATAAAATTTTAAGAAACATAAAGTGTGAACTGTGTAAAACAGGGTTGGTGTATGATGAGCAAATGGTTGTTGAGGAAAGTTATGATTTAATTAAAAATTTGAATCGAGGTGGTTTATCGTTTCCAAAAGATGGTGCTGTTCGTGTGGTTTTAATTAATTATATATTGTTCAACAAACTACTTAAATATTACGAGGATGAATTTCTGAGCATTCATTACAAAAGAGATTTTATAATAAATTGTTTTTAAATACTGGCAGCTGCATGAATCAGAACATTACAAATTCAATACATGTGCAAATCATAAGCATGAAACCATTTTAAAATTCATTATTAATAGCACAACAAACACTCTATTGAAAAATTATTGTGGAAAATCCAACGATAGATTGGGCAAAAAAAAAAGGAAGCTGGATACTGTTTCTAATAAATAATTTTATTTTTATATGTATTTTTGACATTTTTTATAATGGTTTGCTTTGAAATTTCGTTTTCCATTTTACAAAAAAATCGAATGGGGTGCGACTGAGGGTTCAGTTCACGACTGGCAGCCCCGTTTAAACAGGAAACCCTCATTTACAATCTGTTTATAAGAATAAAAGAATAAATTTATTCAACTTATGTACAGTTTTTGTAGTACATCTGTTATTTCTGATGTTATATTGACATTTTTGAGGTTAAAGTAATGTTGACTGGTGATTATGTTGGAAATGTATGAGAGCAGAAAACTATAGCTTGTTATGAGACTCTCCTCCAGATAGGTAACATACTACATAAATCGTATTTTACAGTTCAATTGCTTTGATTTCCCATTTTTACAGATTTAATGATGAAGAAAACATTAATTGGATTTCTTTAGACTATGAGAAAGGGTTTTCTTTTCTTTTTGATTTATGGTCGCATTTGAGAAACTATGATATTGAGCGGTATTAAGCTTGATTGACTGTATTTTAGCGATTTTAGTTAATAAAAGTCATAAGCGAGTTTTTCACTATTTTTAATTGAATTTACGATATAATTTTGGCTGGTTTTTTAATAAGTTAGTGCTTTTACTATTTACGCACACTCTCTGTTATCGTTTGTAAATAAGGAAGAAAGACGCGAGGGTGTGGAAGTTTCATTCTGAGATTATCATAGTTTTGACTAGGGAAAAACCATATTTACAAACTGCTATAATAATTTGCAATAACGTATAACAATATTTTCCTGTGGTCTCAACGTATATAGAATATATTATGTATCGTTGTAGACGGATTTCACTGTATTAAGCTTTGAATATTCCAATACGGCGGTGGTCGTTCGTATCGCACGTATGACTACTAGGGAGACGCCATGACGGCAGCGGTCAGGCCTTGTTATCTCGGTGGTAACGGGTCAACACCTAATCTGGCACCCAACTCTCCAAACTGTCACACCACACCAACGCGAAAATATTTGAAGCCACGGAAGACTTAATGTGCACCAGCCCGAACATACGCGACTGTCTCGTTGGTTTGAGTTTCGAACTCGTAACTGGTTGCTAATACGCGATTCTACCAACTATGATGAGCTGTTGGTTCTTGCTCGTGGTGGTTCGGTTCCTGAAAAACCCTGACTATTTCTTTGTCAGTAACACTTTCCTTGTGCCTGGGCACGTCTATTTACTTGACGAGACAAAATATTGCTTGGCCAGATATGCTTCCAAACACCATAAAAAACCTTTCGCACGATCTAACTTTATTCACTCGCCTTGTAAAAACCTGTTTCTAGGTCGAGATGACACCCTATTTGTATGCAGCGATTGAAACTTAAGATAAAATTCAGCCTAAATTTGTTTCCTAAAAGTTTTGCTGTCGAGTTGCTATATACTTTTATTCCTAGCGAATCTTTCGTTTGTGTCATTTTATAGTGCGTGATATTTTGACGCCGGAAGAAAATGTATTAGATTTTTGCGCTCCAGTTATCCTACGTGGAATTGCGTTTGTTAAAAACTAGACTCGCCTAAGATTCAAGGGCAGCGGTAGCCCGGTTGGAAGAGTACCGGATTAGCAACCGGAGGGTTGCGAGTTCGGATCCAACCGAACACCGTCGTTTATAAAGGCGCTGGTGCACGATAAATCTGTAGTGGTCTCAAATGTCCTCACGTTGGTGTGGAAGTTTGGAGAGTGGGGTGACAGCAACGGTGTGACTTCGTCATCTGACCACGGTTCAAAATTATGTGGTGTCCTTGGATTTTTCCCATTGGATTTGATCCCGGACGGTGGCCAATGGCCCGTTGTGTTGCTCCAGTGCGCGACGTCACTTAAAAAATCTCCCCTACCTGACCCAAACGTATATATCGAATTTTATTTTCAATAGCCCGTTGTGTTGCTCCAGAGTGACGTTAATTAAAATGCCTACCTACCTAATTTTTATTTTAAAATGAGATTATCCCAAAATTTAGAATTTATCACTACTTTTTTAAAGACTATAGGTTCATTTTTAGCCTGTGAGTAGTTTATTAAATGTAAAGAAACAAAAGTATGTTGTGGAATGGTAGGTAGGTTTTTTAATTAACGTCGCACTGGAGCAAAACATCGGGCTATTGGCCACTGTCCGGGATCAGTCCCCAAGGGAAGGATCCATGGAAAATACCACGTAATTTTGAACCACGGTCAGATGATGAGGTCACACCTGAGCTGGCACCCCACTCTCCAAACTTCCACACCACGCAAATGCGAGGATGTTTAAAGCCACGACAGATTTAACGTGCAGCATCCCCCTTTTGTACACGAGGGTGTTTGGCTGGATTCCAACTCACAACCCTCCGGTTTCTAATCCTTTACTCTTCCAATGTATGTTGTGGAATATTAATACCTCACTATTTTTATATTCTGTGCACGAGGTCATCGATATTTAAAATACATGAACACTCAAATCCCAAAACCAGTCTTTTTCATGTGTTAAATCTGTTGGTTGATTTTGTTTTGTATGGAAGATCCAAAGACGGACAAGCTACAAGTACCAAGATGAAATAGAAACGATGTAAATGTAAAAACATTAATCGAAAAGTATAGCTAATCGATCGGAAGGATTTATTTTACAGCAGTAAAATACGAGTTTAATAAATTCGTGTGACTAGAAATGTGCTGAATAACAACATTGAATAATACTAAAAGATATAGAAACGACGGAAATAAATTTAAAATCAATGACATGAAGATAAAATTGTAGTATTAAGATATGGAACAAAAATTTAAACATTTAAAATAGCAAATATAATATATGAGGTATGAAAATAATGGAGAAATGACAAATAAAAAACTAAATGAGATTTAAAAGTTAATATATTTAAAAAAAGGTTTGAATGGGGATTTTCCCCCAACAAGTTTAAAGATGTGTTTTAAAAAATTGCAGTCGTTGATGATTAAAAATAAGAGCATGCAAAAAAAATGTGCCGACATCAAATATTAACGAAAAAGTATCACCATACAAATGTAACTAAAATTCTTTATATTAGAAGTGCTGATGTATTAAATAATGTAAAATTAAAACCCACGCAGTCGGTAGGATTCGAACCTACGCGGGAAGATCCCAATGGATTTCTAGTCCATCGCCTTAACCACTCGGCCACGACTGCTCGAGTGACTAAAGAACATTTTTGCTACTAAAATCAACCAATCAATTTTTCAACAGGCTGAAATTTTAAAGTTTATATTTTGTAATGTAATTATATTTTTTTTGAGGATGAAAAGAAGTTTTTTGTGCACACGCTGTAAGGGTAGAACACGCTACAGAAAAAAAATCGTGGCGCCATCTGTTATCAGTAGAAGTAGCTAAATTGAACAAACTTCGAATGCATTTACTTTTTATGACAAAATATACTTTCTACAAAAAATATCCTCGATGCAAAGGCATTACACAAATGGATCTGCCAATGTACGCTGGTTCAGATTTTAATTAAAACACAAATGTATTGTTACTTTAAAGGTAAATAATAACTTAAAACATTAATTAGGTCAATGAAAAAGTATGAAGGATGAATAATAATCAATGACGGACGAAAAAATGAAATGTGTTTCAAAATTTCACTTCAGGTTTTCAACTACAAATTCTAGACATTTGAGTTTTCAACATATAAAATAGCAAGAAAATTTATTTTCGTTAGTTAATTGATTCATCACTGAATCCGATAATTTTCCATTTACGGTTTGAGATATATAGGCCTCTTTATAATTAGATTTCAAAATTTAATCTAATATAATTAGATTTCACAATCTAATTATGCGTGGCTTTTGCTACCTTCTATAGACAAATTCAAATCGATTTCGCTGTCTATTGAAATCGATTTAAAATATTCTAGCTTACCATCTGCGTTAACTTTTTAATTGCTTATATGCATTCATACTGGTATATGCTTATTAACATTTCATATGCAATTTAAATCCATTTATAATGCATATCGATATGCAAATTGTAATCCTCCAAAGGAAATAGAATTAGTCAAAAATATCAAACAGCATTTTGTCTCCTTACTATTGCTAATTATCATTTCAATTAAAATGCATGGGAAAAGTTCGCGCTTGTCATTTGATGACAATTATAGAGTCCATTTCTATTGCATCTCAAGGGCCGAGGAAGCCCAGTTGGAAGAGTAACGGATTAGTAACCAGAGGGTTGTGAGTTCGAAACTCGGTCCAGCAAAGACCGTCGTGTACACGGGAGCTGGTGCACGTTAAATCTGTCGTGGCCTCAAATGACCTCACGCTAGCGTGGTGTGGAAGTTTGGAGAGTGAAGTGCCAGCTCAGGAGTTGACCTCGTCATCTGATCGTGGTTTTAAATTACGGTGTTGCCCTCGGAGATTTCCCTTTGGTATCGATCCCGGACCGCCACCAATAACCCGTTGTGTTGCTCCAGTGTGACGTTAATTAAAATACCTACCTACATACAGAGAACAAAACCACGTAATTTTTTAACCTCGGTCAGATGACGAGGCAACACCTGAGCTGGAACCTCACTCTCCAAACTTCCACGGACATTTGAGGCCACGACAGATTAAACGTGCACCAGCCATTAAACGCGCACCAGCCTCCTTTGTACACGACGGTCTTTGGTTGGATTCGAACTCGCAACCCTCCGGTTGCTAATCCGTTACTCCTCCAACAGAGCTACCGCGGCCTTCAAAATGTGGGTATTGTTAATAAAATTGGGATAGGGGAATATATGCTAAAATAATTTAAATATGGAAATTAAAATTTGTTGCTGTTATTCATTAAGGCCTTGTGAAGGTAGATAGGAATTTTAATTAGCCTCGTACTGGAGCAACACAACGGGCTATTTAAGGCCCAGAGAAAAGCTAGGTCGAATCCACACCCTCAAAAAGATCAACACCAGATCAGTATTTATTTCCAGACCAATACAAAACAGATGACTTGGAGAGTTTTGATAAAAGTATGAAATTGTAAAGTGAAAAAAGCAATGCTAATTTCATCGAGCTGTGTTTTTCTGAATTTTTTAGTCTGAATTTTTTTTCTGAATTTTGAACATTTTTTACAATAACAACAGGAATGAAATGATAAACTAATACCCTAATGCTCAAGAAAAGCATGGAACAAAACAAAATTCAGAAACATGAAGGATAAAGGCGAGATTTAAGCATCTAAGCCATCCGATGGCTTGGCAGTTCAGTGAGACAAAATAAATTGCGTTCCATCGAAAGGCACAGCGAAATAAAAAATGATTAATCTTCACCAAAACAGACACCTTTGTTTCACTTACACAAAATTTATTTTGTTATTTTCATTTCACTTATTGACGTTTGTGTCTTTTTTCATCACACTTCACATTATAGGCATAAAAAACGCATTTTTAAAAATTGGCGACTGCTTTCTACGAAACAATTAACGAGTTTTCAATAAATGAAGAGGTTAAAAAGTTGTCTTCATTTATATAAATGTTGTTCAGTTATATAAATGTAACCTCGTCATCAGACCGTGGTGCAAAATTATCGTTGTATTGGTCCAGTGCGACTTACTTATCAGTTATATAAATATAGTAACCTCTCTTTACATATAAGTATGGTAATAAATAGGTAGGTATTTAATATGAGCTATTTGCGACTGTCCGGTATCAAACCCGAACGGAGAGATTCGAGGACAATACCACGTAATTTTGAACCACGGTCAGATGACGAGGAACCTCAGCTGGCACCCTACCCTCCAAACTTCCACACCAAGCCAATGTGAGGATATTTGAGACCACGGCAGATTTAGCATGCGCCAGCCTTCCCCTTGTACACGACGGTCTTTTGTTGGATTCGAAATCATAACCCTCCGGTTGCTAATCCGTTGCTCTTCCAACCGGGCTACCTGGTGGTAAGTAACAATAAGTATAGAAAGAACTCGAAGTATTGTAATAAATAATACGTTTAGTGAGAGAGTAAGATATAATAAATAAGAATAACAAGTATAGTAAGACCTCGATAAGTATAGTAAGTCTTGTCTACTACAAAAACGTTTTCCTCTGATATATTCGATATTCTGATTTCAAATTGTTCCCGGTGCATCTGGTTTTAATTGATTTACCAGAAAAGTTTTTGGGATAATCCTTACAATCTGTAGTATCCAAGTGCAAATGTCGTCATCTGACCGTGGTTCAAAATTACGTGGTGTTGTCTTTGATCTTTCCCTTTGGGATTGATCCCGGACCGTCACCAATAGCCCATTGTGTTGCTCCAGTGTGACGTTAATTTAAAAAATACCAAATACCAAGTGCAAATGAGAAATTCATCATGCTTTCAAATTTTGGTTTAAAATGTTGCTTAACCTTTTTTGCAGTTACCGGTGTTTTAGTCAAATCAACAAGATCTGGTCAGTTTTCTTCTTTTGACGAGATTCCTCGTCCATCAAAATGTGGTCAGTTTTCGGCACCATTTGAGGTAGGTCTAGTATTTTAATTAACGTCGCACTGGAGCAACACAGGCTATTGGCGACGGTCCGGGATCCCAAGAGAAAGATCTGAGGACAACACCCCGCAGGTTTGAGCCACGGTCAGATGACGAGGTCACAACTGAGCTGGCACCCCACTCTTCAAACTTCCACACGACGCCAACGTAAGGACATTTGAGGCCACGACAGATTTAAGCCTCTTTGTACACGACGATCTTTGGTTGGATTTGAACTCCCAACGCTCCTATTGCTTAGTTAACTTGCCAGTTGTTGGCGCGTTGTGGAAGTTTGTAAAGTGGGGTCCCAGCTCAGATGTGATCTCGTCATCTGACCGTGGTTCAAAATTAGGTGTTGTCCTCGATCTTACCCTTTGGGGTATGATCCCAAATCGTCGCCACTAGTCCGTTGTGTTGCTCCAGTGCGACGTTAATTAAAATACTTACCTACCACTGAGTATTTATTTGTAATGATAATGTTAATAGTAATTAATTAACATCGTACTAGAGCAACACAACGGGCTATGAGTATTTATTGGATTAACCCAGTTATCATTATGTATGTATTTTAACGTCACACTGGAGCAACACAACGGGCCTAGTTATCACTTGTTGATTCATCCAGTGTTTCTACTGATTATTTATACAATATATTCTCCTTGTGTAACAATCGATTTACTCTTATATTTTTATTGCATAAGTAATCATAAGCTTATTTTTGGTTGATTAATTTGGGTTTCATGTCGCAAGATCCAAAAAAGATAAGCTGCGCCAATCACAAGACAGCAAAATTAGGATTGTACATTTAAAAGACCAAATTAATAATCAAGCCAACATTGAAACAGAAATGCAATGAATAAAACCAAGTGATGTACATAAAAATTGAATATAAGAGTAAAATTTTAAACACAAGAAAACGTAAAACCGTATTTTTTTAAAGAGAACTATGATGGTTTATATCCCCATCTTAGTTCATAAAACACTTCATGGAATTCGATTTAAAATCTGATTAGTTATATGTGTGGTCAAAAACCTGAATGATGAAGAAATCGAAAAAGTAATGGATGGGGAGGTTGATCCAACAAGTCTGATAAAATTGGTAATGAAGTTTAAAAAATTGTCGATAAAAATGTCTGACTTGTACAAGAAGTTGAAATATGATGGATGGTGAGAGGTTATCGGCAATGATGGCACGATGGAGCGGCTTTCCCGACCGATAAAAATCTATGAGCGATACGTGAATGTCCGATGCGAAGACGTGTTAAAATAACGCGTAAGCTTATGAAAATATTATGAAATAAGCCTTAAGTTAACTGAAATAAAGAATAGTAAATGATGTCATTTAAGTACTCTATCATTTTACACAATTTATAAACTGGTATAGTAGCGATACAGGCCGATGTTTAATGGTAACGGGATCTTCTGCCGTTCTAGTGTTAATAGTACGATGTTATAAATAATTTCGATATTTCATACATGAGATTGAGGAAAAATTATTTGTAGGTTAAGCTGGGAAGCAGAAAGTTTTAAACACTATACTTAGCCCTTCTAGTGGTTTCGACGAGATATCTCGTCCATCAAGATCTGACCAATTTTGCTAATGACTCGATACCTCTTCATCTACACGGTGATTCTACGGTCATGCGACAAACTTCAGGGGGTGATAGAACACAACGAAACAAACACTTTTACCTATAGAATGTATGGTCGCAAGTGCAGAGGTTGGCCGCTAGAGTGCAGTAAAACGCTTGTATAAAAGCGTTACGTCGGCAATGCGAGGCCTGCATCAGGTGTGGTGGTCGACATTTTGAACAGCTTTAATTGTGCATTTGCGTTGTACTTACCGACTGATGTTTGTACATGTCGTTTCATTTCCATGTGAAAAGTTTCTCATGTTTTGTACATTTCTTTCTTACCCGTTGTTCCGTGTACTTATCTTTAATTTATGCAAATCTAATTGTGTTATTTCGTTTTGTCAGGCAGTTATTGATGTTTATTTGACATTAAAACGTTGTTTCCATATTTCATGCCTCTTCTTTCCAACTTGCGTCGGACCGTGTGTTTGTGCAGAAATGGAAAGCGCCCTCTAGCGACCATTCTATGGTGAAAAGTGTTTGTTTCGTTGTGTTCTATCACCCCCTGAAGTTTGTCGTATTAGTTTAGACTCACCCAATAGACATTCTACGGGCTTTTATACAAGCGTTTGACTGCGCTTTCAAGCGGCCAATCGCTGCACTTGCGACCATACATTCTATGGGGAAAAGGGTTTGTTTCGCTGTGTTCTATCACCCCCTGAAGTTTGTCCCATGACCGTAGAATCACCCTGTATATTATTTCAAAAGTTTAGATTCCTTTTACGCCTCTTACAAGCGACGAATCATAACAAGTGAGGTATCAAAAGAAAGAATTTCCCGGAGCACTGACGAATCCGTTCTATTTCTCCAAGGTGTGCAGAGGATGGGGCAAAAAACAGTACGAAATCCCATAGGAATAACATTGAGTGTAAAACGATTGCGGTACGCAACTCAGTTTGTTTTACCAGTATTGATGGAAAAACAACTTTTCCAATAAAATTGTTTTCCCAGTATTACTCAGAAAACAATTTTTTTCATCATCTCTATTATTTCTATAGTATAGATCCCTTTTACGCCTCTTACATGCGACGAATTATTTATTTATGTATTGAAATGGTTTTTCATTTCATTCCATATCAATAACTTATGAATTGATGATGTAAGGATATTAAACGACGCATGTTTCATGCGAGGTTAAGATTTGAAAACAAAAATGAAAATATACAACTTAATTTTTGTGAATTCTAGAGCGTTAAGATAACCTTATTAGGCCTTTTGGCGGAAGAATTACGTGCTTTACACAAATGGTTGGAACAACGCTAACAGTGATCTCAAGGAGGAAGTGTAAATAGTTATAGCAGATCGTCAACGTTAAAAAACTGCCAGTCTTTTTTATCTGCTTCTTAATCTAGGAATTTGTTTCTTATAGTTACTTTTTAGAGAGAGTAAAGTACAGCTAATTATATAAAAAATAATTTAATAGTAGAAACTTACATATGGCTCTAGACATGACAAACGAAAAAGCATAGATAGTCCTCATAAGTTTTTAATGTTCTACACTTGAACCTCACGAGTGTCTGCCTTCGCCTACCGAAGAATGTATATGTTACCGTGAAAGACCGAAATTGGAGAATGTCGACTTTCACCGGTTGAATGTCGACACATACCAAATACGTCGGTGAAAGATCGAATATTTCATTACATTCTTGTACATTCGGACCCTCGCCGGTGTATGTCGACAATCACAGATATGCTCTGGTGGAGGTCGAAAAGAGAGGAGCCGAGGTTTTTTTTCCGATACCCTAATTTATACTGAATGGATACTGCAGTGAATCGTGAGCTTTTTCTTGAAAAGTTAAATGCATTAATTGCGGGTAAACGAGAAGACAATTGTTTTTATTTTTCTCAAGAAAAGTACTCTAAAATACTTTCTGAAATGTTACGAACCTCACAAAAACAATTTCCTCCTGCTCAAATTGGTGATACTGTATGAATACAAGTCCCTGATGTCGACCGTGGTCGTACAGATAGCCGAAATGTGTTAGCGGTTGTTGTTGGAATAGAAGACTCCGACTTCTATAAACTGGCAAATAAAAATGGTACCCTCAAGCAGCTTTACACACGTAATCAGTTCGTAATTTGTAAAGAAAAGTTACTTTCCATAGATGAGATTTCTTTTCAAGAAATGTCGCTGAGAGAAGCAGCTGCAGCTAATTCGAGAAGCGGGGGGCAAGGCTATACACGCTGTCATTGCAAAAGGAAGTGTTCCACAAATAAATGCAGTTGTAAAAGCAAGGGACTCTTGTGCAATTCAAAGTGTCATAATAGTGTAAGTTGTTGCAATAAATAAGATTTGAATCACATAATTAAGTAAGTTTTTTATTACTATTATTTTCTTTTCTCATTTAGATTGTACTGTATAATTAGGTAAGTTTTTAATTTCTATTATTTTCTTTTCTCATTTAGAATGTACTGTTTGTTTTAAGTTCTTGGTCACTCCTCTCAGAAAGAGAGGCGAAAAAGTTACGTCACCCTTGTGACGTTTTATGGCGACTGAAATACGGAGAAGAAAATATAAATCTCTGACATGTTCAACATTCACCATTAGTGCATGGTGAATGTCGACATTTGCCGGTGTAAGTCAGAAATAAGGGTATTTAGCAAATATTTCGGACATACACCAAGCGACTATGTGAATGTTGACATTCACCGGTGAAAGTCGACATTCTCCAGATTTCGGTCTTTCACTGTAACATATATACATCTCGAAACGCAACAGATTTGTGCGCCTCGCTGGCGCCGAATAATATAAGCACAGTGCACTGGCGAAGGTGTAGGATCAACTCCGAAAGGCTTCTCAGCAAAAAGTCTGGTCGGGTTGCAACAATAGTGATTGAATAAACTTTTTTGATATTTTGATATAAAAAATTTCGCTGACATCTTTCACCCTAACAACGGATGGGGGGGGGTTAGGGGGGTGTAATTCCTCATGTGAGAACTCTCGCACGGGCACACTAGTCAAGATTTAATCAGGTTTGGTAATGGCGAGATACCTCGTTGAAAAGTCCACCGGAAGGGTTAATCAAAAATATTTTTCCTCAAGAGGATTGAACGTTGATTTCGGATATAAATTCGATTCTAAATAAAAACAAAAAATAGATATTCAAAAGGTAGGTTGGTATTTAATTAACGTCGAACTGAAGCAACACATCGGGCTATTGGTTATAGTCCAGAATCAATCACGAAGGGAAAAATCCTCGGGCTTGAAAACTATACTTAACAAAACAATTTTTCCCAAACTCTTATTCTGTTTGAAAGCATGTACGCCTTTAAACCCCCTATTGGTTTCGACGAGATATTTCGTCCCATCAAGATGTAATCAGGTTTGGTTTTGTCGAGATACCTATTCGAAATGATTACCAGGAGGGTTAAATTAAGAATATTTTTCTCTAAAAAGGATGGAATGGTGATTAGGATGAATTGGATTCCAAATAAAAACGACAAAAATACAGAAATTCAAAATGAAATACAGAAAAAAACTTATTCCTCGTATTATGACTTTATTTTCCACATGCATTGTGACTGGGATAAATTCCGATGTCATGTTAATTATGAAAAGAGTGTAATCTTTCTCCAATCATAGTGTTCAGGTTTTCCACGAAATGAAAATGTGAATGCACCCAAAAGCAATTTTCCAAAAGATTCTTAGATGAAAATAATACTTCAGTTATTCATTAGGCTGCATCTTTGTTACAAATGATGCAACCACATTCAAAAGAAGTTTTGAATAGCAATACAGAAATGCGTATTTATGTACTATAACAAAGGCGGACGGGGAAAATTTGAAAATGTTTAGACTGAGCAAAAAATCATTTTCTTTGTAGGCTGCAATGCAAATGTATGCCTCTTGTAACTACTGCAAAAATTGCAGCTCGTCATGCATCTTAATACAAGTAACTTTTGTATTCAAGCATGCTAAGTGCATCGATTTTGTTTTCATGGAAAAATCTCTATGGAAAAAATATATTCGGTTGGTTGTTTAGGAGCGTTATGGCGCAAGGGCCATATTTGGCCAAACTGTGCCGAACGCAAAACAATATCAAGTAAAAAATTTCAATGAAAATGGAAGAAAAGAGAGATTGCGGAACAGAATAGGGGATGAAAGCAGATAAAGATAGCTTGGGAATCCTGGGAGCGTGACTCCCGTGTTTACTAAAGTCAGTAAACCCCATGGGAGCAGAAAAGGTCACGTACAAACCTAAAGGACACGTGATCCCGAGGAAGTTGTATTCCGATATAATATTTTTGGAAATAGTTGCTCTTCCCCCTTGCTGTAACTTCGCACCCCGCATTTCCGAAAACATTGTTCTACTCAATAGTAGTAGTTCTACTCAATTTCTCTGTTGAGAAAGCAGATGACTTTGGGGAAGTCCACTACATGAAGGGTAGTGAGTTTGCCCTGGGAAAGTACTCAGTCGAAATCATGTGGGGTGATGGCGAAAGTTGGTTATTCGTTTGTTTCATTCGTAAATGCTGCTATTATGCTATTCCGGTGGTAAGGCTTGGCGTGGTGTGAAAGTTTGGAGAGTGGGGTGTCAGCTCAGGATGGCCTCATCATCTGACCGTGTTCAAAATTACGTTGTGTTGTCCTGGGATATTTTTCTTCGGGTTTGATCCCAGACCGTCGCCAATAGACTCTTGTGTTGCTCCAGTGGAGGAAACACATCTCCAAGGTGTAGACATTCCTTCACCGTGACAACACACCTCCAAATTGTAAGCATTCCTCCACATATCAACAAACCGCCGCCATCTTGGATTTGGTGCTCAAGGAACCTTCATACCTCTACTAGAGGTATCTTTTTTATAGTCTCCATCGGGGTTAAAAACGTCAATTGTGAAAACGCGTGTCATACGTTAAGCCAGTCCTCTAATTGAACGAATATTCTCGTTGAAATCCAAGTGATTCAAATGCCCACTCACAGAAACAGGATTATGATGCTTCGATTGCCTGTTAATGACGACAATAAAATGAGATAAGCTGAGTGCAAACAGTTTTCTCGTATTTCTAATCCCTCTCTATAGAAGTAATATTCTTTCTCTCTTCTTAAAAGGTTCTATCACTCTTTTTTCTCTGTTCCCATCAACGCGCAGAGCACTCTGTTTCGGTCAACAGGTGGATGTCATTCCCGATGTTTGCAGAAAGAAAAACCCCATTGCGTTCGATAAAAAGGAAAGAAAAATGTGGGATGCCTGCACTTGGATAGAGGGAAAGAATAAGTGAAAATCGTGCGATGCATTTGTAGCCAAAACTAAATTTTAGCTTTTCTTATGGCTTGGCAAGCGTGTGATTGTAGTAACAAAAGCAACCGAAGTAGATCGTTACAATTAAAGTTAAATAACTGTTGAAATTTTCATGTTAAATATTTGTTAAAGGCTTAACGTGTAAATTTAGAATTATTTTTAATTACAGCACAACAGGATCCTTCATTACCAGCAATGGAGTTGGTTCACCAACATTTGTCTGTTATCATTTTTTACCTTTTGATTGCTCACTAGACCCAAAGGTAAATATTCATATAAATAGCAATAAAAAAACTTGTGATTCAGGCCATTTTGATTGGCTATATGCTGCAATTATCTTTTACCTTTAATAAAAAATATTTTTGGTCACATGAGGCTATGAAATATGTGGCAGTAAACAAGATTTACCCTGACCACGACTGTCAGGGTTACAACAGGACTGGTCCTGACAGCATACTGTTGTGCTTTGCGGTGTAATGGAAGGACATTCATGATGATTCGAGATTTCATTTGGAGAGATTTTTCACTGCGGGACATATGGAACTGATCTAATTTTGATCCTGGAATATGAAAAAAAATGTTTTGGTTGATTGCTGGAATCAGGTTCTATGGCGCAAGACACAAGCACAGGAACAAATAAAATAGATTAATCATCTAAGCGGCGTTCTCGTATACATCCGTTCTGCAAACTGCAGTCTTTCCTGCATCACGTATAACCAATTTTGATTTTAACCAATAAAATCTCTCCTAGAATTCTTCCAACAAATAGATGTGGTTATTTTGTCATGTGTGTTGTGAGTTAAAAGTACTACTGCACTTTCTGAATTTCAGGACTCAAAAGGTTAAGATGTAAAATTAACCCTCCAACTTGTTTGACCAGAAGGGTTAAAAATAAATTTCACTTGAGCCGTCAACAGGGGAGTGGCTAAAAGGAGCGACAGGGGTGAAGGCTTCGATCAACAGTGTCTAAAGTGGCAACATTTCAGAAATATTTAATTGAAAAGTCTGTCGATTTTACGTTGGAAATGTTTTTTAACACAAAGCATACAACTTCGCCTTTATCACAGAAATATTTCCCAGCCCTGAGTGCTTTCATGTGCTCCATCTTTAAAATACGTCACTAAGACAGTTCTTCCTTTCATGTAGTGTTCTACAATCGTAGGGCCGCGGTAGTCCAGTTGGAAGAGTAACGGACTAGCAAACCAGAGGGTTACGAGTTCGAATCCAACCAAAGACCATCGTGTATAACGGGGGCTGGTGCAGGTTAAATTTGTCGTAACCTCCAATGTCCTCACATTGGCGTGGTGTGGAAGTTTGGAGAGTGGGATGCCATCTCAAGTGTGACCTCGTCATCTGACCGTGGTTCAAAATTACGAGGTGTTATCCTTGGATCTTTCCCTTAGGGTTTGATCACGGACCCTCCCCAATAGCCCGTTGTGTTGCACCAGTGCGACGTTAATTAAAACACCTACATATTTATAGATGTACTTTTATTCAAACAAGATAGAAGAGGCAGCAATAATAAATCTCGCAAATTCTGGAGAGCGTAAAAAGATTGAGAGCATCTTTTCTTACTTCCCTGGGGACTCATTAATAGGAGCTATAAATAAAGTACGTCTCTTCCTAAGTTTTTATGCAAAGCTATTAATTAATTGCAACCAAAGTCAATATTGTGAACAATAATTTATTAGCAAAATTAATTATTATATTTCATCCTCATTATTTAAGTACATATACTTTTACCTTTATTTTAAATATATCAATTTTGTTTTGGACTAAGGGCAGTATGTAATGTATTTGTATCTCGAAATTAATGGCCTTCGTATGGATTTTATCGCTGACTATACCCGGTTGTTTTGCAAGACTTGCAATTTTCATGCAATGGCGTAGCATCCTTGGAAGCCCAGAAACCCGGGGTATCCCATAATAAAAAAAATTAAAATTCGGTGGCAAAGAAATCGATAATACGTGAAGCCAAAACGATTTCTTTTAACGTACATTTGATTCAGACGCCAGCGTCTATAAAAACGTCCTTGATTTTCACCAGATGGTTTAAAACGTTTAACGTTAAAGTAATTTTAAACGCTCTTGATGCCACCAGGATTGTCGTCCAAGGGATGCCCACGTTCGATCTTTTCAGCCTCAAATGATTTCTTACTATGATAGGTTAATTGTGTTTGTCATGCGCAATGTGTACATTACAGACTATGGCTAGAATAGTCCATACATTTTGCGCTCAGTTCTTGCACATAGTACATCATTTTCTCTATTCTCTCTCTTACCCCTTTGATGTAATCCATCCCATGTTTGGCACAGGAGGGCCAAACACGTCCAATGCGCCATAAAACCCAACCAACATACACACTTACTCTCACTTACCCTCCTTTGTAAACGGGAGCTTCAAGATCTAAGACAGCTTGGATCATACATACAGAGTTTTCAGGATTGGGCACAATTTCACCTGTTGCGCTCTTTTAAAACCCTCTTGGTGGTTGTCTCGACGAGGTATCTCGTCATTTACAAAATGACCAGCTCTTGATGGACGAGGTATCTTGTCGTTGGAAAACTGACCAGCTCTTGATGGACGAGGTATCTTGTCGTTGAAAAACTGACCAGATCTCGATGGACGAGGTATCTTGTCGTTGGAAAACTGACCAGCTCTTGATGGACGAGGTATCTTGTCGTTGGAAAACTGACCAGCTCTTGATGGACGAGGTATCTTGTCGTTGGAAAACTGACCAGATCTTGATGGACGAGGTATCTTGTCGTTGGAAAACTGACCAGATCTTGATGGACGAGGTATCTTGTCGTTGGAAAACTGACCAGCTCTTGATGGACGAGGTATCTTGTCGTTGGAAAAATGACCAGATCTTGATGGACGAGGTATCTTGTCGTTGGAAAAATGACCAGATCTTGATGGATGAGGTATCTCCTCATTATCAAAATTGGTTAGAACTTGAAGGACGAGATTTCTCGCCATTGGAAGAAAACTGACCAGATCTTGATCTCGTCATCATAAAAAAATCGGCAATATCTTGTCATTATCGAAATTCGTCAAATACTGATGGTATCTAGGTATTTAATTAACGTCGCACTGGAGCAACGCAACAGGCTATAGGCGATGGTCCGGGATCAACCCCCGAAGGGAATGATCCGAGGACAACACCACGTGATTTGGAAGATGACTAGGTCAAACCTGAATTGGCACCCCACTCTCCAAACTTCCACACCACACCAACGCTAGGACATTTGAGGCCACGACGGATTTAACGTGCACCAGCCCCCTTCGTACACGACGGTCTTTGGTTGGATTCGAACTTGCAACCCTCCGGTTTCTAGTCCGTTACTCTTAAAACAGGGCTACCGTGAGCCCAAGTATTGATGGACGAGAATCACTTGGGGGGGGGGGGGGGGTAACGAAAGGCTAAAAATGATTTGTATTTTGTCTGAGTAAAAGAAATAACGTTGATCATAGTTGGCTTGCAAGGTTCTCTAAGGCTAAGGTTTTAATTTTATTTCATTTCGATCTAATATGCGTCTTGTTATCAATATTACTCTACGCTTCTGCTATACTGTATCTAATTCATTACCTTGTTTGGTTAAAAGCACCTGCTTTTCCAATCCAATGGAATAGAATATCAGAGCAGCATTTTTTGAGGTAGAATTGCATCATGTCCTTTAATAGTACTGATCACGATCATCAGGTGATTCAATATACGCTTCATACTCAACAGGTGGTTTATGGTATAGATAAGAGTCAGTAATACCTCCTAGTGTGGCAGTCGTGGCCGAGTGGTTAAGGCGATGGACTTGAAATCCATTGGGATATTCCCGCGCAGGTTCGAATCCTGCCGACTGCGAGATTTTTTTTTCCTTTTAATTTCTTTGTTTGCTATAATTTCATATCTATTCAAAAAATTAACATTTAATAAGTGAAATTTGGTTGATCTAACTTTTGGTGATATCTAGTAACTACTTTGATATAAGTTAATCCACCTGTTGGTTATCTATCTCAACGAGGTGTCTTATCAAAAACGCAATCATTAGCAAAACTGAACCGATCTTGATAGATGAGATATCTCGTCAAACCTCTTGGAGGTTTAATCAATTGTAAACCAGTTTCTTATTTTGGTGAATTTCTAAATTTCGTTTAAGCCAAAATTTGCAAATTTGTCAATACTTCAATAAATTGGGTATTGGGTATTGGGTATTTCAATTAACGTCACACTGGAGCAACACAATGGGCTATTGGTGACGGTCCGGGATCAATCCCAAAGGGAAAGATCCGAGGACAACACCACGTAATTTTGAACCACGGTCAGATGACGAGGCAACACCTGAGCTGGCACCCCACTCTCCAAACTTCCACACCACGCCAACGTGAGGACATTTGAGGCCACGACAGATTTAACGTGCACCAGCCCCCTTTGTACACGACGGTGTTTGGCTGGATTCGAACTCGCAACCCTTCGGTTGCTAGTTCGTTACTCTTCCAACCGGGCTCAATAAATTGAATTAGAAGTTAGGATGTAGGTAGGTAACTATCGTCGGCACTGGTCAAAGGGCTATTGGTGACGGTTAACGGTCCGGGATCAATCCCGAAGGGAAAAATCCGAGGAAAACACCTCCACTTTGATCAAAAACCAAACGTCACCAAACAGGATATATTTGTTATTTGTTATTTGTTATTTCAATTAACGTCACACTGGAGCAACACAACGGGCTATTGGTGACGGTCCGGGATTAATCCCAAAGGGAAAGATCCGAGGACAACACCACGTAATTTTGAACCACGGTCAGATGACGAAGCAACACCTGAGCTGACACCCCACTCTCCAAACATCCACACCAAGCCAACGTGAACAGAATTATAGGTGTCCAGGATCATGTGACGGAAACTAGTAGTAACGTGACCCTTAGATTACTTTCGTCTGCTGGGTGGAATCTAACATCTCCATCAAACTATAAATTCAAGGTCTCAATCTAGTAATTTGGAACACGGTCAAATAAAGAGGTTAACACCTGATCTGGTATCCCACTCTCCAAACTTCTACACCACGCAAAGTGAAGACAGTTAAGGCCATGACATATTTAACGTGCACAGACCCCCGGTGTATACGACCGCCTTTATTGGACCGAGTTTAGAACTTTCCGGTTGTTAAGCTGCTACTATAACGTTTCCATCTTAAAGCAAGTGCGCTGTGCATCTGCGGCTAAGAAAGCGATCCCATCCACTATCTTTTTTACTGTGATCTAACAAGTCCCTGTGATTCAAAATTAAGTGGTGTCGTCCTCGGATCTTTCCCTTCGTGGGTCGATCCCGGACCGTCGCCAATAGCCCGTTGTGTTTCTCCAGTGCGACGTTAATTAATATATCTACCTCACAAGTTCGTGGCATTTTGCGAAACTTACTCTACAAAACTACTCATTAGTCCCAAAGTATTGCGGGCCGTGGTGGCCCGGTTGGAAGAGTAACGAACTAGCAACCGAAGCGTTGCGAGTTCGAATCCAGCCAAAACACCGTCGTGTACAAAGGAGGCTGGTGTACGTTCAATCTGTCCTGGCCTCAAATGTGTTGGCGTGGTGTGGAAGTTTGCAGAGTGGGGTGCCAGCTCAGGTGTTGCCTCGTCATCTGACCGTGGTTCAAAATTACGTGGTGTTGTCCTCGGATCTTTCCCTTTGGGATTGATCCCGGACCGTCACCAATAGCCCGTTGTGTTGCTCTAGTGTGACGTTAATTGAAATACCCCAAAAATATTGCATATAATAGACACTGCCACATCACAAAATCATCAAAATAATGGAATTTCTCAGCTCTAACATTGATTATATCTATGGTAGGTAGGTATATTGATTAACGTCGACACAATGGAGCAGCACAAAGCGCTATTGGCGATGGTCTGGGATCAAACTCGAACTGGAAGATCCGATGACAACACCACGTAATTTTGAACCACGGTCAGATGAAGTCCCACTTGAGCTAGCACCCATTCTACAACCTTCCATACCAACTCGAGGACATTTGAGGCCACGGCAGATTTAACATACACTCCATTTTGTACACGGCGGTCTTTAGTTGGATTCTAACTCGCAAACTTCCAATTGCTAATCCGTCACTCTCCCAACAAAAGCGTTATCCTACCCTAATCCCTTAAACTCCTCATTAAGGCGGACTCTAGCTGAAATCCGCATAGGTGAAGCTGTCCGCCTATTGCGTTCAATCCAATCCAAGCCCTTACTCTTGCAATCGGGCTCCCGCTGCCCTAGAAGTAAGGAATCGTGAAAAAATGTTCATGTCTTTCAGGTTTACCGCAAAGAAATTTTTTATAGATCGACCACCACACAAAAGGGACTTTACCCCACCCCCAGGCACGTTCTTTTCAATTCGGGTATAAAAAGAACATTCCTTTACGGCCGAAAATTTGAAACTCCCGACTTATCCTTTTTCAAACCAAATGGCATGGAATATTGAACCCTTTTTTACTATTTTCGCAAAATCCAATGCTTTAGCCTTCTGATACGTATTTATATAGGTAGGTATTTCAATTAAAGTCACACTGGAGCAACAAAACGGGCTGTTAGTAACGGTAGGGGATAAATCCCAAAAGATAGGTTTGTACGCACTCACAACTATAACCACGTAATTTTCAACACCACGTAATTTTCAACCACGGTCAGATGATGAGGCAACACCTGAGCGGGCAACCCACTCTCCAAACTTCCACACCACGACAACGTGAGGACATTTGAGGTCACGACAGATTGAACGTGCACAAGACCCCTTTGTGCACGACGGTGTTTGGCTGGATTTGAACTCGCAACCCTTCGGTTGCTGGTCCGTTACTCTTCCAACCGGGCCACCAAGGCCCGCGATAAAATGAAATTTGAGAAATTCCGATTTTTGTGGTATTGGTTCAATTAAGGTCACACTGGAGCAACACAACGGGCTATTGGTGACGGTCCGGGATCAATCCCAGAGGGAAAGATCCGAGGACAACACCACGTAATTTTGAACCACGGTCAGATGACGAGGCAACACCTGAGCTGGCACCCCACTCTCCAAACTTCCACACCACGCCAACGTGAGGACATTTGAGGCCACGACAGATTTAACGTGCACCAGCCCCCTTTGTACACGACGGTGTTTGACTGGATTCGAACTCGCAACCCTTACGGTTGCTAGTTCGTTACTCTTCCAACCGGGCCACCGCGGCCCTCCGATTTTTGTGAACTGAATACTTTAAAGTAATCTAGATCAAGCTTTTGATGAGCAAATAACACTTCGTATGATTAGTTCAAATTACATGGTGTTGTCTTCGGATCTTTCCCTTCGTGTTTGATTGGTATTGGTATTGGTATTTTCAATTAACGTCACACTGGAGCAACACAACGGGCTATTGCTTTCGTGTTTGATACCAGACCGTCGCCAATAGGCCGCTGCGTTGCTCCCGTGCGACGTTAATTGAAATACCTGCCTATATCTGAAACAATAACGTGGAAACTACCGATAGCCATGCTGAAGGGTCAAGTAGAAAATTTAACTTCACATTTTTACAACTTTTTAAAATAAATTATGTATTTAATAGGTAATACGATTTCAACGATTTTTCTAATTGAAAGTGCGTTTCCAAGACAGGAAGATAATCACCATAATTCTATTTTGAATAAGACTAAATTCATCCCAACCATCATCTAATATCATTATCAAGTACTTTATTCGCGAACAAAAGACTTTATGAATACAAAGGATAAAAGACATCCTCCCACACAAATTCGACATACGTTTCCCCTTGGCTAAATTCCATACTTCAGAGAAAAACTTGAAACGCAGACACAAGATTACAACACAAAACAAATAGCCCGTGTGTTGCTCCAGTGTGACGTTAATTAAAATACCTACCTACCTATAACACAAAACAATTTTATCCTCCTGGTGATTGTCTCAATGTTTCTCATTAGAAAAACTGACCAGAACCTGATCGCGTCATCATAAAATAGGCAATATCTTGACGTGAGATGCTGCTTCATTAGCAAAATTGGTCAGTCCATTATGGACGAGATATCTCTTTTCGAAGCTTTTTGGAAGGTTAAAAGTTCATCCAGCTTTTCAAATATGAAATGAGGCTACCAGATCAAGAGTGACCTAACCCATAAAAACCCGAAAATGCCAAAATAATTATTTTTGGTACGTTGGCATTTAATGCGTTTGCAAGATACATTTCAACCCTCCTCAAATCATATTGTGGATAAATAAAAGTATATAAAAAATGGTGCCAAGAAATCGCATTTATCTCCATCGGGGTATGTTGGTGTGTTAGGCAACTCTTGCTGTGATAGCCTTATATAAGCCACTTAAATAGGCATTGCTTTGGATTAGAGTTAGGGCCGTTGCAAAATAAATTATCTGTTAAACAATTTATACACAATTTCAACATATTTCCTAATATAAGGTATGTTGCTACGGCTGAGCATTCTAGAGAGAATTTCCCATGAAGCTCCTGGCCGAAGACCCTGTCTCCAGATAATAAAGTCCTTGTGTTTGGGATACGTTTAGGTTATCAGAAACTTTCAACGGTGTAGCAAAGTCTTGAGTGTCGGGTTATCAAAGAGGTTGTTGTTGCAGATGGTGCAGTAGGAGGAGTTACAATGAGAGGTCGGCTCAAGCCCATCACTCGTAGGAGATCTCAGAAAATATGAGTTCAGAATACCTGTGGTTAATGCGGTTAAAAGTAGTATTAAAATTATGAATTACTTAGAAGACTTGGAAGACTACATGATTTTCCAAAGGAAATTAGATTAACAAATTTATTTTGAATTATTTAACAACTTTGAATTTGAATTAAATCAAAAGCGGGAATTTAAATTATTGTTTACATTTTTAGTGGCTCTTACATTTCATAATGGCTCTTGGTCTGTTTTTGTTAATTGGTAGACGATGGTCATATCTGGGGATCTGCGTTATAGCTCAGTTTTCACTGCAACGGAGGGAGCGGAAAAAAGTTTTGCTAATTTTGCCAAAAAATTCTTTGAGTTCTAAAATTCCTAGTTTCTCTCTTACTTTGGTATTTCTCTAATACCATACGCTGTGCATAATGATACGGAGGGTAGAATTTTGAAGTGCTTCGTTTATTTATGTGGGTCTTAGCTGCATATCCCAACCATTCTAAAGAAAATCACCGTAACTATCCATTCTAAATGTATATTTCTACTGATTGCTTTTTTCAAGAAACATATATTACCATCACGTACTTTATTCATGAAGAAAGCTTTTAACTGACACAACAGGCAGAAGTCGTACCATATAAACAAATTCGTCGTAAATTACAACTCCTTTCTTAAATGTCAGGCTCGATTCCTCCTGTTTCAGTAAAGCTTTTCTTGTATTTTGTATATCCATTTACTTGACATTGTTTGGCGCAGCTTGCAGCTTGGCCAAATATAGCTCCGAGCTACATAAATAACCAAATCACCAACCCCAACCTTTCACTAAAAATATTCCTTCCATTTTAAGTGGGGGCGCTGTAGCCTGGTTGGAAGAGTAGCGGATTAGCAACCGGAGTGTTGAGAGTTCGAAACTAGATTCAACCAAAGACAATCTTATACGTGGAGGCTGGTGCGTTAAATCTATCGTCACCTCAAATTTCCTCACGTTGGCTTTATTTGGAAATTTGAAGAGTGGGGTGCCAGTTCAGGTGTTGCCTCGTCATCTAACCATGGTTCAAATTTACGAAATGTTGTTCTCGTATCTTTCCCTACGGGATTGATGCCGGACCGTCACCTATAGCCCGTTGTGTTTCTCCAGCGCGAAGTTAATTCAACTGCCTCCCTCATTTTAAGTGGAAAACGGAAAACTGAAACTCAGATCTGAATACGACTAAGACTGATACTGAATCATTGTAAGTACCCATTCTGAGAATCAGACTAAATTTCTACTGGTGCTTATTTCCGCCATCAGCTAATATCTCCATCACGTACTTTATTTAAGAAAGCTTTTAAGTGACATAAAATATAGAAAACGTACCTCACACTCAAATTCATCATACACTACAACTCCTCGGCTAATATCTTCTATACTTCAGGGAACCTTTAATTCTGAACACAAGAATGACAAAAGTAAATCCAACCATTCAAATTGGGAACGTAATCACCATAAATATCCATTCTGAATCAGACTATTTCTACCGAGTGCTTATTTCAACCATCAGCTAATCACCATCATGTACTTTATTCACGAAGAAATCTTATAACTGACACAAGAGATAGAAGACACCTCTCAAATCAAAAGTGCATCATAAATTACAACTCCTCGACAATATCTTCCACTTCAGAAAACCTGAACATCTCAACGTAAGAATACGGCACCCCCGAAACGAAATTCAGCTATTCAAATCCGAAATATATTCTTCAAAGGACAATTCTTGAGTTACGAAAACTAAAATTGCGCTGTGCCATCCGTGTCAAACACAAGAGGGAATTAAACACACAAGTTCACTGGGTACATAGGACGACAAGAATGCTCTTTAGATGGGTTATTTTTAAGTCTTCGCAATAAGCAGATGCGAGCGTGTCGTATCTGAACATTTTTGTGCAAATGTGCCAAAGAATGCTATTATTAAACACGTTTCCAGCGCGTGGAATTCTCTACGGGAGCATAAAATAAGCGAAATTGAAGTAGCTGTTTATGAGTTGATGTAGATGATGTTGGGATTCTATGGGACACAACAGGCGCTCGTGCTTTTTACCTCTTGTTTAGTCTCTGTATTCTGTAAAAATGCTACAAGATACAGTGCGCAAACTATAATCAGATGAATGAATATTTGTTTAGTCCGGCTGATTTTGAGAAATGGTAAACTGAGATGAATTATTTCGGTGCATTGGTATGAAAAATAAAAAGGAGTTTTGGCTATGAAAGGAATTTTCAGTGAAAACAAACCAGACGGTCTGCAAAGATTTTACTTCTGCTGTCCAAATGCTGTCGGATGATATACATATCGGAGTAACATGTAGTTTACCACCGTTTTGGCAACGTTTGGCGTTTAGTCTAATTGGTTTTGATCAATCAACTACAGTATATCAAAGACAGGGCATACGTAGCTCTACATTTTCCCCTTTTAATGGTCACCTCGACGAGGCACGATAGGCGTTGTTTAATCCGGCATGTTCGGGACAACGGCCGTGCCGGATTAGCGATTTTGCCGGATTATCGAACGTCAATATAGTTTTAACGGGAATATCAAAGAAAAATTAATGCAGTTCAATATTTAAAACAAGTTGTAATAAGCTGCAAGAAAAAATACACATGAGTGTTAATGTTTAAAAAATATCTCTGATATCACGTTGCATCCTTGAATCGGATATCTTCTTCAAAAAATCGTTACAGATTATACACAAATTTATGATTTCTGCAGAGTTATAGCTTTTGTAGGATTCGGCAAAATTTATAAATGTATTTAATGCATCAGAAGCCTGTTTCCAACGAGACTTTAGCTTCATCTGTCATGGCTCCTTCATCCAATTCCACCTCCTGAACCTGGGCTTCTTGTGGGTTCACAACATTTTATATAATCTGTTCGCCACTCAGTTCTTCGACCATTGGCATACTTTTGTCGATTTCAATCCAGTCTATAACTTCCTCACAGGGTACATCTGTGAAAGGGTTGTTTGGCACAGCTTCTACCAAATCTAGCACCATATTTTGACCATTACTGGTAACGTTTGGATCTTGATCAGCATCTTCATCACTAGACCAAAGTTTGCGCCAGCACCGCTGTAGAGTCACTTCTTTCACCTGATTCCACGCTAAGGCAATTGCGAAAATTGCATCTTTCACATTAAACTGCTTTTGGAAATCTTACATCACAGAGTCCAAAATGCCTTGCACAAAAGATCTATAAAACACTTGAAATTTTGAATCACACCTTGATCCATCGGCTGAATCAAGGGAGTGATATTTTGTGGTAGGTAATCTGCAAAAATATTGCCGGAAAGCAAATCAGAAGCAGGAGTTTGAGAGGTACAATTGTTTAACAACAAAAGAGCTCTGCTATCTTCTGACATTCCACGCTTCTTAAAGTTTTCCTTTACTTGAGGTACAAAATGATGGGAAAACCAGTCCTTAAACAAATCTGCTGTCATCCATGCATTGCTCTACGCATCACAATGCACGGGCAAGTTTAAGACTCCTTTCAAAGCTCTAGGTTTTTTATAATCACGACAGGCGTCAACTGATGGTCGCCAGAAGCAGTTGCACACAACAAAACAATCAATTTGTCTTTATTTCTCTTAAATCCCTTAGCACATTTTTCATCCCCACCTGACAGAGTAGATGTTGGAAAACAACGCCCTAAAAGGCTGCTTTCATCGGCACTGTAACCTTGACAAGGGTTAATTCCCACCGTACACGGCTGCTAAAAGTGTTCTTATATTCTTCAGCGGCGTTTTCATTGGCTGATTTGCTCTCTCCAGCTACATCCAGCCTCTGGATTCCGTGTTGAATTTTAAATTTCTGAAGCCAATCATCGGAAAACATACAAGCACTTTCTATATTCAGATCACGATGAAACTTGCTTTTTTTCGATGATCATAAGCCCAGTCACAGGTTTTCCCTCTGATCTTTTCGCACTAAACCAAGTGTACAAGGCACTATCAAGAATTTCAAGTTTAAATTTCTTCAATGTATGTCTTGATTCCGTATTTTTTGCTGTTACACTTTGAGCAGCAAACTATTTAAGTTCTTATTGTTTTTATATCATAAATTGTCGAAGAACCAATATTGAAATCACGCATTACGACGTTTCTGTTTTCGTCTTTTTCGAGACGATTGAGTATCTAGTTTTTGCTGTATAGTGAGAGTCACATGCTTACGCTTATTAGTTTTATTAGTACTTGAAGAACTCGTGCTGGGCTTCGAGAACATTTTACGGTACAGTACACTGTATGTACACAGTTGTCATATTGTGCAAACGTGATATGTAACCCGCTAGAAAACAGGAAACACTAATGAAATGAAAACCTAGTCACGATAAACACTGAGCGAATTAAAACGCGGGTAGCGGAGTGGCGCTACCTGGCGGTCAAGGTCAACAAACGCCCGAATACACCCGAACGCGAGTGGCTTGATCGGTGCCGGATTACAGAATGTGCCGAACCGAAGAATGCCGAATTAAAGAGCGCCGACTGTATCTCGTTATTAGAAAAGCTAACCACATCTTGATGTACGAAATACTTGTCAGTAGAAAAAAAATGGTCAGATCTTGATATTGTCATCATAAAAAAATCGGCAACATCTTGATGACGAGTTATCTTATCACTAGCAAAATTCTTCAGATTTTGATGGACGAGATATTTCGTCGAAAGCACTTGGAGGGTTTAATGCAATGGACGAATCCATTTCAGTTCCATCGAGTTTTTTACACCAATGCACATATTGTGTATTTCATTCACGATCTTATCATGGACACAAGATAGGACATGCGTAGTTCTACGTTGAACCCTCCTAGTGGTTATCTCGATTAGGTATAATCAAAGTTGTCCAGATGTCATTATCAAAGTTGACCAGATCTTGATGGACAAGATATCTCTGAAAAATTGGTCAGATCTTGATGGACGAGATATCCAGTCATTCGAAAAAAACAGATCTTGATCCGGCCATCATAAAAAAATCGACAATATCTTGATGACGAGATAACTCGGCAAAATTGGTCAGATCTTGATGGACGAGATATCCCGTCGTTAGAAAAAACCGACCAGATCTGGATCCGGCCATCATAAAAAAATCGGCAATTTCTTGACGAGATAACTCGGCAAAATTGGTCAGATCTCGATGGACGAGATATCCCGTCATTAGAAAAACTGACCAGATCTTGATCCGGCCATCATAAAAAAATCGGCAATATCTTGACAACTCGGCAAAATTGGTCAGATGTTGATGGACGAGATATCATGTCATTAGAAAAAACTGACCAGATCTTGATCCGGCCATCATAAAAAAATCGGCAGTATCTTGATGAAGAGATAACTCGCCAAGTTTGGTCAGATCGTGATGGACGAGATATCTCACCGAAACCACTTGTAGGGTTAAATGCATTGTGTGAATCCGTTTCGGACCCATGTTTTTTTGTCGTGAAGTTATTAAGTTTTTAGTAAGTTTATTAACTGATTAATAAGGAATTAAAAATGGAAGAATGAGGGATAGCTTTACTGTGGTAAATACAACTATAAGAGATTCATTTAGAGACAGCTGTAAGTGGTGAGGCGTGAGGATCAAAGGCAGTTGTCATGACACGACCATTTTCATGCTGTGCGCTGTGAATATATTTTTGTTTCACTTCAATACTAAGGTGATTAAACTTTGATTTTGGTCGTAATATCGACACAGTGGACTAGCGCGAATGGAAAAAAATTATATTAGTGAAAAATATTACAAGCACATTGTATTTCTTCCCGACCTTATCTTAGACACAAGATATGTCATACATATTTCTATATTTTTAAACCCTGAAGGCTAATCTTCGGTCACATAGTTTCTTTCTACTAGAAATTATTTAGTTTTGAATATGCTTGGAACGACTTATAAATAATTTAAAGGAAAGAATCAGACACGGTTTTACTGTGGTGAAGAGGATTTTATCTAACTTCTCATTGAGACCGGATTAATTCGATAGCTAACGCCAATATAAAGCATCTGATATTTGTTTAGTGAACAGGTGATATTGAAATTCAGGAAGGCTATAAAAACATTTCGTGTGTAGCAGTCGTGGCCGAGTGGTTAAGGCGATGGACTTGAAATCCATTGGGATATTCCCGCGCAGGTTCGAATCCTGCCGACTGCGATATAACTTTTAAATATCCCTACAAAGTTACAATAAATAAGGTTTTTAATTTTTGTATTTTGTGTGCCTGTTGTTTTATATATATATATATATATATATTATATATATTGCTTTGGTACATAGATTATATATATTCCTTGGTAATAGGTAATATTTTTTATGATTTTTCTCTCTGGTAGTACTTTGAGTTTTCGGGGGGGGGGGGGTAACTTGCGTTGATTTCTTCGGCCCAGCCTCACACAAGTACAGAAAAATCTCAAAGCTTCCCTTTTAAATGACTCCTGGCTTTTCTCACCCTGATAAAGTAAGCAGGCTCACCTCAACATTTACATATTTTATTTTATCTTGTTTCTCGGGGAAATATATTCTTAAGGTATATTTACTTGTTATTTCCCTTTATTTGTTCTCTGCAGTTTTCAGCGCTGTTCATCTAAAGGGTCATTATTATTGTTGTTATTTTGCTTCACCTTTAAGAAACCTGAATTCCTCAATTTCAATCTCAAGTTATGGGAGGTTTCTTTTTAGTGTAAGCCACCGTATTATGCAAGTACACCAGTGACCAATTGGTTTTGTTAAGACAAAATTCCCCTGTCGGAAAAAATTTTAAATCATCGTCTGAATCAAGGTAGGTATTATAATTAACGTCACACTGGAGCAACACAGCGGGTTATTGGTGACTGTCCGGGATCAATCCCACAGGGAAAGATCCACGTAATTTTGAACCACGGTCAGATGATGAGGCAACACCTGAGCTGGCACCCCACTCTCCAAATTTCCACATCAAACCAACGTGAGGACGTTTGAGGCCAGGACAGATTTAATGTGCACCAGCCCCCCTTTGTACACGACGGTCTTTGGCTGGATTCGTACTCGCAACCCTCCGTTACTCTTCCAACCGGGCTACCGCGGCTCTCGACTGAATCAAGAACACAATGTTAAAAACGAAGTTTATTTTTGACGCAAATCTTAGCTTGAGATCAGTTTTGATTTGTGTACAGGACAAAAGTAGTTCTATATTCAAATACAGCTGAAAATACTTTGGACCTCATCGTTTTTTATTATGGAGTTCTCTTATACTTCATTATGCTTATCTAAAATTATTCGTAACTGAATGGGAAAATAAACTATCTTTAGCTTTCTGCATCGCCTTTTAAGTTACTTTTTCCGTTATAAATATGGGGGGGGTGCGGTAATCCGGTTGGAAGTGTAACGGACTAAGCAACCGGAGAGTTGCGAGTTCGAATCCATCCCAAAACCATCGTGTACAAAGGGCGCACGTTAAATTTGTCGTGGCCTCAGATATCCTCACGGTGGTGTGGTGCGGAAGTTTGGAGATTAGGACGCCATTTCAGGTGTGACCTCATCATGTGATTCAAAATTACGTGGTGTTGTCTCGGATCTTTCTCTTCGGGTTTGATCCCGGACAATCGCCAATAGCCAGTTGTGTTGCTCCAGTGCAACGTTAATTAAATACCTACCCTTATAAATACGTTTTCTGTACAGGATTTACAGTTTCCCAAACGAGCCAGCTTCATATTTGCTTTTGCAACTCACGACAAACACTAACGTGCATTTAGTTCGTTAGCCTCACTCACAAACATGAGCAACGAACTCTACAATTTGAATTTCTTTTTCTGAAAGTTCATTGCTATTAAAAATATACTTTATATCCACAAGACTGAAGCGTTCCAGATAGTGAACTAGACATGGCGAATATTTGACTTGAAATGAGTAGAGGACTTACAGCAAGGGAATTTTACTTCAAATGAAGCACAGCGGAACTAGAATGCGAGGCACGTAAAGTAATCTTCCGTTCCACACTTTTATACATGTTGAAGGATCTTATGCAAGTGCTCTTCGAAATTCCGTGTTCGAATGTCATCTTAAAGCATAAAATGAGAGGAGCGAAGTAAAATTAACTTTTCTCCTGTGCTCTGTTCTTAAGTGCAGCTTTCACGCCTTTCGACATCGTAGTACCTTTGAAGCGTAATGCATAGGTCTTTTAGGCTTGTGTTGTAGTGTAAATATTAGGCTTCGCGTTTTGATGGGTGTGAAAAGGTTTCTGATTTCCATTATTTATTAGCTTGATTTGCACGAGTTCTGTTTAATTGGTAATTATTGAAATGAGAGTTTGGTTAACTCTTCTGGTGGTTGTCTCGACGAGGTATATTGACATTAAAAATACAGACAAGATCTTGATGGACGAGAAATCTCGTCATTAGAAAAAAATTGACCGTATCTTGATCTCTTCATCGTCGAAAATCGGCAATATCTTGATTACGAGATATCTCGTAATTAGCAAAATTGCCAGATCTTAGTGGACGATTTATCTCGTCGAAGGTATTTTAATTAACGTCGCACTGGAGACACACAACGGGCTATTGGCGACAGTGCGGGATCAAACCCGAAGGGAAAGATCCGAGGCAACACCATGTAATTTTGAACCACGGTCAAATGATGAAGTCACATCTGATCAGGCATCCCACTCTCCAAATTTCCACTCCTGTCAGGTGCATTGTCTCTTCTGTGTCAGTAAAACTTTCATTGTGTGTATGTCTATTACTTTATGTTGTGTTTTGTGTCTGGCGCAACATGGCCAAACATGGCCCCTGCGCCATAAAACCCCAACAAACCAAACTTCCACACCAAGCCAACGTGAGGACATTTGAGGCCACGACCGATTTAACGTGCACCAGCCACATTGTACACTACGGTCTTTGGTTGGATTCGAACTCGCAGCCCTCCGGTTGCTAATCCGTCACTCTGCCAACCGGGTTACCCTGGCTCCGAAACCTCATGGAGCGTTAACATTGTGCATAAAAATAGCGAGAGACGGTAATATTTACTTAAACGGATGATTATCTCTTATGTTCCCTCAAAATAATAATGATTATGGTACCTGTTATCAAAGAATGTAAAGACATTTACTTCTATGAGCAATTTGGCTAATTACCTGTTCACTAGCCACACACAAGCACTTATTGAGAGGAAAACTTACCACCATACCAGCTTCACCAACACCTCATACTGTGCGTCATATTTTAACTTGTTCCCGTTTTAAACATTTTGTTTGGCGTGGTGTGGAAGTTTGGAGAGTGGGGTGCCAGCTCAGGTGTTGCCTCGTCATCTGACCGTGGTTCAAAATTACGTGGTGCTGTCCTCGGATCTTTCCCTCTGGGATTGATCCCGGACCGTCACCAATAGCCCGTTGTGTTGCTCCAGTGTGACGTTAATTGAAAATACCAAATACCAATAAACATTTTGTCCCTGGATTTTTTAGGGTTTTTTACGATATTTAGAGTACATCCCCTTGTAACTATATTTAATAATTAACTTTTACTAAGCCAATACAATGCAGTCACCACGAGGTTAAATTGAATCCTCCTACGTCACGAGGGGCCGCCATTGTCCGGTTGAAGATTAACAACTGGAGGGTTGAGAGTTCGAATCCGACCATAGACCGTCGTATACAAAGAGCACGTTAAGTCTGTCAAATGTCCTCACGTTGGCGTGGTGTGGAAGTTTGGGGAGTGGGGTGCCAGCTCAGGTGTGACCTCGTCATCTGACCGTGATTCAAAATTGGGTGGTGTTGCCTCGGATCTTTCCTCTTCGGGTGTTGATCCAGGACCGTCGTCAATAACTCGTTGCGTTGCTCCAGTGCGACGTTAATTGAAATACCTATCTACGTCACGAGGCACCAAACATCGACCTTGAAATGAAATAGACGGAGCATGTGACAGCAGCTTCATGTTATTTCTTCCAGTTGCTCGGTCTGGATATCTGTCACGTGGTTGTTAGTAAAAGCACGAATCCTAGATTATTGATTGGTTAACTTGATTATCCAAAAACACTAGTCTCCGATTCGACAGCCAATTGGCGAAGGCGATTCTTAAGTCCACGTGACTTACTCTTCAGAGATCTTACAACAGCGACTCCGCCCATGTGGTCCGTCTATTTCATTAGAAGGTCGATGGTACCGAACGATTCGATAAAATCATTAAGCGCAATTGAAGTTCAGATGGCTAGCACAGCTGATAAGACGCCAACGTGGCGAGCTTTGGCGACCATACCAGTAACTAGGATCGAGCCGAAAAGATGTCTAACCGCAGAGAGGGGAAAGGAAAAGTTGGTAGGGGGGGGTATTTCAATTAACGTCACACTGGAGCAACACAATGGGCTATTGGTGACGGTCCGGGATCAATCCCAAAGGGAAAGATCCGAGGACAACACCACGTAATTTTGAACCATGGTCAGATGACGAGAAAAGTTGGTAGGACTTTCCTATTTGCAACCCTAGCAGGATGTTCTGTTCCTAACCACTGCGAAATGGACTCGCCTGAAGATAAGTGACAAAGTCTCACCTTTTAGTGGCCACCGCATAGAGGAAATTTAAAGTAGAGCGAGCTATGGCAACCTTTTTATGTGCCCAGGATCATGTGATCTAAACTAGAAGTAAAGTGACAATTAGACTATTTCTTCTTCAGGGTGGAAACGAACATTCATCACCTGAGTGATCTACAGGACGTGACAAATCGATCACCCATTGATCCATCATATGAACGCTCTACTGATTGATCATCTAATAGAGTAGAATTTCGCAATTTCATCTCATTTTTATAACCACTCTATAGAAATGTGCATAAGATATATCGCCAAATGAGGCGATAAGGTGGAAAATGTGCCAACAAAGTTGATTTTTCACGGAGCAGTCGCGACTACTTTCGACATGTTGATCACACTTTTTGAAGTTCTCCACAATAAGCTCAATTGGCTTATATTTCACTTCTATGAGTTTGTTGCATGTGCATATGAAATCACCCGCACGAGATTACCTAGCTGGTATATGCCATCGCTGTTCTAAACAATTTCGTATAATAGAAAGCATATCGGGATAGAAAGCAAGATGGCGGTCACGATGAAAAATTGTTCGCAGGATGAAATCATGTGAGTTTTGTCGAAAGCATGGGAAAACGAATGAAATTATTACTGGTTAAAATATTTCTATTAAGAATTTAAAATTTCTGTCATTTTTAAGACGGTTTCTTATCAAACAAGCTTTACTACACACACTCTCTCCCTCTCTACGTGATTGATATATCTGTTAAACTAAGCTGACAAACATTTAAAACGAAACAAAGTTATATATATATATATAGAGAGAGAGAGAAACAAAATAACATCATACCATTATCCAACTTAATGACAGAAGCTTAGACGAAATTTCTTACCTGAAATAAAAGTATGTCAGAATTAGTTATTTATTTACTATGTTATATTAAATAAAAGCATTAGAGCATATGCACATTGAAATACATTTAAAGCACATTACAAACATAGACGTAAAATAAGGCCAATTGAAATCTTATGACTGAATGTACTTGGTTGGCCGATCACCTGTTTTAGCTAGATAACATCTTACAACGGTGTACTTGGTTGGCCGATGTGGCACCTTATCACCTGTTATAGCTACATAACATCTTACAACAGGGCTCACTTGGTTGGCCGATTTGGCATCTTATCGCCTGTTTTAGCGATATAACACTTTTATGAGACACACTAAGGGTCACGAAGTCAAATCTCCATTTCTCTTCCTAGTTTATTACACTGAAAACCCCATATAAGATTATGACTAAATTAATCTGAGTTTAAGTTCAAACTTAAAAGTTTTAAATTCAAGTAATACTTCTATTAACTCTCATCCAATCAATATAAGACTGACAAAAAAATACAGTGTGTGATTGAAGAGACTAGAAAGGAAAAGTTGGCGGGATTTCCTATTTGCAACCCTAGAAGGATATTGTTTCTAAACTCAGTAAAATGAATTCGCCCTGTTAAGAGAAGCGCCGAAGTCTCATCTTGTAGTCTCCACACTTTAAGATGGGTTATAAGTTATTCTCCTACATGTTATTCTCCATCCAGACGAAGGAAGAGCATCTCTTAGAGAGTGCATCTTGAGACTTAGTCTCAAGATGTCTCAAGTTATCAATATTTTCAGCTTTCGTATTATGTCTATTCTAGGGGTGTGAGAGCAATTTTTAACATTTCTGTCCTGCATATTTTTGTCTATTAAACTGCATCATTCTATCGATTATTCATCATCGTATTATGACTATATTTTACCTTTTATGTTGAGGTTGGTATTTAATTAACGTCGCACTGGAGCAACAACACAACGGGCCATTGGCGACGGTCCGGGATCAAGCACGACGAGGTAACACCTGAGCTGGCACCCCATACTCCAAACATCCACAGCATTCCAACGTGTGGACATTTGAGACTACGACAGATTTAACGTGTACTATCTCCCACCTATACGACTTTGGTTCAATCGAGTATCGGACTTCCAACCCTCCTTTTGCTAATCCGCGACTCTACCAACTGGGATACCGCGGCCCTCGATAACCCAGGAGTTATTGCGAGATGAAATCGGCCCATTAATTACGTTGCGTCCGCCATTGATCTGTATCGTACCAGACAACAAAAGCATCACCGGAAGCGCCGCCGAGTCCTTTTGAGGTAGAAAAATCGGGAAACGAATAGTGATGAAATGTATAAAGGGAGAAAGAATAGAAATGAAATAATGAAATGCAATAAAAGCAGTCGTCATCTGACGTTGGTTCAAAATTACGTGGTGCTGTCCTCGAATCTTTCCCTTTGGGATTGATCCCGGACCGTCACCAATAGTCCGTTGTGTTGCTCCAGTGTGACTGTTGTGAACTAGCAACATCTTGTAGGCCATTATAGTGACGTTAATTAAAATACCTACCTACCTTTTACAGGGATGAATATAGTATATATATATATATATATATATAGAAGTAAGCTTTTATTAAACACACTATCATTTTCTGGCAAGCTGAATATAGATGGCTGTACTATATATGCTGTGATACATGTGTGCTGTGCGTGACGTCAGTTAACCTTTTTATAGAATATGATCTAAGCATTTCGACAGTTAAAATATACTCCAACCCTAAAATTCCGAACAGATATATCGTCGTCTTTGAGTAACAACTCATTAAATGACTAATTATTTTACTGTATAGACTAACAATATGTTTTTCGGTCAAAAAAATAAAAAATTCAAGCACTTTTATAGTGTTATACATATTTTAAAAAATTGCAATATGAAAATGTATTTCGCATTATCATGAAAATAAGCATTTAGTGTCTAAAAGTTCTGAAGAGTTCTGCTCTAAGCCAACGATATAAGTCAACATTTAGATTAAACACAAAACGTTGTCAGAACGGCGATTAACCACATTTTAAGGTAACAACAATATGTATTGTGCGAGAGCATTTAGCAGAAATACATTCCCGAGTAGAAAAGCATTCTGTCAACAAAAGTCACTCTCAGTTATCACTGCGATTAATACAACTCAAAACAGGCGATCAAAGATAAGGTAAAGGAAGATAAACAGTTCTTTGGATTCCGAGACAAGCTGGTTATCGCTTCTGATTGCTGTAGTAAATTGAGTGCTTCAGCTTTTGAGCTTTTATTTGACATTAAGCAACACAGCAGTCGTGGCCGAGTGGTTAAGGCGATGGACTCGAAATCCATTGGGATCTTCCCGCGTAGGTTCGAATCCTACCGGCTGCGAAGTTTATTTTGGATTTAAAATTAATTAAATGTGTGCTTTGGGTTATTTCTTTATAAAAGTGGCACGAATAAAAAATAAAGAGGAAGTTTTAACAGGAGAGGATGAAAATCTGTCTCCACCATGTCTGTTTTGAATTTGAAATTTTAAAAAATCCGCTATAAATTTTAAGAAATTTATATTTATATTTCCCGTTATTTCCATAGCTGTTCGACTTAAATATGAGCGTATTCAGAATTTTTGAGGAAATTTGAGACAGTGGTTATAATCATGGTACTGCGGTGAGGTTATTGAATGAATGGATGAACTTTCTTTTCCTTTTCAACTTTATTATGATCAATGCTATTTAACCCTCATGGTGGTTGTCTCGACCTTGCATCTCGTCATTAGCAAAACTCACGAAATCTTGATGGACGAGATATCTCGTCGTTAGAAGAAACCTGACCAGTATTGATCTTGTCATAATAAAAAACACCGACAGTATCGCTATGACGGGATATCGCGTCTTTAGCAAAATTGGTCAGATCTTGATGAACGCTACGGAACATACGCTGCTGTGAAACATCTCATGAAAATGAAAAGTAACCACTAGACGGAAAATAACGGTAGGTGGTTGAATTGACGTTGCGTTGGAGCAAAACAACGGGCTATTGGCAATGGTCCGGGATCAGTTCCGAACGGAAAGATCCTTGGACTACACCTCATAATTTTGAATCAAGGTCAGATGACGAGGTCAGCACCCGAGCTCGCCACCACACTCTCCAACCTTCCACATGCCGTGAACATAAGGTAGGTATTTTTAATTAACGTCGCACTGAAACAACAGAACTGACTATTGGCGAGGGTCCGAGATCAATCCCGAAGGAAAATCTCCACGGACAACAGCACATATTTTTGAACCACGGTCAGATGACGAGGCAACGCCTGAGCTGGTACCCCACTTTCCAACCTTCCACATCACGCCAACGTGAGGACATTTAAGGCAACGACAGACTTAAGGTTCACCAGCCCCCACGTTTACGACGGTCTTTGGTTGGGTAAAGTTTGCAACCCTGATTACAAATCAACAACTCTTTCAACTTGGCTACTACGGTCACGCCATTTAATGGAAATAATTTCTTGATTCTGAAAACAAGATCTGCATTTTTGAGATTCGTTACTTTTTACACAACGTCTCATGTTACAATGCAGATTAGCGGAGGACGCGACGTATTATGGGACCGATTTCAACTCGTGAGGCGCACAATTATTTATCGATTTCAACTCGCAAAAGCAGAGGGTTTATCGAGACGTGACAACGGTGTATCGTTGGTAGAGCATGAATAACATTATTGACAGTTATAAGTGGTGAGATCGGTGGATGAATCCCAAGTGGATGGTCGTTTTTGTGCTCTGAGCCACGAGCGTATTTTTGTTTCCGTTTTCAATACTTCTAATGTAAGGATGATTTAACATTGGTTATATTGTATGTGATTAATGATAATATGGACTAATCGTGTAAATTATAAGTTACAATAAATAAACAGCAGTACCACTGTGTAGTTTATTCACGACCTTATAGACACATGTTAGGGCATACGTAGTTCTACGTTTGAACACAGAGGACCAAACCACCCAGGCTCCGTCTTATTTTGACGTGAATACGTCTATAAAATCGGAACAGTACTGGGGGATGCATGAGGAGTCCAGCTTTACAAATATTTTGTCCTATGATTTCAGAATTAAATAAATATACTTATCTATATAGATAAATAAATATATATATATGTATATAGATAAATATAAATAGATAAATATATATATAGATAGATAAATATATATATATATAGAGAGAGAGAGACAAATATATGTAGATAAATATAAATAGATATAGATAGATAAATAAATAAATATATATATATATATAAATATAAATAGATAAATAAATAGATAGATAAATAAATAAATAAATATATATATATATATAGATATATATATAGATAAATATATGTAGATAAATATAAATAGATAAATATATATATATATAGATAAATATATATAGATAAATATATGTAGATAAATATATAGTATATATATATAGAGAGAGAGAGATAAATATATGTAGATAAATATAAAAATAGATAAATATATAGATAGATAGATAAATAAATATAGATAGATAAATAAATAAATATATATATATATAGACAAATATATGTAGATAAATATAGATAGATAAATAAATATATATATATATATAGATAGATAAATATATGTAGAGAGAGAGATAAATATATGTAGATAAATATAAATAGATAAATATATAGATAGATAGATAAATAAATATAGATATAGATAGATAAATAAATAAATATATATAGACAATTATATGTAGATAAATATAAATAGATATAGAAAGATAAATAAATAAATATATATATATAGATAAATATATATAGACATATATATAAATATAGGGTCGTATGAACATGGGCGGTTTGTACCTGATATGATCTTCAGACCGAATGCTCAGGAACAATGATAGAGGGAGGGGTTCGCAATATGTCGAAATTCTACGGTGCTGGGCGAGCTTTGGTCCAGTGTCACTTTGGATTGCGTGGAGTGAGGACAGCGTATAAGAGGTGTCATTCGAAAAGTATCGAACTAAGCTACAATCACAGGCCTTTAATCCGGAATAAAATTGCCCTTCAATATTAATATCAAAATGCACTTTAATCGTTCAAATTGTGTGCATTAATCTATACATATAAAGCAGAGTTGGCATCTGTCTGTCTGTCTCTGTATAAATCTACACAGCTTGATCAATCAACACCAAGTTTGGTACACTTATACTTTGAAACCCTGCGGGTAACGTAGGCTGCATATTAACCCCTGTTCTATTTGTCTTGGGTGTGCAGAGGGGTGTAACGTCCCGTCCTCCTGGACAGAGCACTTGCTAGGGGGCGCTCTCTCCCGGTCTGGCAGTGCATATGACGTCAGAGTTAACATCTCCAGGAATCGCCTCTCAAGATGACCTTGGAGTTTTTTTTAGAATCGTAGAGTATTGTGCAATCGCAGATGGGTGCGGTTGCTTTGAAAATCGCTCAGTATCATATCGTTTATGTATCCCTTCTGTAAATTCTTAAACTGTAGCTTTATTATTGGAATGTAAATTTTTATGATAATATAAGATTATTTTTATAGAAAGTGGTCTTTTTTTATCGTCGATATGGTACAGGGGGCTAAAGACAATTCGAAATCCTCATAGGAATAACATTGCATATTTATACGATCAATGTCAGACCAATTCGCACTAAATTTGGTGCATTCATCCTGTAAAGTTCTGAGGGACACATAGGATATAACCTATTAATATCTACAGGATATTAACCCCGTTCGATTTGTCCTGGGTCTGCAGGTGGGCTAAAAATAAATCTCCATAGGAAGAATACTGAGTAATATTACGATGAATTATAAAAAATTCAACCCGAGCAACGTAGAATCATTCAGCTAGTTAAATATTCACAAGAAACAATCGTTCAAACTTCCTATGCTTGCTTCATTCATTCGACAATCCAACATCAGGCCCGAATATTTACGTCAAAACTACGTTTTGTGTACTAGACACAACCTGCCATTTTTCAAGGAGCGATTTGTTCTTTTTCAGCTGAAAAGAATTCGTGGTTTCAGCTGTGACTCAGAACTGCTTGGCAACGGAAAATGTTGAGAGGAAACGCTTCTCAAGAGTAATAAATATTTATTCTCTGCAACACGGGTTCAAACATGTCTAACTTTGTTTATCGCCGGGGTGTCTGACCAACATATAGGAGGTGTTGGTCTGACGCAGCCTTATCGTTTGTGTCAAGGAAGGAATACCATTGCAATCAATACTTGCACGTAGACACGCGATCTATGAGACTTTTATTATACCCTGACCTATAAAGGTTGCTTAAAGGATTTAGGGGACCGTTATAAATCTTAGAGCATTAATAAATTCCTGAATATTCTTAATCTATAAGTACTTCTTAAGTTTGTAAGACGTAGAAGTTCGTTGAGGTGTTATAAACAAAGCATTTATTGTGAGTTTCTGTTAAATTATTATTGAAAGTATGAAGTTAAAGTAATTGGTTTTGGTTCTGTCTGAAAGAAATTTTCATTGTCTGTGTGCACAATTCAATGTATCTGGTCGATATATCCCAACTTGCATTGTTTGATGGCGGGGGAAAACTTGTCTACGGCTGTTTCGACATGATCAGAGATGGATTTTCTCTAATAGGACAGTTAATTAATCATCCTGGTAATTGTCATGACGTCATTAGAAAAACTGATCAGATATTTATGGACGAGATATCTATCCATTAGACGAAAACTGACCAATCTTGATCTGGTCATCATCAAAAATCGCAATACTTTGAAGAGATACCTCGTCATGAACAAGATAGGTCAGATCTTGAGGGACAAGGTATCTCGTCGGGTTGGTTACCAATGGATGGACGATTAATCCTCCAATTGGTATACCGATTGGAGGATTAATCTGGTATCACCGCATCAGAAAGTGTCCATATCAAATGTACTCGGAAATTGCCTGAAAGCCTCTAGTATTCTATCTTTACAATGGAAGTATTACCTCTTACTGCATAGTAAATTTTCCAGTGTCCTAATGCACTGAGCCTGTATGTCAATAACCATATTAAATTTTAATTTATAGTATTAGAAAAGACAATCCAACCAGATTTGGAAGAAGTTAGTACTGTGTCTCGATTCAACAGGTTCTGCGTTTAAATCCCGGTACAGCCATCGACTTTCTAATGAAATAGACGGAACATGTGCACCTAGCTTCATGCTATTTCTTCCTATCGCTCGGCTTGAAGACCTGTCAGGTGGATTTGGGGAAAAACATGAATCTTAAATTATTGATTGGTTAAAGTGATTATCCACCGTGATCGAAAACACTAGTCTGGGCTTTGATTGCCAATCGGCTAAGTCGATTCGTAACCCAAGTGAGTTATCTTTCAGCTATCTTACCATAGCGATTCCGCCCGCGTGGACTGTCTATTTCATTAGAAAGTCGATGGGTACAACTATGTTCTTAGCGCCTCGAAATCCTTTTCAGGGAGTAGATATGTCTATCCCTTGTATAGGAAAAAGTAACTGTAGGGCAATAGACCAAACCAATCAACGCAATTTCAAACCTTCGAAACTACTTTTCAGGGAGTAGATATGTCTATCCCTTGTATAGGAAAAAGTAACTGTAGGGCAATAGACCAAACCAATCAACGCAATTTCAAACCTTCGAAACTTCTCTTTTTCCTTAAATGTTTCTCCTGGGTGGGAAATTCAGATTGAGAATTTAAATTTCTTGTGAAAAAGACTGACTTAAAATATTTCACCCACAGAGTGAAATTTAAAGCTGAAGTAATTTCAATATGCATATTACGCTGGTTATGAAAAATTGACTCGTTATACAAGAAAAAGAAAAGAACGTCTGGTCCCACAATGCAGTTACTATAGAAAACAAAGACCTTGTGAAATATTCTTTGCTGCCCGGATCTTGCTCAAATATTTTCTCTTCTATGCCACAAGAGGACCAACTTTCTGACGAAGTCATTATTGGTTGTATGAAATGAAGCTTAAAAGTGAAGTGGAGACTTATAGTGTGAGAGAATTTCATTGTAAAAAAACAAAATACCGGAAAACAAGGAATTTACTTCCGAATATGCAATGCTCTGATTCAGTCGATAACGATGTTACATTAAAATGTTTCTGTCCAATTCAGCACGGAATACCATAATATCCTGGCGCCATCTACATTTATCTTTATAGACAGTCTCTTATGGTTCTTGTCTGGAGAGTTGGCCTCTGAGCCAAGAGATTTTAAAGACGTTTTGTGTTTTCTAGCGTTAAACTAGGGGTTAGGTTAAACATAGATCATGGGTTCCCAGAATTGGCGTATTTTGCACGTATTGTACCTCCATGTTTAACATTCGATACCGAAAGAGATAGCAGTGATAACGAGTTGACGAAACAAATAACCATCTCTGGAGATTAGCACACGCGATTTTGCGTATGGCAACCCTTTCCCCGATAGTGTGCCGATGTTTTAGAAATGGACTCCTTCATTGTCATCTGCTTTTCAACAAGAGCCGCGGTATACCTATATTTCTTTACTCAAAATACTGATTGTGGATAAAAGAGAGTATTTGAATTTATTGTTTGAATACTATTACGTAAGATCATCGAAATTTTGACGTGAATACATTTTTAAAATCAGATTTGGTAGCCAGTACGGAAAGTTGAGCGTTGCGAAAAAATGGGTATCGAATTCGGTCCAATAATTTCTATATTACCAAAGCGAACTACACCAACACAGTGTCATTCAATAAATGAGGTAACAGACTTTGTAATGACCTTGAGTTCATGCGCCTCTATAATTGGTAAGCGTCTTGGGCAATGTTGTATATTACGTTGCGCCACGAAACTTCAAATCGATATAGTTGGGGACAACGAAACGCTACGACGTCGAAACGGGTCTCAATGTCCAGATCGGTCAATTTAAAATAGTAGATGTGAATTTTCGAATACAGTGGTCGAAACGTCAAGCAAAAATACAACGAACGTAGTCTGAGCGGAAGAGCAAATCGTCAGCTTTTGATAAAAGCAAAATTGGCAATTGAATTTGTCTTTTGGTTACTACACCCAAATAAACACTATGATCTAACGAGACGTACTCATGTAACATCTTGCTGACGTGCTCCGACACAGCCAGCCCGAATTTTACGTGGGATCATTCGAGCAAATAGCCTAGGGCACATCACTTTGAAGACTGGTAGACTGGAATGGTAGATCGTGGATTTGATCCTAGTGGATAACGTATATTTCTCACGTTTTACTTCTTTCTCCTTACTTGGGCCGCGGATGGAGGAATAAGGGACTAGCAACCGAAGGGTTGCGAATTCGAATCCAACCAAAGACAGTCGTGTACAAAGGGGGCTGGTGCATGTTAAATCCTTGCCTCAAATGTCCTCGCGTTGGCGTGGTGTGAATGTTTGTAGAGTGGGGTGCCAGCTCAGGTGTGATCTCTTCATCTGACCGTGGTTAAAAATTACGTGGTGTTGTCCTAGATCTTTCCCGTCCGGATTGATCCCGGACCGTCGTCAATAACCCGTTGTGTTGCTTCAGTGCGACGTTAATTAAAGTACCTGCCTACTTTTCTCCTTTTCAATGGTCACGTTGGCGTGGTGTGGTAGCTTGGAGAGTGGGGTGCCAGCTCAGGTGTTGCCTCGTCATCTGACCGTGGTTCAAAATTACGTGGTATTGTCCCCGGATCTTTCCCTTTGGGATTGATCCCGGACCGTCACCAATAGCCCGTTGTGTTGCTCCAGTGTGACGTTAATTGAAAATACTCCCCCTTTTCAATGGGGCCGTCGCGGCTCAGTGGTTATGCCCACTGCGCTAGCAACATTCGAGTTGTAGTCAGGTTCGATTCCTGTCAGGTGCATTTTTCCCTGGGTGTATTTCTCTCTCCGGTGTCAGTAGAAACTTTCACTGTGTGTGTTTGTCTATTACTTGATATTGTATCCCTTGTGTCTGGCACAACATGGCGAAATATGGCCTTTGTGTCATAAAACACCAACCAACTTTACTTTGCAAAATCAATGTTAATTTCTTTCCCTGCAAGTAGGCCCGGGAAACATAGTACTCCGAGATGTATTACAAAAAATTTCAAATATAATAGTGTTTATGTATACCAAAAGGGAACATGACTGGTGAAAGTCAATACTGTAGAGCTGGAGCAATAAACCAGAACACTAATCATTGTGCTGCATAGAGAAACTAACTGAATGAAAATTTAAAGTATTTAATACTGTCATAATAAAAAAGCCGAATAATACAAAACATCTATCCTATTTTAAAGACTCATCGCACTATTGTTGTTTTCACCATGTTACTGTTTAATTGAACCTAAGGTATGTTTAGTTTTAATAACAGTTTCTTAATATGAGTCTATAGTCCGAATTGATAAGTTTATTTTATTAAAATAATTAGATTGGTAATATGTTTGATTAAAAAATCTAAAGGTAAAATCCTAGTATACGTTACACGCTTGGCGCGATTTTGAAAAATGTCGCCAACGCCGAAATGACGCGTTTTCCCTTGGATTCCAAAATCCAAAAAAATTTCGTATTTAAATATTCAGCCATCTTTAAGCTCACAAATTCACGCTCACGAATTTACAAATCTCAAGCTCAACCGCAAAATCACACCATGAATTCCAAAATGCAAATGCAAAATGGATAAAAGCAATAACCCACCGAATCTCGCCAAATCTATAACTACAGATTGCAAACTTTATCGCCCTCCCAAATGTCGCCAAATCCACCGTGTAACGTATACTAGGATTACGTCAATCTAAAATACTCTCCAAAACGTTACAATAATTTAATACAATAGGGATGTCTATACACCAAGATTATCCAAGGATGTAGACTGATTCCAAAAAAATTGATAAAGATCTATTCTGTATTTTAACCCTCCAAGGTGGTTTCGACGAGGTATCTCAAGATCCGACCAATGGTACAGATGTCGAATCCAGGGCATGTTTGTCGCCAAGCAATTTTTGTCGCCAAATCAAGATGGCGTCCAAAGCCAGTATGGCTGTGGAAGCCATCGTATTTTCGTTAAAAAAACGCGGACATTCCTTCGTGAAAAACCTTTAACATAGCGTTGCCATAAAGCTGGATCAAATCACCAAGGTTACCATATTTGGTGATAAATCGCTAGTGCCCTGGATTTGACATCTCTACCCGACCAATTTTTCTAATGACGAAATATCTCGTCATCAAGGTATAGACGATTTTTATGATGACGAGATCAAGATGGTAAGTTTTTTTCTAAAGATCATGATTGTGCTTTCTTCTAATGGCGAAATATCTTGTTCAGCAAGATCTGGTCAATTTTGCTAATGACGAGACACCTCATCGAAACAACCACCAGGAGGGTTAACAGAACTATTTTACAATACGATTATTTTTGGAATAAATATTGCAAATGCTTTTAATGATTTAATTTTATATTTCAATAAGAAATATTATTTAGATGTGCTAAATTATTGATGTAATGTAATTTAGTTTTTCATTGCGAAATTCGTGCCGTTGTATTTGTCAAATATCGGTTTATTTCTGGTTGACTGTTTGGCTTTGGTGTTAGTACTATGATTGTATGGGTGATATAACTATTCATTTTGGTAACCCGACTAATAAAACAAGATGTCAAAAATTATTCAAATTGAGATAAGTAACGAGAACGTGTAATTATTTTTCATTTGGTCAGATTAGTATAAGTCGGCAATGAATAAAAGCAGAAATATGAATGATGTTTGAAATGATTAAATTGATTTATAATGGGGGATGGGTAAAAATACGTTCAATACAAACTGCCTTCTGAAAATTTGACACACTGTTTTTGCCCTAACTCACTAGAATTGTTAGGAAGCTGTAGGTTTACATTAAATTCAGAAATGGTTCACACTTCCACATATTGAACTATTTGCATCGTCCGTTTCTTGACTTCTTTATACTTTGGATTCTTTGAAATGGAATTTTTATTTCGTTACTTTTTTCTTCGATTGTGACATAGTGACAATGATAAAGGATTTCGGCAGTGGCAGTTGTAAAAGCAAGATACAGCTTAATTCCGTTTTCTTATGAGACCTGCCTAAAAGCTGTGTTTCACCAATTTCATTGGTAACAGAGCTATGTAAATCAAACATAAAAGATGCACCGTAGGAAGATTTAGTCATCAAGTAAATATTTGTCGCCAAATCCAAGGGGTTGCCACATCAAAAGCTGTAAAATAATAAAGACGGATTTCTAGGTAGGTATTTAATTAACGTCGCACTGGAGCAACACAAAGGGCTATTGGGAAAGATCCAATTACAACACCACGTAATTTTGAGCCACGGTCAATGACGAGGTCACACCTAAGCCCACGTCATTTGAGGCCCCGACAGATTTAACGTGCACCAGTCCTATTTATACACGTTGGTTGGATTCGTACTCGCTACCCTCCGGTTTCTAGTCCGTTACTCTTCCAACCGGGCTACCGCGGGCCGCAAGTTTCTAGGATTGGCATCAAATAGCTTGCAGAACTGAACAATCCATTTTTATCAAACTTGGTATTTTATTTTTATTGATATTGTAGATCTAAAGTGTAATCAATTTTTAATAGTATTGGTGATTAAGAAACAAACTCCTGATTCAAGAAACATATTTAAGGTTCACATATCCACTATGTCTTATCCTGTGAAGTGCCACCCTCACTATTGTCCTTTCGATAGTCCTGCCTGTCCTGAAAAGTGCAAATGCATCTGTAAGAGAATAAAGCCCAACTGTGTGTCTGTGACAGCTCAACAAGCTCAAAATATTCCTGTAAGTATGTTACGCAATCAGAGTTGCATTCGGATGATAAATAAGAATAGATGCTTAAGTAGGTACAGTGGTACGTAGTTAAGTAGGTAGTGGTTAAGTAGTTATAAGTAGGTACTCCCTCTCTTAACCGGCCACTTCGGGACCGGACCCAGACCGGATAACGATTTGACCGGTTAAACCGTCGTTTCCTTAATAGCATTAAAATACACTCCCGAAATCGTTTTATTAGAATAAAACTAAGTATATAGCCTACTTTATTGTAATATGATATGTATAATTAAGAAAACTTAACCTGGAAGAACTTCCTTTGTTGGACAAAACTAAACACATGTTACTGTAGGCTACTGTATTTACAGTACATAGTTGGTCAGTGGTGGCCGGTTAAAGCGGAGGCCGGTTAAAAGGTGGCCGGTTAAGAGGGAGTCCACTCTAATACGATAATAATAGTAACATGTCAGAAATTTAAGATGACAAATAATCTTACCTTATGAAACTTAAATATTTTAAGATTGTTGGCTGATTTGTTTTTAGGGCACAAAGGCCATGTTGCGCCAGACACCAGACAATATCAAGTAATGGACATGCACACAACAAGGAAAGTTTTACTGGCACTGGAGCAACACAACGGGCTATTGGCGATGGTCAGGGATCAAACCTGAAGAGAAAGATCCAAGGAAAACACCACTTAGTTTTGAACCACGGTCAGATGACGAGGTCACACCTGAGCTGGCAGCCCACTCTTCAAACTTCCACACCACTCCAACGTGAGGACATTTTAAGCCACGACAGATTCAACGTGTACCAGGCCTTTGCGCACGACGGTCTTTGGTTGGATTCGAACTCTCAACCCTCTGGTTGGTAATCCGTTTACTCTTGCAACCTGGGCTCACATTGGCGTGGTGTGGAAGTTTGGATAGTGCCAGCTCTGGTGTTGTTTTCGTCATCTGACCTTGATTCAAAATTACGAGGTGTTGTCCTGAATCTTTCCCCTCGCGATTGATCTCAGACCGTCGTGTTGTTCCAGTGCGACGTTAATTAAATACCTACCTTCCAACCAGACTAAAGCGGCACCAATATGGCCCCAAATATTTTAAGAAATTAGAGGGAGGTAGGCATTTTAATTAACGTCACACTGGGAACAACACAACCGGCTATTGGTGATGTTCCGGGATTAATCCCAAAGGGAAAGATCCGAAAAGAAATTACAGAATCTGGATCAAATACTAGAGTACCTCACTGTCGCTAATTGCCGGAGATAAAGCCAGTACTTCAGTGTGTACTTCAAATGGAAATCCGGAGAAAAAGCATTACATGGAACTTCACCAAGTGAAAATTTGTCACCAATTCCCAGGAAATGCTTCACCAAAAGCTCATAAATAAGGGAAAATGAGGGTTACCAGAATTGGCGATAAAATCTACGTCCCCTGAAATGCAATCATCATCAGTCGGTTTTATGGTTGCCTTCACCATCAGTGCGATGGGAATACATGAATTTTCATTGATCCCTGAATTTTGAACTAAAAGTAAATTTAAAATAATAGCTAATCTTAGTTAAGAAAATCTGTAATGTTTCCGTAGCGGTAATTCTCAATAATCTCCAAAACCGGTGAAACTTAATTCATTAACTGTTTCTAAACTCTGATGCCAGCTAATCAATAATGAGTGAAAATGAAACTAACCCACCAAGTGGTTTCGACGAGATATCTTGTCATCAAGATATTGCTGACTTTTTTATGATGACAAGATCAAGACGTGGTCAGTTTTCTTTCTAATTTCGAGATATCTCGTCCTTCAAGATGTGGCCAGTTTCGCTAATGAAGGGATATTTCACCATCAAGATGTTTGCCGATTTATGATGATGACGAGATCAAGAACTAGCAGTTTTTTTTCTAATGGCGAGATATCCCGCCATCAAGATCTGGACATTTTCTCTGACGAAGGCATATCTCATCACCAGGAAGGTTAAAAATTGATATCTGGCAATACTGTCATGTCATGCCTACTCAAAGACATCTCCAAGTTACATTATTTAAGGGTCTCTCTTGTTGAGTATTAAAGTATGTGGTACCTTATACCACTATAAGTAATAACCATCTCTTTCAACAATTGAAGTGTCTGGACGAATTACGATCTAAATTAACTATCACTAATTTTACATAAGGAGTAAAAGCATCAGTAATAGTACACCTGATGCCATTGTTGCATGGGTAAACGCCAAATGGACCCTGATTCCTTTCAGTTTCGTAAACTTAGCTAAGCTTGAGATGATTGACGTGACATGAAGAAAGCTTCCCCATCCCCAACCTTCAATGATCGTCGATATATATTCAACCCCCAAGTGGTTTCGACGAGATATCTCGTCCATCAAGATCTGACCCATTTCACTAATAATGAGATATCTCATCAAGATACTGCCGAATTTTTTATGGCAAGATTTGGTCAGCTTTACGAATGACGTGATACATCGTCGAGGCAACCACCAAGAGGGTTAATGGCAAAAAATTAGAGGACCAAAGACAAAAAGCTTGAGGTTTAGCGATTCAGTAACCTTCCCAGGAAACAAATACGAGTCCGGGGGGTTTTATCATGCACTGCATTAGAAATACAAGTTAATCCGGAAGTGGTTTGGACACGAGATACCTCGTCCACCGAGATCTGACCACTTTTGTTAATGGCGACATATGAAGTCATCATGTTAACTGTTGATTTTTTTATGATGACGTGGTCAAGATCTGGTCAACTTCTTCTAGTGATGAGATATCTCGTCCATAAAGATCTGGTCAGTTTTGCTATTGACGAGATACATTGTCAAGACCATACCAGAAGGGTTAACACGAGCAAGTACATGAAATGCTGATTTATATTTCTGGCTGTTATTTCATTTGGAGGTACGAAACGCCATTTCAATTCTTCTATTCATAATGAATGGATACGAATATGTACGAGACACGAGTAACGACAGTGTCACATCATTAAAAATAAGAAACTACTGAATAACAAAATAGAAGTAGACAACAAAATTAGAAGTAGATGTAGAATAGATTAAGAAGGCTTCAGCGCAGATGATATGCGCGGATTCTTCTACTATGAGTACATTTTTAAAATTCAGTAAAAATTGTGAGCCTGTGGAACGTGGATTTTAAATCTTTCCAGGAATTGAAGTTAAAGAGAAGGAACTGCGCAGCATCAAGTTTCAGTACGCGTGAACGTGTGTTTGGACTGCCGTACGACCCAAGAAAAGACTTCGCCGTAACTGTCCCCCAGTCCTGCATCGATGCTTACGTCCGACACAATTATGATAGCATGGATGAAACACTTCAGGAGTTCATGACTGACTCTTGCTGTTCCAGGGTCTGTAACTGTTCTCTGGGTCCCAATTGCCAATGCCGAAGAAACATGGAATCAACCCAACAAAATTGTATCGATAAATTAAGTGGATAACTATATTGGTAGTTTTTCTTTTCAGTTGCTTCTATAGTGAATTATTCTGTTTTATATTTCCACCAAATGTCAATGCACACACATGGATTATTCGTACAGTATGAACCGTAATAAATTAGTGGAATGAAACTATTATCGTAATTCTTCAACTCGTAAGACCTTTTTCAACACACGGTTGACCGATTTGGAATTTTATCGACCCCTTTGGCGATATGACATGGGATGGGTGAATGCGAATTTCTATAAAGTAGCGACGAAAATGGAGAAATCGCCAATTCTACTACTGTGTCGCGTGAACCAATCAGAACACTAACCAGGAAACGCCAATCCATTGATTCATCAAATCAATGGATTGGCGTTTCCTACCGTCCCGTAGACCAATCAGGTGATGAATTTTCCTTTGCACCTGCAGACGAAAGTAGTTAAAGAGTCACTTTACTATTTTTGATAAACATGATCCAGGGCACATAAAAAGAATGCCATTGGTCACTCGACTTTTACATTTTCTCTATGGTACACGCTTGATAAGGTATTACTTGAAATTTAAAACTAGTCCTCTATCTCTGAAATGCTATGACTGACCTCACGAGTTCCAATTATTAAACCGCGTTGAAAATCGATTAAATCGAGATACCTTGCCATTCTCACGTCGAAAACAACTGTAGATGCTTCCACAGATGTCTATCGCTATATGCACTGGCAGACGCAATCAATGGCGTACATACAGTAGGCGGCGTTGTTAGATATTTTGCACATGCCCGTCTGCACTAGCTTTCCTAGCACTTCAGCGTAAACTTCTTTTGAGCTATGAAGTTAAAAAGTATTGCTAAACCAAAACGCAAGAGCTCGTTACTCTGATGAAATTCTTCAACAGTCTGATGACAGAAAGCAATGAAAAATCTGGAAGATAGAAATAAGCACAAGAAAATATGAGCGAAAATAAGTTTAGCGTCACAAATTTTCGAATCGCCTTTCAGAAGGGAATGGGATGAAATCGAAGTAGCCGTTAAGAATCTAATTGTGGTAACATAACTGAGGTGTGCTTTCTGCCATATTGGAAATAAGAATGAAAACCAATAAAAATATATGAAATGCTGTTACATATTTTTGGATAAATGTATTTCATTTAGAGGTATCAAATCCATGAATATGTATTTCGTTTAGAGGTATGAAATCCATTAATATGAATTTAATTTAGAGGTATGAAATCCATAAATGGGTGAATCCATTCAAATCCAGGAGGACTTTTCGCCTCACCATCTTCGAATAGAATGATATTTTGCATACAGGTACATTTTGGGCTACCTTGAATCAACATATTTTTTATAATCTCGAAAAAGCTTTTTCCTGCAAGATACAGGGCTGTGAAAGTGACGTCAGAAATAGTGATTGCAAAACCGGTTTCAAGGAAACCTGTTAACCGGGAAACCGACCCAAATTTCGAAACCGAAAAACCGGTTTTATGAAAGAAGAAAACCGGGTTTTCGGTTTTATGCATTGGCAACCCATAAGAGAAATTCACCACAACAAGGTATATAATACTACGCACACTGATGCAAACAACTAAATATTTACTGTTTACTACCCTATCAGAATAAAGATTCAACATTATTACATGTCTGTGGTATTAATGCCACATGAGTCACATCACTTTAGTATGACACAACATGACCTACTTCTCCGCTGACCAATCATAATAACATGTAGACGGATTCTCAGCATCAGTACCGATGAGCCAGACAGTGGTAAAAATACAAATAGAGAAGAAATTTATGCCACACGTCATTTAGGAAGCAGCTCAATTCGGCTGCTATTGTCCGAAACAATAAACAATCATACTATCAAACCCTTCCTACTCCACAGGGACCAACGTAGTAGACTATATGAGCCTCGGCCAGCTCCTGCGCGTAATGCCACAATGTCATTGTCAATTACTGCTGTTCATTAGATATTTCTGATTTGAAGAATTATTAGTCTCGTTTGCTCAATTTTTTCTAGTTTATAATGAACATATTTATTCAGAAATAAGAGGTAGGCGTACTTCACAAACTTGATTTTGCAATCGTACACCTGCTATAAATAAAAATAAATTTTTTTTTTTCATTTCAACCCATAATAGAGCATGGCCAGTCATATTTTCGCGGAGTTTAAACGTAGCAGCGGTGATGATTATTCCATTTGGTGTCATTATCTTCGTGAAAGAAATGGTCAACTAGCCAAATGCAAAAAATGTTCTAAAGAAATAAAATGTGTTGGCGGCTCAATAGGTACATTACATACATACCTGAGAAAGATGCATAGTATTTCCAAAGAAAAGAAGTAGTACCTATTTCGGAAGAAAGTCTAGCAATATCATCTTCGGCAAAAATAACAAAATATTTTAATAATCTAGTTGATGACAAGTTGCCAGCAGTTTTATCAAGAATGACCGTGTTGGATGGACTTCCTTTTTCCGTATTTTGCACTTCAACTGATCTTAGTAAATCTCTCATTGCAAGGGGATTTCAAAATGTTCCAAAATCTTCAAATACCATTCAGAAATTAGTGGTCGCATATTTACACAAAGTGCGGGCAGCTCTTGTCAGTGAATTTAATGGGCTAAAGTTAACAGAATATAGAGAGAGTCTAACTCTTGACGAATGGACATCAGTAAGGAATCGACAATTTTTGAACATCAATGTACATTGTCAAAAACAATTTTGGAGTCTAGGTCTGGTTCGTGTGCATGGAAGTTTACCAGCTGAGAGATGTTTCGAAGTAATTAGAAGAAAATTTGAAGTTTTTGGTCTGGGCCTTGATAAAGATATAGTATGTATCACTACAGACGGAGCGTGGGTCATGAAAAAAGTAGGTAAATTGATTAAAGCTGAGCAACAGCTGTCTAGAACATGACATTCAGCTTGGTGTAATCAAAGTGCTGTACAAAAAAGTACCTGCCGAAGTTGAAAAAAATAACTCACAATCGGATAATGAACTTTAATCGGGATGTGACTGTCTCAGAATCTGAAGGAGAGAATATTGAATTGGATTTTGACAATGATGACGATTCGAAATTGAAAGATGAAAATTCATTTGAAAGTGGGTTCAGTATTGCTTACTCAGATGATGTAGATGGAAATTCGGCTTCTGATGTTAAACATGAAACCATCTTACCACTTATTACAAAAATTATAGTGGTGGTACGATTGTTCCGCAAACACCCAACAAAAAACGATGACATACTGCAAAAATATGTGAAATTGGAATTTGGTAGAGATTACTCATTGATTTGAGATTCAAAAATACGATGCAATAGTTTACTCGCCATGTTGGAAAGGTTCAACAAATTAAAATCGTGAGTTCAGAAAACCCTAATTGAAAAACCCCAATTACACTGTCATCGAAAATTTCATTCTCTGAACAGGACTTTAATTTATCAGTGGATACTATTTCTGCCTTATTGCCAGTAAAGCTTACAGTGGAAGCATTATGTAGAGCAGATGCAAATCTATTGACTGATGACGCTGCTTTAAATTTCATGTTGACGTCTTTAAATGATCCTACTACACTCGGTAATGAACTGAAAGAATCCCTAGAATTAAGAATTCAAGAAAGACGCACTAACGCGTCAGCAGTACTTAAATTTCTACATAATTGGTATCGCGAACCTGTGATAAAAGATCGGAATATCTGTTTAAAAAGTTGGGGAAACCGGCTATCTGTCGGTTTATAAATAACTTGATAAAACGTTTATCGCCGCCTTCTTTAACACCAGCACAATCCGATGCAAGGATATCAACTTCGATGACAAAGACCCCCCCCCCCGCTGATGTTGTAGAAAAATCTTCTGTTTTATACATGGGACAATTGCTGCAGAGGGCAATTGACAAGGAGCTTGCTAGTTCGACATCACTGGATAATTGTACTAATAGTGATTTTGAAACGGAAATTGAAAAAGATGTTGCAGTATTGGAAGTAGGGGAGCCAAAAGCAGTTATGGAGCTGTGCTACAAATACTTGCTCACTATTCCATCGACAAGCGTGGAGTCGGAACGGGCATTCTCATCGTCAGGTCAATTCGTAACCAAAATAAGATCGAGGTTGAATGATGTCTCCATAAATTCACTGTTTTCTGCGAACACACTTTAATGCCGAAAAAAAATGCTAACTGTACTGGCAGGTGATTTTATAGCTCTCAATGATAGAAAATAATCGTTTTATGTATGTATATACTAAGTTACATACTTAAGAAATATATTTATTTAATGTTTGTTACACAAATATAGCGTTTTTCGTATTTTTACAAAATCGGTTATCGAGTTTTGTGAAAAATAAAAACCGAAAAACCGGTTTTGCATTTTACTAAAACAGTGCAATCACTAGTCACAAATAAAAATTTATTTTTCTTATGTACATTTCATTTTTTATTGCCTGAATTTGAATAGATTCGCCCTAATATGTATTTCATTTAGAGGAATGAAATCCATTAATATATATTCTTTTAGAAGTATGAAATCCGTTAATATGTTTTCATTTAGGGGTATGAAATCCATTAATATGCATTTCATTCAGAGGCATGAAATCCATTAATATCTGTGCCATTTAGAATTATGAAATCCATTAATATATATTCATTTAGAGGCATGAAATCCATTAAAATCTATGTCATTTATAAGTATGGAATCAATTTATGTAATATGGATTCTTTTCTCATTATAAATCCATTCAAATAATATGCTATTAACGACACTTTGTAATCAATGGCATGTAGGTAGTTGAATTTACATCACACTGGAGCAACACAACGGGCTATCGTCAACGCTGTAGGATCAATCCCGAAGGGAAAAGTCCGTGGGCAACACCTCGTAATTGTGAACCGCGGTCAGATGACCAGGTCATCACACGAGATGGCACCCCACTCTCCAAACTTCCATGCCAACATGATTGCCATCAATGTATAAAAGCAATTAAGAAATTTATGCTCAGATACTATATACGGGTTTGCTAGTTTAAATATATTCTCAGAGTAATAAAACATCTTAAGTACAACAAATATATTTTGTTGTTTTGACTGATGTCAATATGGATACTTTGTATACATTAACCTAAATACATAATAGTCTTTTTATGTAACTTAAACGGTTTTCTTAAGCTCTTTAAGCTTCGCATATCACCGTTCTTTATTTACAATGCTGCGCTATCGGGATCTAACATCCAGCAACTATCATATTCCTATTACCGCCCCATTGGTTTTGATGCCTCTTCTCAATCTTCTTAATGTCTTGAAGGAAACAATTATTCTATCTTATACTTATAGCAACGAGATTTTCTTAAAGAAATGTTACTTTGTTTCCCGAGCATTCCTTTGTATTTTTGTACTTATTTTCAAGGAATGAATAATAAAAGTCCTTACTGTCAAAAAGAACGACGAAACCATATTTATTGAAGAATTCTACGCACCATTTTTTGCAGCCATCAGACAAAACGTTTCAGTCTGATGGCCATTTCCATTGTCTGATCCCTGAAAGAGTTTTCCCCCATTTGCTTCTGATATGGTAGTGAAGTGCTTTCTTGGATACTTGAAGTCTTTCATTTTCTGAAACATTAAACCTTCAAGAAAACGTAGAATTTAGAAGAGGCTGTATCCTTCCAAAGAGAGAAATGTGTTGAAGTGTGGAAAGAAAATTGAAATTTGATCGAAAAGTAGATATGTACTTTATATATATTATATAGTATACAAAGTATATATGTACTTTTAAACCAAATTTCAATTTTCTTTCCACACTTCAACACATTTGTCTCTTCGGAAGGATGCAGCCTCTTCTAAAACTCTACGTTTTCTTGAAATTTTAATGTTTAGCAGTTATGCAACAGCTATTTCGCAAATAGCTAATAACTGGTAGGACAATTAAGAGAGTTTTCCGATTTCATTACCCTTAAATCCACAAACAGCTATCAATCATTAAAAAAATATTTTTCATTATATGTTTTGATTTAGTTTGGTTGGTTTGCTTCTCTAGGCTTGATTACACGATGAAAAATTAGACCCACTCAAGTGAATGAGAGCAACCATTAACCTCGACGGTATACCTCGTTCATCAAAATGTGACGAATTCTGTTAGCGACGAGATATCTCGTCATCAAGATGCCGATTTTTTGATGATGACGAAATCAAAATCTGGTCAGATTTCTTCTAATGACATGATATCTGGTCCATCAAGATATGACCAGTTTTAATAATGACGAGATACCTTGTCGAGACAACTACCTGGAGGATTAATTACCTAAGTAGTTGAACCCATATTGTTAGTAAAACTTTACTTGCATGTACGTCCATTACTTGGCGTTGTCTGTCTTGTGTTTGGCGAAGCTTAACTTAAACACAACCCAACCATTTGTAACCAATCTCGATGAGCCGTAGCTATTATTCGTCATTTCGAGCAAATCATAAGATCAAGGAGACCTTGTGAGGAAGCTAATAAAGGTAAGGCAAAAGAGGTACAAACAGTGATTTATCCACCACTAGCTGACCCGACAGACGTTGTCCTGTCTTAACTATGAATATTGAATTTTGAATTGGTATAATTAATGAAAAAAAATAATTATTCCAAACACATATTGTTTATTATTCTAATGCTTTATGATACACAACATTCTTAGTTTTATTTACTGGCGCTTATATGAATAGTTTTGTTGGTATTCCGGCACGGGAACAGGCGACATACAACTGGCCATGTGAAAAACATGGATTTTCAAGATTGATGCCACAAACACTTAGCGACTGCCCTTGCGATTTATTTATCGACATTGCAAATGCTAGCCGCACTGGAAATTGTAACCGTTTAAAGTCGAATGGCATGTCGTTCGGAATCAAAACGTCTTCGCCTTTGTACTTACTTCCCTTTCAAAATTGTGGCTTCGATGACGTTGTTCATTAATTTCTTCACCGCAAGTCGGGTGCCATTACAAAGACGTGGCTGGTTTATATTCCGCAACATAATTATTACCGATCCGATTTTTAATTGCAGATTATGAGGTGGTAATCCGGGCAATTCCAGCGAATTTAAGAATTCCGTTGGATAGTTGACAACATCATCTTGGTTAGTGACGGAATCAATCGATTTGTATGTCATCAATTCTCCAGCTATCTTATTTTGAATTTGAAAATTGATTTCGTTGACATCAACGTTTTTTGCAGCCAATATAACTCGTTCGCTCAACCAAACATGATTTTTGTAATTTTGAGCAATGTTTGGGAAAACCTTTTCGATAAGTTCGGTCTTTGATTCAGTAAAGTGACAAGTAGGTAATGTAATGTATCCAGACGATGAGTCAACAGGTATTTTGCCATTACCAATATCGAGCAATTGTTTGGAAAAAACGTCTCCAGATTGGTCGTTCTGCAATTCGACTCTCATGTTCATATTTAATTTGAGCGTTTTAACTTATTTCCATAAAATGGATGACTTTAAACCAGTCGAGTAGTCTAGAGCATGTGCACTGAAAAGTCCAATGACTTGTTATCTCTTGTATAGACTAGTTTTGCATTTAGTTAAAACAGTAATGGAAATCAATCACTTATAACTGTATGGTTTTATTTCGTTTAAATTATGTTAATAAAGCTGCTTTACAATCAAATTTTTTATGATTAATGGTTTTTAAATTATGGACATTTTTCGTAATTTGAAGATAAAATACTGGTATTGAAATGACCAAAACACAGTTGTAACCATTTTAATCTACACACATAGACAGTTTATTACAACCCACATCTTAATCTCCTGTGGATTCAAGTTTGTTTTTATTTTGTATTTCATATTTATAGTAATAAAATAAGATTGATCAAAAATATAAAACAGCATTTTGTGTTTTTTGTCTCTTTTAATTCGAGTTCTTCTAAAATGAGACAAAATGTATACAGCTCAGGGATGTTTACTATTATGCTTCATATTCTCACACATTAATTACATCACATTCACTTTCTTGAAGACTGTGCATTTCTTTTAACGTCTTGAAATTCAGATTGAAGCCACAATGCACAAAACGAGAGAATCATTAATTACCAGGAAAATTGTAAAGCAAACAGCAAAAGGGAAATGAATAAAAATGAGTGAGTCCACTTAATTTTTCAGAGCAAGCTAGGAGTCACTTTAAAGAGAAACATTTGTGTTTTTCTTGTGTGCGGCAGTATTCAGAAAATAAACACAAGTTATCCCCCGTCTGAAAACTCAACATTTGGGGACGAAGCGATAAAATGCAAACACAAGATTTTCAAGCAGAAAAATAACAAGAAATAAAAGGCAAACAACCTATCCAGAAAACGTCAGCAACTGCGACATGGGGTAAAAAATGTAGGAAGACACGCCAAACCGATAGGAAGAAAGCAAACTAAAGCACGCAAAACGTTTCAAAAATAAAAAAGTAAAAACAGAAGATTATTCTTTAGTTGGACACATGGATAGAAGTTATTTTATATATTTACTATTTATTATTTTGTAAAATAATTATTACCAAGTGGGTTAGTTTAATTTACGTCGCACAGGAAACAACGGGATATTCATTGTTATCAGGATAATAAATGAAGTATACAGTCACGTAGAGAGAGAAATAATTCAAAATTCAACCGAAGAAAATTAAAGGCGGAAAAGTGAAAACAGCCAGTTATAACAAGACAGTGGAATACGTAAATAAATAATAAATTTCATATAGGACTTGCAGAATTACTCGACTTACCGGCTTGAATTGGTTAACTGTATTTTGAAAAAGTGATCAGAATAATCACTTTGTCGTAGAAAAATGACATAATTTAAGTGTCAGGAAAATAATATTTTTAACACCTTTGTGACTCAACTTAATTTGGAGGTAAATTACATTTCGCGCGTATATCCATGCATGTAATACATTTTACTTACATCGTACACTTACTGTATGCCAAAATAACGAAAGGTGTCTACTACAAAAGTTTGTTTTGAGTTTGGGGTGTGTGGTTATGAATACCACTTCTTAAATTAGATTCCGGTAAAATTCCCTTAACTCAATTCATAAAATTGTATCTAAGGCGAATATTCGAGCACTCGTATTTTTTTTTAACTTGTGCCACTTTTGCACTTCGCTTACCACATTTTCGAGTTTCACCACTTTTAAGGGAAAGATGAAAATTTAGTTTATTAGGAATTAATGACTAATTTTTTTTTAAAGCAAATACATTTTTCTTAGAAGTTCCATTTGGTAGCACGTGCAAAAACGAAAGAATTTGTTTTAACATCCTATATTTGTTTTTTCAAGTGCTACAGAGCGTTTTATTTTCGATTCAATTAAATTTTAAGTAAAATATTTACAGGAAAAGAAACAAAATTGAGTTTGCTTTGTCTACTGATGAGGATTGTAGCTTGATATGAATTGCAGGGTTTTTATTGAATTATTGATTTCAGCAGCATAAGGTTTAGTTTTAAAAGTAATAGAAGAAATAACATTTTATAATTTTGTGTAAAGACATCATTTGCATTCTATGAAAACTTCAAGCGGCAGATGGTATTTTAAATAAATTTGGAGTCAAAAATAGGAAAATGTCATAAAAAATAGTTCTTTAATGACAATTAAAAAAAGAAACCTTGCAATTCCGACGTGTTTTCATGACAAGACTCATGCAATTCACCTGCCCTATCTTGTTCTGCGATCTTCGAAGTCTACTTAAGATGTGTTACTCCTGTACAAATAAACAGAAGTGTTATATTACTAATCAAGGCAAAGAGAGCGTAAGCAGTCGTGGCCGAGCGGTTAAGGCGATGGACTAGAAATCCATTGGGATCTTCCGGCGTAGGTTCGAATCCTACCGACTGCGAAACTTTTTAATGTAATGAACATATATTTTAGTTATTAAAGAAGCAATTCTATATATCATATATAGGTTATTAGCAGAATTACTTGGCATTTCTCGGGTTGAAATTGATCGCAATATTACTCAATTCTATTCCTATGGGGATTTCGAATTGTGTTTAGCCCCTCTGCATACCCGAGACAAATTGAACAGGAGTTAGTATATAGCCTATCTTCCCCGCAAGATTCTAGAGAATGAGTGTATCAAATTTGGTGTGGACTGTCACAATCGGGGAAGATTTGTATAGAAACAGACGCCAACTCTGCTTTTAATATTTTGCTGCATATAAAATACACATATCTATATAAATAAGAATGGAGTGTTTGTACATTGAATATTTTCGACCCATTTCAAGTTTTCTATCCGTTTTGGACCCTTCTGATGCAAAATCCGTCTCTTGCGCTTTTGGTGTCTGTATATGTGTTCCATTGCTACGTCCAAACGGTTGAATATATTTTCATGAAACTTTGCATGCTGTGAGTTCTTACATTCATTTAGCGACTGAACTTTGTTGCGTAAGTCTGGTTATCCGTCTTCCGGTTATATGTTCGATTTTGTGTTTGTATGTTTGTACAAGTATCATATAAGATTTTTTCAATATATTTTAATTTGCTGTTTTATATATGATACACCACATCTTAGTTTAGTGAATCATTATTTTAAATTCCTTTGTTTACTTATTTAAGCAAGTTTCACGCGTTAGAACATCTGAATAATTCTACTTAAATCAACCATAATTTGGTAGTTTTGGAGTAGTTGGGAGGTATATTGAGCATTGCAATTACTTGGATTGTTTTACCAGTACAGCTAAAAAATCTATTATATTTTCAGACTGTTTTTATGGAATTTAAATTAAAATACTTTTGTATTTCGAGCCTTATTTATTTTCTTTGCGAACTATAAAGTATTTCCGAATATTTGGGACAGACGATAATTTGCAACAAAACCGAAAACTCGTAGTCGTTTGCCACGTGCAGTGTTATTTTCTGTTTCTTTCGCTCGGAAATAATTTCGTATTTTTAAATTTCTTTTAATTTTTAGTTGTAAGTTGTGGCAACTGTGCGAGATCAAGAGGAAAAAAGAATCACGAATTTATTTTTAAAATAACTTTTTTCCCGTCAATTTTTATTTTGTTTCATTGCTCTATTTTCTGTTTTAAATACTTATTATTATAATAAATTGTGATGATTCCTTTTCATCACTCGCAACACCACTGCAAAGTATTTTGTTTAAAGCGGCATATAAGTTAGATTAATGCAAATATTAAGTGGAATTTTGTCATTATTGAAAGATCGTTAATGTTAAAAAATTCCGAACTAGGCCTTTTGAGACATTACAAATTCTTTGTTATATATTTGTTATACGACAGATGTTCGAGGTGGCTTATTTTGCGAATTGAAGCTATACTTAAGCAACTTATATAAGGAAGGTTTTCTTAAAACAATGATTTTTTAGAAGAAACTGTCGATTTACCAATTAAATTTACCAATTAAAAATCGATTTACCATTTAAAAAAATAGTAATAGGTTACCTTCGTACAGAAGACATTCAATTTTAAAAGAAGTTCTTTATTATTGTACACGTGGCGCAAAATGGAATTTTGAAGAAACAATGCGTATCCACTTTTAAACAAACTTAGTGATAAATATCTTATGAAATTAATTTGTCATCTTTCCCTTAATGATGGCGAAATTCGAAAATGTCGCAAACCTGGTTCCAGAGTGTATCTTTAGAAGGGGTGCGATATATGTTAAATGCATTACATGGATGGATATGCATGCATAGGATTTTTGTCCAAAGTAGGTGTAGAAATTATAAAAAGTGTCGAAAACATGTTAAAAAATTATTTTACTCACACTTGAATGTTTTGGCATTTTTCTGCGAAAGAAAAAAAGTGATTATTTTCTGGTCATTTTCAATATATAGTTAACCAATTCAACACGAGTGAGGTTGGGTAATTTTGCTAGTACAGGATAAAAAATGAGGACAGATAAAGAGTAATTTATATTGTATTTTGATTATACCACCGCCGCTGGGTGGCGCTGGCTCTGCTTTTGATGTCGAGTAAAAGCCAAACATAATTGATATGAAAAGAAAATTTTGAATATGATTAATACGTCTTTCAATGGACTAAATAATCTAGAGACTAAAATTAATACTGTCGGAAATTATGTTTATTTGAAGATGGAGGCATACAATTTCGTTGATATCTGAAAGTACACGCCCATCATAACACTTAGGTACGGCACTGAATTATGAACGGCTCTGAACGGAATGAAATTGCACTTGCAAAGCGCTCACCAGAAACCCTAGTAAAAGTCACCTGTTCATGCTGTTGACTCCTGCGCAAATAAATAGAAGTGTAAAAATTGTAATGAAAGCGAATGTGTGTAAGCAGTCGTGGCCGAGCGGTTAAGGCGATGGACTAGAAATCCATTGGGATCTTCCCGCGTAGGTTCGAATCCTACCGACTGCGAAACTTTTTAATGTAATGAACATATATTTTAGTTATTAAAGAAGCAATTCTATACACACTATATGGACAAAAGTGTTTGGACGCTGCAGAAAATCGGAGGATCCATCTTCGTGTGGCGTTGTTTTCCTGGTTAGGACTCGGCTCATTGCTTTATGTACCTGGTACCATGAACGCTGAATTGTAACTCGACGTGCTGGATAATTCGGCCTTGCCTACAGTATGGCAATACAACTGTGCTGATGGTTGTTTCTTCCAACAGGATCGAGCTCCATGTCATACTGCAAAACGTGTGTTGGACTGGTTTCCTGAAAGTGAGGTGAATTTGCTTGCCTGGCCTGCTCAGAGACCCGATCTCAATCCGATCGAGCACTTGTGGGACGAACTGGAGCGACGGGTACGACACCGCCATGCACGCCCATCTTTACAACAATCTCTTCTCACAGCCTTGCAAGAGGCATGGCGAGCTATTCCTGCCCAGACTTATAGAGAACTTGTGGAAAGTATGCCTCGACGTGTTGCAGCTGTAATACAAGCAAAAGGAGGGCCTACCAGTTACTAAATATAATAATAAGGCACTTTTTTTTGAAAAACATGCAGTGTCCAAATACTTTTGTCCATATAGTGTAGATTATGATGGCTTCGTATGGATAAAAACGATATAATTTCTTTTTCACTTTTGGCAAAGTAATTTTGAAAGTCTTCAGTTTTTGAAATTTTTTTGGCTAGCTTGAGTAGTTGAATTGGTTGGGTCATCTCAATGCTACCAGAGATGTCCCACACATAACGCCTTGGTTTTTTATAGAAACAAGTGACCGATATACCCAGATATTTTGGGATAAGATTACTTGAAATGAAGATATTTGAAGATCCGAGGACAACACCTCTAAGCATTCTAGTGAAAACAATTGGTTAGATAGGGGTAGTTGATAGGTAGGTACTTTAATTAACATCGTACTGGAGCAACAGAACGGGCTATTGACGACGGTCCAGAATCAAATCCGAACGGAAAGTCCGAGGACAACACCACGTAATTTTGAACCCTGGTCAGATGACGTGGTCGCACCTGAGCTGGAACCCCACTCTACAAACTTCTACACCACACCAACTTGAGGGCATTTGAGGCCATGACAGGTTTAACGTGCACCAGCCCCTTTGAAATTGAATTTAAAGTTCTGGGAACATATTTGCACATGGTGACGATACCTAACAAAAAAACCCTTGTAACTAAAAAACATTTTGAATATTTACAATATTACGGTATTGCTTGAAAGATAAGAATTTGAACAATATTGTAAAGTAATAAAAGAAATATCAATATTCTGATTGATTTTCGTGATTTCTAGTGTTTACATACACCTTAATTAATAAAGAATAAAATATACAGCTGTTTCATTGACTCAAATTTGAGTGTGATTATCCCATACCCCCTGACTGAAATTGAATATATAATTTAAAATACCAATATTTGAGATTCAATCTAACCACTCATTTTCCAAAACTTTCGCGAAGTTAAAAAAATACTTCCATTCAGTTAACCTGAATTCTATTACCGTTTTCAAAAGTTATATGCTTGCGTTTTAACAAAAGGAAATTGAAAAACAGTCTGAATAGCTTTAAAATCAATAAAACAAAGAAAGTCGCTTACAGACCGATTTAACAACCAAAGCCAGGACCATCAATTCGTGTCCGAATCCAAACATGTTCATTTTCCAAAGAGCATGGAACACTAATAAAGTAATTCCACCTGGTGAATCTGAAAGATATAAATGTTTTCTCCAAGTTACTTCCAATTCAATAATTTAAAAAGGGATCGATATCGATTTTCTAATGAAATAGGCGGCGCATCTGGACAGAGCATTGACCTTCTAATGGAATAGACTGAGTATGTGCTTGCAGCTTCATGTTAACTCTACCGGTCGCTCTGCCACGTGGTTGTGGGGAAAAGTATGAATTATAATGCGGGGAAAATTATTGATTGGTTTAAGTGGTTTTCGAACTTGATTAAAACACTAATATACGCTTCGATAGCCAATCAACCCGAGTCAATTTGTAAGCTGACGTGATTTACCCTTCTGAGATCTAACGACAGCGACTCGGACAACATGCTCTGTCTATTTGATTAGAAGTTCCATGAAACGGAGTTGCTGTTTTAAGATCTCAGAAGTGTACGTGAACGTGATCTCTCACGTGAACGTGAGAATCGATTTGTGCCAATTGGCTTTCGAAGTTTAAAACTTGTATTTTTCATCGTGCTCGTCTTTTCGTCCTACATCAGGATTCGAGCTAATACCACGTGACCTTCTACCGGAGATCACACCGAGCGATCGGAAGAAATAACATGAAGCTACACGCACATGCTCCGCCTGTTTCAATGTACTGCAAATGTAAAAAGACCAGAGAAAAGACCAGCACGAGTATACCTTACGGATGGAAAACGGTTTAAATTATATAATATTTATTTTATTTCAACGGTTTAACTTTGAACTATTCATAAGAGCGTTTATAAATAGTTTCATGAAATACACGTAAAAATAATTTTGAGCATTATCTTTTTTTACAAAATATAGTAAATAAATTGTTCAAAAGGATTTTTAAAAAGCCAATTGGGGAGTTAAAAGAAGCAGGGAATTACTATTTTTAATTTTTTTTTAAATCAGTCATAAAGATCATTATGGTACATGCACAACGTAATATATATATATATATATATATATATATGCGTAATTCAAAATTACAAACTAAAACGAAGAGAAATCCAAAAATTTTAAAATTAAGAAAATTTCGAAAAAAATGAAGTGTTGGTGGATCAGGGCGTCATATATATATATATATATATATACACTGCTGGCCACCCAAATTGCAACACCAAGAGATATCACAACAAAATTTATTTTGTAGATAACATGTTGACCAAGTATCAAATGATTAAATTTATAGACTTCTGTGAAGTGTGGTTCCTGCCAAAATCAGTAGCCAGAGTAGCCGCCATTGTTGGAGATCACCGCTGCCACACGCCTCGGCATTGATTCAAAGAGACTTTGGATGTGTTCTTGGGGTACAGCAGACCAAGCAGCTTCCACACGTTGCCAAAGTTGATCTGGTGTGGCAGCTGGGGATGTATTCTGGGTCAATCGTTGAGCAACCATGGACCACATGTTTTCTATCGGCGAAAGATCCGGAGAGCGAGCTGGCCAGGGAAGCAATTCAATCTGGCGATTGACGAAGAACCCTTGGACAATGCGTGCCACGTGTGGTCGCGCATTATCCTGTTGAAATATGGCTGTGGGCAAGCCCTGAAGGTAAGGAAGGACAACTGGCTCCAACACCTCGGAGATGTAGCGCTGGCTGTTTAAAGTACCGGCAATGCGTACTAGAGGAGTGCGAGAGTGATATCCAATACCGCCCCATACCATAATACCCGGTGCAGGACCAGTGTGGCGGTGCATAACGCAACTGTTCAGCATCCTCTCTCCACGGTGTCTCCAGACTCGAATCCGACCATCGTGGTGTTGCAGACAGAAGCGTGACTCGTCAGTAAAGACAATTTCATTCCATTCTGCCGTCCACATCCTTCTTTCATCGCACCATTGGCGGCGGAAACGTCTGTGGTTCTGCGTCAAGGGTAGACGAAGCAATGGACGTCTTGCGGACAGACCACTCTGCTGTAAACGGCGTCGAATGGTACGCGCAGACACTGGATGATGCGGTACAGACTGAATGTGCTGTGCTATGGTTCGTGATGTGGCTGAGCGATCCGTCACTGCCATACGCACAATATGCCTGTCATCACGTGAAGTGGTGCACTGAGGTGGATGCGATCGAGCACGTCGGTCCGTCGTACCCTCCTGCATCCAACGATCACATATCCGCATTACAGTTGTTTGGTTTCGTCCAACACGACTACCGATTTCCCTGAAAGATAATCCACAATCTCGGTAAGCCACTATCCTTCCTCTGTCGAACTCGGATACTTGATCAAAAGATGATCGCTGTTTTCTACGAGGCATAATTGATCGTTTTTTTGAAAAAACCACAAGAAAAACACAATTGCCGTACTTGAAATCGTCGAAATCTCCAAGCCTTAAATAGCGCTTTGAAGTGGCGCCACAGGCGCGCGTGATGTGCGTCTGCGCTGAAATTCTAATCATTTGCATATCTCACCTCCGCTAATGCATGTTGTAAATTTCATATTATTTGCATGCTTCCTTCAGGGTGTTGCATTTACGGTGGCCAGCAGTATATATATGCTTAACTACTTTTTACCCCCAGTATTTTGGCTTTTTACTTGTCTGCTTTTTTATCTTTTGGCACTTTGCTGGTCTGCATTTCTATTATTTTACGTTTTAATGTTTTGTATATTTTGTAAGTTTGATTGTTTTCTATTATTATATATATATATACATATATATATCCCAGTGTACTTCTATTTCTACAACTTAACCCTCCAAGTGGTTTTGACTAGAAATCGCGTTCAAGACCTGAAAAATTTTGCTTATGACTAGATATCTCGTCATTAAGATGTTTTCGATTTTGATGATGACAAAATCAAGATCTGGTCAGTGTTTTCTAATGACCAAATATCTCGACCATCAAAATATCTGGTCAGTTTTGCTAATGACGAGATGCCTCGTCGAGACAACCACCAGGAGGTTTAATGAAATATAGACTGGCTTGGACACTAGGAAACTCTCCTATCCAATTGACTTATAAGAAATACAGTTTATTGACGTACGAACTCATTTGGAAACTTCAAACTTCGTCTAAAATGCATTTGAAAATTCATCAAACCGAGAAACAAATCGGCGTGAAAGATATACAGTGTACTGAGGCTGAACCGATTTAGAAACTTCAAAATTAGCCTAAAGTGCACTTCAACGTTTATCAAACCAAGAAACTTGCTTACAGATAATTTAACACACACTAAACCACTACCATCAATCCTGCCGAAACTTACACAACGGTAATAAAATACTTCCAGCCGCTTAATCTCAAAGACCAACGAACGTTTTCCCAAGTTACTCAACTCCGGCTGTATGTTCACGCAATCGCACTTTTCTTAATGACCCATAAGATCCTTAATAGTGACATTAAGCTTCCGAAGAAGACCGTCAGGGTATGCCATTTTCTTGAATGGCTTCTAAATCAGTGGGGGCAATGCGGAATTAGAAATAGTTAAAACAAATGATGATCACTTTATGCTTAACTATCATCCTGTAAAGTTTGCCCTCGTGTCCTGCATTGGGGTTGTAAAGATTCGGATCAAACAACATCACGTGTGTGCTAATGACCCAATGATGATCTCCATGGTTGAAGGGTAGATGGAATGTTAAAGTTGGCTGAGTGGTATTTCTTTTGAAAGAGTGTTATCGTTTATTTCTTTTTGTTTGTCTTGTATGAAGTGAGATTTGTTGACATTTACACACTAAATGCTCCTTTTGATGATGATAAGACATACATTGCATTGGATTGGTTGCTGGGGTATCACGGCGGAAGATCCAAAAGAGGACATAAGCACCGCCAAGCACAGGACAGAAGATGACCCAATAAAAGTATGAAATATTTGAAAATTAATAGTCTAAGATAAAGATAAAAGGTGATTTAAAACATGTAAAAAGAAATACATTGGAATATTGTTATCTGTTTAATTGAAATGCAACATAGTAAAAATGCTTATAATTTTTATTTTTCAAACTAATTGTGTTTAAATAGCTTAACATTTGTTTATGTCAGTTAATGAGTTTTGGCTCTAAGCCGACGAAATGAGATCAATCAAAAATAGTTTTACAGTTACAAAATGCCTAATTCTGCCATTTGAGCAAAGGAAATGGATGAAATTGAAATAGAAGTTAAGAATCTAATTGTAGTAAGAGGACTGCTTTTTGCCATGCACTTATATTGGAATTAATAGCTAACACAAGTAAAAGTAAACGAAATGCATAGTTTTAGATAACTATTTCATTTAGAGGTAAGGGCCGGGGTGGCCCGGTTGGAAGAGTAACAGACTAGCAACCGGAGGGTTGCGAGTTCGAATACAATCAAAAGACCGTCGTGTACGAAGGTGGCTGTAGCACGTTAAGTCTGTCGTGGCCTCAAATCTCCTCAGGTGTTGCCTCGTCATCTGACCGTGGTCTGAAATTACGTGGTGTTGTCCTCGGCTTTTTCCCTTTGGGATTGATCCCTGACCGTCGTCAATAGACCGTTATGTTGCTCCAGTGCGACGTTAATTAACTACCTACCTTTTCAACCCTCCTAGTGGTCGTCTCGACGAGGTATCTCGTCATTACCAAAACCAACCAAATCTTTATGGACGAGATATGTTGTCATTAGAAGAAATATATTGATATTAATTTTGCTATCATCAAATCACAGTAATATATTCATCATTCCGAATTCAATCGGCATTCGTGATGACAAGACGTCATTAGCAAAACCTGTCAGATCTGGAATGACGAGGTAACTCGTAAAAACCATTTGGAAGTTTTTCTTATGAAATCTATAGTTTCATGCACACGACTGACATGCTAATTCGTATTAAGGTGTATGTATACACTAGAACCTTTTTTTAAATTTTGACTTTAAAAATCCAGTTTTTTCCCAATAGGTCATGGGTTTGTGCTTAAACTCATTTTAGTGTGAAAAATTCTGATTAAGCTACTCATTAATTCACTAATTTAGATATAATGAGCTAATTAGCATGTTTTTTGAACAGTGATATCTCAAATTCTAATGTGTTCAGAAAAACAATTCCTATTGGAAATCATTCCTAATATTATTCTTCATGTTTTGACCCCCCATCAAGTTGGTAGTGGGAATACGTTCTTTTTTATAATTTTTTTAATGAACTAAGTCTAAAAATCAAGATTTTTTCAGGAATTTCAACATTTAAGAATCAACTAAAAATTCATTTCTTAACCAATAACTTCGACTGAGGGGTCAAAACATCCACTGTATTACATAGATTATAATGACACAAAAGTAATTATAATAGATCAATTCATTGTTGAGTTATCACTGTTCAAAAGAAGCATCCTATTCTAAAAACATAGTTCTTCAGAAATCGTGTTTAAAATTTTGGAAACGGGTTTGTCTATGGCCTATACCTATCCCAAACCCTTGTAACTTGAAAACTATTTCGAATATTTACAAGATGTTGGTATCGTTAGAAAGCTAAGGGGTTGGACAATATTTTGAATTATTAAAAAAATCGATCAATATTTTGGTCAATTTTCGTGATTTCTAGTGTATACATACACCTTAGGCTGCATAGTAGAATTCACTTTTCCTCTTTGAGTCATCGGATCTTTCCCTTCCGGATTGACCCCAAACCGCCACCAAATACCCGTTATGTACCTCCAGTGCAAAGCAAATTCAACTACCTATCTACCTTGAATTGACCTTGAAGTACCCCAAAGGGAAAATATTTATCAACAAATGTTCAAAACTGCTCTCGATGTATGCGTGCATTCTAATGAAAAAGATAAACATCAAACTTCCTTTTCCCATACAATTTCCCAACAGTTCTGTCATAAATTATTCATTCCCCTGAATCAAACCACTAAATAACTTTGCTTCTTTTCAATACAGGTTTTCCGAAAGGGAAATTATTTTCTTTTATATACATTTCAGAATTCCATCTATGGAAAACAAAATTCGAAACCGCGTACCCGAAATCGCTCATTTGTACACGAATAATGAAACATGCCTTCAGTAAGTAGAGCATTTCTATTCCGATTTCAATGAAAAGCTTTTCATTAGATGCTTATCAAAACTATTCTACTTCTTTGCAGAAAATGTTAAGGCCATGTGTTCAGAAGTGTTATTCAGATATGTATTAGAAATATCTAGAACCTTTCTTTATAAACATATATTTATTTTGACTGAAACTTGATATTTTTAAGTCTACTTGAAAATTTCGAAAACATCTCACAGATAACAGTAGAGGGATGGGATATTCAATTAACGTCACACTGGAGCAACACAACGGGCTATTGGTGACGGTCCGGGATCAATCCCAAGGGGAAAGATCCGAGGACAACACCACGTAATTTTGAACCATGGTCAGATGACGAGGCAACACCTGAGCTGGCACCCCACTCTCCAAACTTCCACACCACGCCAACGTGAGGACATTTGAGGCCACGACAGATTTAACGTGCACCAGCCCCCTTTGTACACGACGGTGTTTTGGCTGGATTCGAACTCGCAACCCTTCGGTTGCAAGTCCGTTACTCTTCCAACCGGGCCACCGCGGCCCTTAACAGTAGAGGAAAACATAACTTAAGTATCTTGCAGACATGCTGATGTCGCAGTTGTGGACTTGAAATCTCTATGCAGTGTGGTGGGAATCGACCTCAACATATTCTTTGCCGAAACCCAATCCGAAAAAGTGTCTGGCTTTCGATAGGACGAGGTATTTTGGAGATATTCACGTCGAAGGTTTTTGACGTCACTTCCGGTCATTTGAAATCTAGAAACATTAACCGTCCTTGTATATCTCCATGAGGTATATCGTCATTAGCGAAACGGATCAGATATGGGTAGCCAAGATATCTCATCATTAGAAAAAATTGACCAGATATCTCATCATTAAAAATCTTGATGACGAGGTATCTGGTCATTATCAAAATTGGTCAAATCTTGATGGAAGAGATGTCTCGTCAAAACCATTTAGAGGGTTAAGCTTTTCATATGAAATTTCTGGCAGCCATGTTAACCCGTCGTACAGTGGAATTCTATGTTCCACCTCGAATTGCCTCGTCATCTGACTGTTTGAAAATTACGAAGTGCTGTCCACGGATTTTTCACGTTGTGATTGATCCCGTGCCTTCGCCAATGGCCCTTTGTGATGCTCCAACAAGACGTAAATTCCACTACCTTCCAACCTTGAATTGAACTTGAAGAATCCCAAAGGGGGATAAAAATTTGTAAACAAATGTTCAAACTGTATCGTGATGTAGACGTGAGTAATAACAGAAAAGATAAACAGCGAACTTACTTTCCCATACCACCTCCCAATAGTGACGTCATAAATTATTAATTCCCCTGAATCAAATTACCTAAGTAACCTTTACTTGTTTTCAATACAGGTTTTCCGAAAGGAAATCATTTTCTTTTATGCATATTTCCAAATTCCTCTCTATAGAAAACAAAATCCGAAACTGCATACCTGAAATCGTGCGAATAATACAACATGACTTTAGTAAGTAGGGTATTTATATTCCGATTTTTCAACGAAATGCTTTTCATTAGATACTTATCAAAACTATTACACTCCTTTGCAGAAAATGTTAAGGCCATGTATTGATAAACGCTATTCAGATGCATAGAAATATCTAAAACACTTCATTATGTATATCGTATTTATTTTGACTGAAGCTTGAGATTTTTAAGTCTACTTGAAAATTTCAAAAACATCTTGACAGTTAACAGAAGCGATAAACACACTTAAGAATCTTGCAGATATGTCGATGTTGCAGTTGTAGACTTGAAATCTCTATACAGGGTAATCAGAAACGACCGTGCAAGTAAAATGACTAGTCGAAAGCCAATCCGAAAATATGCCCGGTTTTCGATAGGACGAGGAATTTTGGAGATATTCGCGTCGAAAGTTTTTGACTTCACTTCACGTCATTCGAAATCTAGAAACATTATCCCTCCTGGTGGTTGTCTCGATGAGATATATCGTCATTAGTAAAATGGACGAGATCTTGATTGTCGAGATATCTCGTCACATCTCGTCACCATTAAAAAATTAGGCAATATCTTGGTAGCTAGATATCTGGTTATATCAAAATTGGTCAGATCTTGATGGATATCTCGTTGAAACCACTTGGAGGGTAAAGAACCCCTACGATGTGTCTTCGAGTGATAAACTGCTTGGGTAAATTTCTTTGGTAAACTACAGCTATTCCAAGCACAGAGTTAAAAAATGGTTCAGGTATCGGAACCAAGACAAAGCTTGTATGTTCATGTAAAAAGTAGAACACTTTTGACGGTCATTGAAATACGACATAGTTTCTTATGTAGAAATTTCATCTGTCATTTCAAGCATAACTCTTGTATCTCATCTTTCTCCTAAGAATCTTTTCTCTCACACTTTCACTCCACTTTCTTCTACCTTTATTCTCTTTGTTTCTCTACCTTGTCCATTATTTCCTAGTTCCTCTTCTTCCATGACACTATCCATTGGATCATTGCCATTCACCCGTTGTAGTAATCCAATGCGACGTAAATTCATCTAGCACCTAGCTCTATAGATCCCTCTTATCTTTATCCTGCTACTTATCTAATCTTTCCTTTCTCGTACCTTTTATTTCTCTCTTCTTTTATAAATACTTTTCTCACGTCTGTCAATGCTTATATCTCCCATTTTATTGTGAACTATCGGTTTGGAGACATTTAGTGGTTTGGCGATTATCTCAGGTCGCCAAGAGAGAGCATGCCAGACGCATTATGATACTGAAGAGAGAACATCCTTGTTCCCACTCATGGGATGGTCTATTTGCAAACTTCCTTGTTGTATCCCGTTTATGGTATGGTCCATAATGAACTTTAGTTTTATTAATTGCACGAGCTCATGGGAAAAACTTTTTTATGTTTCTGATAAACACAATTTGATCTTGTTCAATCCCGATACATTTCTCTTCTCAGTTCTCTCTCCTTGCACTTCAATCGTTTCTTTTTTTTTGGTTTCTTCTTTCTCACTAAAACTTCTGTCCTCTTTTATCTCTATATATTTCTTTATAATTTTTTTTCTCTACCTTGCCCATCATCTCTAATGCCTCAAAAATATTTTGAACTCCTCATTCCGATTTTCTTTATCTTTATCTCTGTTTTCTCTACCTCTACATAATTTCCCATGCACCTCTTCTTTCTCTTAAGAATCTGAGTCTCAGTACCACGGATTAGCAACCGGAATGTTGCGAGTTCGAAACTCGATTCAACCGAGGACCATCGTGTACGTGGGAACAGGTGAACGCTAAATCTACCGTGGTCTCAAATGTCCTTACGTCGTCACTGAATGGCAGTTTGGAGAGCGGGGTGCCAGCACAGGTGATGATCTCTTCATCTGACCATGGTTCAAAACGATAAAGTGTTGTCTTCGGATAGCCAATTCCTCTGTTTCAACTACCAACCTTAAAAATCTTTTCTCACTCTTTCACTCCTCTTTATCTTTCTTTATTCTCTTTGTTTTCTCTACCTTACCCATCACTTTTTAGTCTCTCTCCTTCCACCGACCACTGTTCCCTTAAAAAGTCACTTAAATAAATAAAACTCACTCAGTTATTCGAGGGAATTCTGGTAAAAGCTGAAACAGCTTTAATAGTTTTTTGAGCACCGCCAGTGTTAAAAAAGATCTCAGACTGCGAAAACAGCTCACACGTTAAAAAACCCTTCCTTAGCTTCAAACAGACAAACCGTCAAAAAAACGTCATTTTTTCTTCCTAGAAGTCATCCATCGTCCACCACTTCTACGCTTAGTTTAAGTTTCTTGTAAATGAGCTGAGAATAGAAACTTTCAAGTTTATGTTTAAAAAAACAGCGCGCAAAAAATATCCTTTTTTTTTATCTCAGTTACAATGTTCCTGTTTTTAAGGAGGGAGGGGGTGTGAATGTTAATGACGTTTGGCATTTAAAAAGCGTTGTAACAGCAAGTACCTGATTCTTTACTGTTGTATATTTTTTCAGCCGAGTTAACCAAACAAGCGTTTTTCTCGCTGAGGTTTCTACGTTTTTGTGTCTAATAAATGAATCAAATCACACGTATGGAGTGAAAAACCTGAATACCGAAAGTGTTAGGGGTAAGTTTAATTTACAGGTACAGCTACGTTCTTCATTAAAAAAGAATTTCATGAAGTATCAAATTTCTCAAACAGCTTTTTATGTAAAATTATTTCAAGCGACCTCATTTCAAACTGAGAGTTGTATAAGCGGCGCAGGTTCAATTCCTACCTGGGTGTATTTCTCTACAGTTGGTTGTAGCCCAGTTGCAAGAGCAACGGATTAGTAATCTGAGATTTGCCAGATCGAAACTAGCTCCAGCCAAAGACCGTCGTGTATACGGCGGTTTTGGCTGGTGGGAGTTGGCGCACTTTAAATCTGTCGTGGCCTCAAATGTCCTCACGTTGGCGTGGTGGGGAAGTTTGGAGAGTGGGGTGCCAGCTCAGGTGATGTTCTCGTCATCTGATTGTGGTTCAAAACTTCGAAGAGCTGTCTTTGGATTTTTCCTTTCGGGATTGATCCCGGACCATCGCCATTAGTCGTTCTGTTGCACCAGTGCGACGTTAATTTAACTACCCCTTAAGAATCTTTTCTCTTACACCTTTATTCCTTCATTTTTCTTTAACCTCTTGGCTTTCTCTACCTTGTCCATCATTCCTCAGTCCGTCTTTTTTCAAGACACTGTTCCAGTCACTTAAATAAATAAAACTCACTCAGCTATTCGAGGAACTTCTCGGAAAAGCTACATCTTTAATAGTTTTTTGAGCACGCCAGTGCTAAAGAAGATCTCAGCCTGCAAAAACTGTTCAAACATTAAAAACCTTTGCTTCAAACAGACAAACTGTAAAAAACTCGCCATTTTTTTTCTTCCTCGAAGCTGTCCATCGTCCAGGACTTCTTGGCTTAGTTTAAGTTTCTTGTAAATGAGCTGTGAATAGAAGCTTTCAAGTTTATTTAAAAAACGCACAAATATAGCTTTTTTATAATCTGTTGCAATGTTCCTGTTCTTAGGGAGGGTGTGTGTGTGTGAGTTAATGGTGTTTGGCCCTTAAAAAGCATTGTAACTTTAAGCGGCTGATTTTTCACATAGGTGGTATCTTTTTTTCAACCGAGTAAACCAAGAAGGCGTTTTTCTCGTTGAGGTCTCTACGTTTTTGTGTCTATTAAACGAAGTCACACGCATGTAGTATAAAAACCTGAATTCCAAGGTAAAAATGGCGGTACCCCAGTTGAAAAAGTATAACGGATTAGTAATCGGAGGCTTGTGAAACTCGGTCAAGCCAAAGACCGTCGTGTATACAGGTCACTTAAATCTGATATGGCCTCAAATGTCCTCAAGATGGCGTGGTGTGAAAGTTTGGAGTGTGGGGTGCCAGCTCGTGTTTGAGACTCTGACCGTGGTTCAAAATTACGTCTTGTTGTCCTGGGCTCTTTTCCTTCCGGATAGATCCCAGATCGCCACCAATAACCCGTTGTGTTGTCCCAGTGCGACGTTAATTTACTACCTAATTTCAAAAGCCTTAATTTAATTAAGCATTTTTAACAAAAGAGTAATTTTATGTCAATTCAACACAGTACTTAACCTTGATGGGTAGGTAGGTATTTTAATTAACATAGCACAAGAGCAACACAACGGGATAAACTTGATGCGTAAGTTTAATTGATAGGTACCGCAAAGTCATGCATTAGAACTATGTCTTGAATTTTTGAGTTGCTCAAACACCTTTTTATTAAAAATTGTTAAAAAAGGTCTTTTTTACTGCAGGAGGCGGAAGCTCGAATTCCTCCCTGTGTATTTCTGTCTCCTGTGAGAGTAAAACTTTCGTTGTGTGTATGTCTATTACTTGAAAAGGTCTACTTGAAGGATTCTGAAGATCTACTTGAAAGGATTACTTGAAGTCTATTCTGTGCTTGGCGCAGCGTGGACAAATATGGCCACTGGAGCCATAAAACCCAACCAACGTAATTTCACGAACATTGATTTATGTAAACATTTTAAACAAAGAGGAATTCCATGGCAATTAGACGCAGAACTCAACCTCGATTCCTCCAAATTTCAACTCAAAATTGGTATGGGAAATCTTTTGGTAATTCACAAAAGTTCAATTTTTCGAAACAATCGTTTGATTGGTTTAAAGAATAACACAAATTAAAAAAAATTTGAGTTTATGTGTATTTTTGAAACTTTTTCAACAACTCTGATTTTAATATCTTGCGTTATATCTATGTTACAAGGATATGTTTAGTGTCAATTGAAAGCTCATTTTCTCAAAAAATACAATAATTAAAACTAAAAAATTAAAATTTTAATTTATCAAAACTTACCTTTTAAAAGTGCCGAAAAGGAATAAATTACACGAATTCACATCAGCCTTATGTACTCTAAAAATTTCACGTTGGAACACTAAAAATCTTTTAGTCTCTGAACTTAAAAAATTAATTAACTCTAAACCTGGTAATAGTTCAAATCCCAAATTTTTTGTACATGTGGAGCATTCATAGGCTTAAAATATATTTTTTTTAAAATTTTAAAATTTAAGTATTTGAAAAATCTAAAGTCGAAAAAAGCTTGGCATGACTTTTAAATCTTTTCCTATAAAACTGCTATGGTTGTAGTGCATCAATTAAAAGCTTGTTTCATGGACTTTAAAATAAGACCAAATTCAACTTTCTAGCATCATTTAAATTTGAGAATTCACAATATTCGTTTACTAATGTGACTCAAATTTTGCCATTTTTTCAAGTTCTCAATTATCTGTAATTCGAAAACGATTTAGGTATGTGTCTCATATTTTACTGAATTTCATTCGTTATATGATGCTCCATACATTTCCGACAAAATTTCATATAAATCGGAAAAGAGCAAGTTGAAAATGATACTTTGGTGTGTTGATTTCAGGTGGAATGACCCAAAAGAGGGTTCAATTAAGTATATTCATGCCAATTTGTTTTTAAAATATTAAGAGTAGAGTTTACATGAGAGTTATTTTCGGAAATAAAACCCAGACGGTATGAGAATATTTTATTTCTGCAACGCAAATGCTCTCGCGCGATTCTCATAGAGGTAACCTTAAAATGTATTTTATCTCTGATTTGGCGACTTTTGGCCTTTAATGTAATTGGTTGTTGATCCATCATTGTTGTCACCATCATGAAATGTCCATAAATGAAGACAAATTGTTAGCAGCAGAGCAATTACAGGTTTATGACACGTTGTCAGTACCAAACCGAGCCATTTAAAGATACCCTATGTTTAGATCTCCTATCTAATATTTTATACAGATGGTTCAGTCAAGATCAGCGGCTGTCACGAAGGGAAATTTTCCTCTCTTTGTTGCATTACTTCCGGTTATCCATTGGAATAGATTTGAATTACCTGATGGAGCGTATGTCCTCTTTAACTTTGATGGGTTTCGAACCACTTGTCATTGATCCTTTTGTCTCCATTTGATGTGTCCTAATTTCCATGTAATTTAGTTTAATTGAAATTAATGGTCAGTATGTGTCTAATAACGGTTTCTTCTAAAATCAATGCTTAGTCAGTCTGTCTCTACATCCCACTCAAGTATAGAATCACCACCAGCTTGCGCAGTTGCCTTGTTGACAGCTTTTTTATGACCAGGCTACCCACACTACCAACAAGGGTTTAAGGTCGGACAAGGGATGGTCGGGTTGTCAACAGCTTGGGTCCATAGCCCCATGGAATCTGCCTTACACCCGAAATCCACCATTATCTCGTAACAACATGTGGCCTGACTCATCGGGACGCGCCACATGTTGCCAGTCTTCCACGGTTCAATTACCATGTTCACGTCTCCAGATGTCCTAAATCAGGGTATTAGGTACTAGGGTGTGTTTCCTGCTCCTGGAACTCCATAGACTTTAAATTACCCTACCCTTACTTGAAGATATCTGTGGTACCTCTTGCAGTGAATGTGGATGTTATCTCAGCCAGGTCACGTTGATCACAGATAATAAAATTTATACACACAAAGTTCCACAACACAATTAATAAATAATTAACTTTAATGTCTCAAACTATAAATAAACAAGATTTTTAAATGTACCAACAAATTTTATCTTACTAATCCAAAACCTAATTGTTTGAATTAACTCTCCTGGTGGTTTCGACAAGATATCTCGTCTATCAAGATTTGACACATTTTGACGAGATGTCTCGTCAAGATATTGCTAACTTTTTTGACGACGAGATCAAGATCTGGACAGTTTTCCTCTAATGATAAGATATCTTGTCAATCTATATCTAGTCAGTTTTGCTAAGGACGAGATACAACCAGCAGGAGGGTTAACGGAACTGGTGACACCCGAGACAGCATCTTGCTCGTGTGGGCGAGAGAGCGAAAGTGAAGGGTGAAAATGTGAAACTCGTAAAGTACCTCGCTAGTGTTACTAGTGGTTATATAAACAGTGGGAATCCCAACTTAGCCGTCAGCGCTACGAGGATTTGGTTGGTGACCTGCAGAAGGCGCTACGCAAGCGACCATACGGCCACCTTGAAATGTTAGATTTCAAAAATACACAAAATGTAATTTCTAGAAATGACATGCAATAAAGGCTTATCAAAAGTTAAATGTAAAATACAACTAATACTGTAAGATACAGCGCAGCACATATAATTCGTATCTCGGAGGCCCATCTTCTTTAGGTATGTACAGGCTTCACGAACCTGAGATACCCTAGTGATCTATTCTTTTCCCTTGGGGTTTAATGCCTTTGGTAAACACAGGATCGCGACCCCAGGATGCCCAAAGCGATCTTCCTCTATTTCTCTAAATCTTTTATTTTCCCAATTACTTAACATTGTCTGTTTTGTGTTTGGCGCAGCTTGGCCGAATGTGGCCCTAGTACCAAAAACCCCAAAATCAGCCAACCATATCATTTGAATTGGTTTTTCTCCTGCAAAAATGGAATTAGAGAAATTTCAATGTATTATGTATTAATTATTTATGTATAGATAAGTTTTAGACTGGTTGGTTGATTGCATTGAGTTTTATGGCGCAAGGGCCATATTTGGTACAAGACTGACAACATCAGGTAATGCACAAACACACAATGAAAGTTCTATTGACGCAAAAGAGAGATAACCCAAGGAGGTATCGTAAATACTGGAATACATAAATACAAACAGAAGGTACAGATGATTAATCAATTCTCCAATCAAATGAGATCAATTAATGGATGGGCGTGTTTTCCCGTCCCGTGGACCAATCAGATGATGAATGTTAGGTTCCACCCAGAAGAAGAGTACTAGTTTTGGTTACATGATCCTGGAGATATAAAAAGGCTACCATTCCTCACTCTACTTTTATAATTCCTCTATAGTGCGTTCCAGTGACTATCGCAGTTTATTGTCTCCCTTCTACAAAATATGGGTTAGCCCGCAGTTCCAGTAAAGCTTTCAATTGGAATGCTTGTAAACATGGTAAAATTTGATCTGCTCATCAATATTCTGAAAAGGAAGCAAAAATGCAAATGTATTACAAACTAAAAACACGATAGTGATAGGTAATTAATCATATTTACAGAAGATAAAAAGTACTGTAATCCTGAGAATGCAGCATTTAAGAGAGATTTGATATTTCCTGCTTGAGAGTGAGGGGAAAAATAATTTTGAAGATCAGTTTAGAAAACTATAGTTAGGTTTTTCTAAGGTAACCTCGATCTTCCTTTGCGCTGACTGATCAATTCCCTTTGGAACTGTCACTTTGCAAGTCATTAATCATCTCTTGACTTATACTTCTCCTATCTTATTGCGCAGGAGTTCAAATTACGGGGAGTTTCTGATTGATTTTGAAGCCAGAGTGTTCCGCTTCCTTTGTCCAGAACTCAGCTTTGTGATATGAAGTGAAGCTATCTTAACCCTCCGGGGGTTTATCTTAGCGTCGAAAACTGTCCTGTGGTGGCCAGCTTCTGATGCAAAAACATGATCCAACCTGTCAGAAGTTTTAGGTAACGAACAATTTGTTTTGCTTACTTGTATATTCATTCCCCTTGCGATTTTGTCTCGACGATATATCTCTTCATTCGAAAAAGCGACCAGAACTTGGCAGACGAGATATCTCGTCGAAACCACTTGGAGGGTTAACTATCTCTAAGAGAGGAATTTTCATTGAAAACAAAAAAAACAGGCGGTAAGTAGGTATTTTAACTAACGTCATACTGGAACAACACAACGGGCTATTGGAGACGGTCCGGGATCAAACCCTAAGAGAAAGATCCCAAAAACACCACGTAATTTTCAACCACGGTCAGATGAAGAAAACCAGACGGAAAGCGAAGATTTTACTTCCCTTGCCCAAATGCACTCGATTGATACACATCAGGGGAACTTTCAAATGAAATCGACATTTGTCTATGACATATCAACTATGATACATCAATTTGGAATTCATTCTTTGAAATGTTTATTAGCAAAGTGCTGAAATCGTCTTAGAAAAACTAGCAAAGTGACGTCACGTTCGGAATACGTGCAGGAAGGACGTTTCGCCGCAAAAACACTACCACCAATCCCATTTAGCTTGACAAAAATTGCCGCTCATATTGGTATAAATCTAGTTAATGAATGACCTTGAACTTGGCGGTAGTTTGGCGATTGTATGGGTGATAAATTCCAATCCTGATCACTCCGCTTCCCAATAAATGGACGGTTTCCAAAATAAAGGTTGGCGCAACAGCATTTTTCCGTCTTGACGACGCCGACGAAAAACTAACGTCAAGATAAAGGTCGTACCGTCAATTACATTTGAATCAATATGAGATGAATTTTCATTGTAAAACAAACCAGACGGAAGACGAAGACTTCCGCTACCCAAATGCTCTTACATACCTTAAAATGCAGTATCGACACTTTGACGACTTTCGGCATTTAATACAAATGGAATTGACCAATCAACTGTCATATATAATTTAGATTCATTTCTTTGGGATTTTTATTGGCGAAGTGCTGAAATTGTATGCGATAAATAGCCAAATGCGAACGAAAGACGCACGGTCACAAACTTGATTTGACGATAAATGAAGTTAAATGGTTTTTCTGTCAAGCTAAAAATAGGTGACGTTAGTGTTTCTGTGGCTGAACATGGTTCCTGTATGTATAAAGAACGTGATGTCACTTGTCTTTATTTTTAGATACGATTTCAGCCAATACAAGTTCCGAATTGATGTATGATCAACACCAATCATATTGAATCATGATCCCCAATCAGAATCCCCAAACCTCGCAAAAACCTAGGAAAACTAAAATTCAAGGTAGTCCCAATATACTATATCAGACGGGTTGGAAGAGTAACAGATTAGCAACAGCAGGGTTGGGAGTTCGAATCCAACCAAAGACCGTCGTGTACAAAGGGGACAGGTTGGTGCGTTAAATTTGTCGTGGCCTCAAATGTCCTCACGTTGGCGTGGTGTGGAAGTTTGGAGAGTGGGGTACCAGATCAGGCGTGACCTTGTCATCTGACCATGGTTTAAAATTACGTGGTGTTGTCCTCGGTTCTTTCCCTTCGGGTTTGTTCCCGGACAGTCACTAATAACCCGTTGTGTTACTCCAGTGCGACGTTAATTAAAATACCCTCCAACCAAATTAATTTTTTATCACATTCCATATCATAGCTACAGTTTGCACACGTTCACAATTAAAAATACATTGAAAATATCATAGTTTGTGCGTAATTACAAAAATAATTATTTACTAGTAGGTTGCCCGTGCTTAACTGTCGAAGTGGTTTTGACGAGATATCTCGTCCATCCAGATGTGATCAATTTTGCCAATGACGAGATATCTCGTCCATCCAGATGTGATCAATTTTGCCAATGACGAGATATCTCGTAATGACGAAATGGAGCTTTTTTGATGGTGTCAAGATCAAGATCTGGTCCCATTTCTTCTAATGATGAGATATCTCGTCCATCAAATGTGGTTAGTTTTGCTAATGACGGGATACCTCGTCGATACTACCACCAGGAGGGCTAGTTGCTGTTTTGATGTTTCATGGCGCAAATTTGGCCATACTGCGCCAGACACGAAACATACAATGTCAAGAAAAAGACATACACAGTAGAACGAAAGTTTTACTGACACAGAAGAGAGAAATACACCCAGGGAGGAATGCACCCTGGCAGGAACCGAACCTACGCCGATTACAACTCGCACGTCGCAAGCGCAGTGGGCACGCTCAATGAGCCATGACGGATCCATCAGGAGGAATATTTAACATTTACAAACCCGCTAGTACCAGTTGCACGTGCCTATTGAAAATTAAAATTACGGGTCTGATCACAGATCAGCAAAATAGGATCACGCCTATCCTTTAAACCAGAGGTGTCAAACTCAATTAAAACACGGGCCGTTTAATTCAACTGTTAAGATTCACACGGGCCACATCACATTTACAAATTTTCTTAAAATTATATTTTGAAGTGAGGATTCAGGAATATGGAAAGGATAATTAAAACGCATTATGTAATTAAGTGAATTTAGGGTAATAATTTATAATATTGCTATATATTTGTTTTTATTTAAACGTTTATTTAATTTAATGCATTTATAAAACTAAAAATAATATTTTTACCGGAAACTTACCAGCGCTTTCCTCCTACTAGTTTTCCGATATCTGGATTCAAAGACTGAGAACAGACAATCTTCATTATGTCAGATAGATGTTTATCAGTTAATCTCGATCTGTAGGCCGTTTTATTTAATTTCATGGACGAAAATAGTTGCTCACACATTTTTAACATGACGAAATTGTGTGTACGGTTTTGCCTCGATCTCCCCTAAGTGCTATTTTCTTCATAACATATTGTCCTGTTTTCATTTTATTTCAGAGCATCGTGGGCTACAAAAAATTACCTCGGGGGCCACATGCGGCCCACGGGCCGCCAGTTTGACACCCCTACTTTAAACCAAACTAAAGAGTACGACTTTGATTGATGACCATTCCTTCCCGGTCAATTAATACGCGTACAAACCATCTCATTTTTCAACGGATTCTGTTGAGCCTTTCTTACTTTTAACTCAGATACTATTTATACCAATATGCCAAAGAAGATGAATCGAAATACTCCCAAACCAAACAAACCGTTCCTGAAAATAATCCCGATCAAGAAAGCTAAATGTTAAATACAATTTATCGGACTTATGTGCTTGAACGTGCGGTAATTTATTGCCAACTGACGACCCAACTCATGACAATTAATTTCCTCGCTCCAGCAAATGAAATTGCGGTTCTATATTCGCAAAAGCGGTAAGTCATAACACCCTTGTAATAAATTAACGTGAAGAATGAGAGGAGTGAGAAAAAGATAAAAGTTCGTGGTGTGTTAGGTGGAGGGAACTGTTTTTTTTAATGTTTGTTCAGCTTTTTTTCGTAAGGGAATTCAAAAGTGCGTTTCTAAGTGGAGTGAATCATTTCGGAAGAATTTCCAAACACGATAGCTTCTAAAACGGCAGTTCTCGTGGGTCTTGGTTTGCTGTGTTTTTGGAATAATATTCACTGATCGCGCGAGCGTATTTGATGCTTCGGTTTGGTTGGGCTTTATGGCGCAACTGCCATATTTGGCCTTTTAGCTCAAAGAAATCTCAAGCAAATGGACATGCACACATCAACAAAGCTTCACAGATACAACAGAAAAATACAACCAAAGAAGAATCGAAAATGGGTTCACGATGTTTTTGTGCAGTGAACCGTTTTTGTTAATAACTGTTCAAATTTTATTCATAGATAATTCAAAAGCGCTTTTCTTAAGAGGAGTGAATCATTTCGGAAGAATTTTCAAACACGATAGCTTCTAATACGGCAGTTCTCGTGGGTCTTGGTTTGCTGTGTTTTTCGAATAGTATTCACTGATCGCGCGCGCGTGTTTGATACTTCGGTTTGGTTGGATTTTATGGCGCAACTGCCATATTTGGCCTTTTAGCTCAAACCAATCTCAAGCAAATAGACATACACACACATAAACAAAGCTTTACTGACACAACAGAAAAATACAACCAAAGAAGAATCGAAAATGGGTTCAGGGTGTGTTTATGCAGTGACTTGGTTTTTTTTATAAATGTTCAAATTTTATTCATAGATAATTGAAAGGCGCTTTTCTTAAGTGGAGTGAATCAGTTCGGAAGAGTTCAAACACGATAGCTTCTAAGTCATCAGTTCTTCGAATGGGTCATCAGTTTGTTGTGAGGGCTGCGGTAGCTCGGTTGGAAGAGTAACAGATAAGCAACCGGAGGGTTTTGAGTTCGAATTCAATCAAATACAGTCCTGTACAATGGGGATGGAGCACGTTAAGCCTGTTGTGATCTGGTGTCAGCTCAGGTGTGACCTAGTCATCTAACTGTGGCTCAAAATTACGTTGTCCTCGGTCAGATTACGAGGTCACACCTGAACTGGCACCCCACTCTCCAAACTTTCACACCAGGCCAACGTGAGGACATTTGAGGTCACGACAGATTTAACGTGCACCAGTCCCCAATTTTGTCTTTCATTTATTTTTGTTTTGGTTCACCTTGGTTTTAGTCATAAATGTTTTATTTATTCCTGAGGAAAATTATTCTATGTGATTTCTAAATACGTGTGTACATTTTATTCAATTTGAGACTATATTCAAAGAATAAAACACATGGACGTGAAGAAAAATTAACAAGTAATACATGAACATGAAGAATGTTCGAAGACAAAGAGATAACGCTTGTGGTGTGTTTATAGAGGGGACTTATTCAATGTTTGTTCAATTTTTTCGTAAAAGAATTTAAAAACGTATTTTTAAGTGTAGGACTCCTTTGTGAAGAATTTTCAAGTGTTTGGCAAACAAGATATTTTCTAATTTAAGAGTTCTGACAGATTGTTTTACTGAAATAATATTCAATTTTTGGTTTTGGTGTATTGGTTGTTTGGCTGATTTTGCTGCTTCGAAAAATTGAGAACACTTTCTTTATTAAATTTATTGAGAACTGTCGATATGTTTTCCCAATAGTTTAGGTGTTTGTATACAGTGTCTTCAGAAAATGGAAAATCTTTTATTCACTTCTCAGGAGCAATAGAATTTGAATTTTTGAATACATGTACCGTCGGCTTAAAGCAGGATCTCATCAACTGATAAAAAATTATTTTACTGTTTTTCTGTTTCAAAACTACTTTATTGTTGGTCAGAAAATATTAACATTTTTATAGTACTATATATGTTTTCAAAATTACACTGACAATGTACTTCTCAACATGAAAATAAACATTTAGTGTTTTCAAAAGATGTAAATTAACCCTCCTGGTGATTATCTTGACTTACGTACCTTGTCTCCAGCAAAAATGATCAGATCTTGATGGACAAGATATATCGTCATTAGCTAAACACTGACCAGATCTTGATCTCGCCATCATAAAAGACAGCAATATCTTGATGTCGAGATATCTTGTCAAAATTGGTCAGGTTTTGATGGACGATATATCTCGCCAAAACCACTCGGAAGGTTAATGATTTCCCCTTCTAAGTCAGATATCGCATCAAGACACTTGGAGGGTTAATGCCAGAATATGAACGTTCACCTCATCGTTTCTGGACAATAAGTGATAGAAGAAGGTAATATGGATTGACGAATCACGCTAGAAACTTTTTCAATCAGATGGACATGCGTGAGTATAGCGTTTGATTTAGGAGCACCTTCTTTCCTACTTGTACCAACAATGAAATTGGAGGGCAATCTGGGATATCTCGGGACTGGAATATTGATCTCAAATTTCCAATCCTTACTATGACTTCCATATCATGGATTTCGAAAGATACAGAATAAGTTTTTGAAGTATATTTATTTTCAGAATTATATGTATTCTTTTGAATTGCGAAACTATTTCGAAACTAGGCGAAAATCAAACCTAAACCTAAGGGTAGACTGTGGAAAGCAATAAAAAGAAATACAAAACCAATGATTTATTTAAGGAAATTTCCTTCTATACGTAGTTTTAGTTATAATCTACATAAATAAAAATAAAGGCCTTGTTTGTATACAAAGTATTTTAGTCCTATATTTATTTATTTCTTTATTTTGTGTCACATTACATATGGCGATATAGTCTTTTGGCATGTTGATAAACTTCATATTAAACCTCTCTTCATAACCTACTTTTAAACAAGAAACCAGACGCTCTTTTAGGGGAATTTTTCTACCTTTCACTGCAGTATTTTCTCATCCTGAAACAGACACAGAATAAACTAAACCTACTTAGAGGTCCATACCTGTTGTGTGGGTAGGGTAAACTTATTCGGAGGGCCGTGTCTGATCTGCTCTTTTGATAGATTTGGAGGATCATATTATGGCTGTGGTCGACGTAAACATATCCGGAGTGCCATATCGGTATGTGGTCCAGGTAAACATGTACAGAAGACCATATCTGATCTGTGATCCAGCTAAACATGTACAGAAGACCATATCTGATCTGTGATCCAGCTAAACATGTACAGAAGACCATATCTGATCTGTGATCCAGCTAAACATGTACAGAAGGCCATATCTGATCTGTGATCCAGCTGAACATGTACAGAAGACCATATCTGATCTGTGATCCAGCTAAACATGTACAGAAGACCATATCTGATCTGTGATCCAGCTAAACATGTACAGAAGACCATATCTGATCTGTGATCCAGCTAAACATGTACAGAAGGCCATATCTGATCTGTGATCCAGCTAAACATGTACAGAAGGCCATATCTGATCTGTGATCCAGCTAAACATGTACAGAAGACCATATCTGATCTGTGATCCAGCTAAACATGTACAGAAGACCATATCTGATCTGTGATCCAGCTAAACATGTACAGAAGACCATATCTGATCTGTGATCCAGCTAAACATGTACAGAAGGCCATATCTGATCTGTGATCCAGCTAAACATGTACAGAAGACCATATCTGATGTGTGATCCAGCTAAACATGTACAGAAGACCATCTGATGTGTGATTCAGCTAACCATGTACAGAAGACCATCTCTGATCTGTGATCCAGCTAAACATGTACAGAAGACCATATCTGATCTGTGATCCAGCTAAATATGTACAGAAGACCATATCTGATGTGTGATTCAGCTAACCATGTACAGAAGACCATCTCTGATCTGTGATCCAGCTAAACATGTACAGAAGACCATATCTGATCTGTGATCCAGCTGAACATGTACAGAAGACCATATCTGATCTGTGATCCAGCTAAACATGTACAGAAGACCATATCTGATCTGTGATCCAGCTAAACATGTACAGAAGACCATATCTGATCTGTGATCCAGCTAAACATGTACAGAAGGCCATATCTGATCTGTGATCCAGCTAAACATGTACAGAAGGCCATATCTGATGTGTGATCCAGCTAAACATGTACAGAAGACCATCTGATGTGTGATTCAGCTAACCATGTACAGAAGACCATCTCTGATCTGTGATCCAGCTAAACATGTACAGAAGACCATATCTGATCTGTGATCCAGCTAAACATGTACAGAAGACCATATCTGATGTGTGATTCAGCTAACCATGTACAGAAGACCATCTCTGATCTGTGATCCAGCTAAACATGTACAGAAGACCATATCTGATCTGGGATCCAGCTGAACATGTACAGAAGACCATATCTGATCTGTGATCCAGCTAAACATGTACAGAAGACCATATCTGATCTGTGATCCAGCTAAACATGTACAAAAGACCATATCTGATCTGTGATCCAGCTAAACATGTACAGAAGACCATATCTGATCTGCTGTCAAGGTAAACATATCCAGAAGGCCATATCTGGTCTGTAGTCCAGGTAAACCTGCTTGGAGGAAGGACCATATCTGATCAGCGGTCTGATAAACCTCTTCGGTGGACCGTATCTGGTCTGAGGTCAGGGCAAACCTATTTACTATAACTCCTTTATCTTACGTGTACATGCGTTTTCGTACGCATATGAGGCCACGGTTGCTGATAGTCGGAAGACCAACGGATCAGCAACCGGAGGGTTGCGAGTTCGAATCCAACCAAAGACCGTCGCGTACAAAGGGGGCTGGTGCACGTTAAATCTGTCGTGGCCTCAAATGTCCTCACGTCGGCGTGGTGTGGAAGTTTGGAGAGTGGGATGCCAACTCAGATGTTGTTCTCGTTCTGACCATAGTTCAAAATTACGAGGCGCGTTGTCCTTATCTTTCCCTTCGGGATTGATCCCGGACCGTCGCCAATAGCCTTGATCCCAGCCAGAAAAAGAGCTATCTCGCAAATAGCTAAAAACCGGTAAACAGTAGCTCTTTGTCTGATTTCTCCAATAAAACCTTCGTATTTGAATAGCTTTACCGTCCCTAATCACCAGGGCAGAAAGAACTCAGTATCGGTATTTCTCTTCAGACAGCCTATGTGAAAGTGAAGAGCTCAGTGAATGAATAGGATGTATTACGACAAAATAATCATCGGTATGCCTTATTCAACAATAGTAGCCAATATATCGAGGGGGACTTTTATCGAACTTTACGGTGATATATTCTCGAGGACAAAAGTTTTAGTAATATGTATTCACGAGAAGAGGTATTGTTGCACAGAAGAAACTCATTAATTGGTAAATTTCCTTTGCTGCATAGCTGTTTCACGATTGTTAGTCTTTAGGTCAGAAACATAAATACGATAAGGATTTTTATAGTGCTACATAACTTCTAGACAGATTAAAATGCATGTAGTACGGTGTCTAGGGTGTGATGAAGATTTGAAGCTGGATTGAACATAGATGAGGACTAACGCAACATTTAATTCAATACTATAATATGATACAAAAGAGGTTACTTATAGATCATGGTTTATCTTACTCGCTAGCACATAGTTTTGTAAGTTATTGTGGACAGCGGTCCACCTGCGCGTGGAAGCGTGTCGATCAGTTTCAATCTCAACTCAACTGACTTTTTGAATGAATAGTTCAGTTTACAGTTCTGTTCCGCGTGCTAGGTGCGACCTCTGGTGGAGGTATGTAATTCTCTTCATGATGAAAATAAACATTTAGTGATATGAGTCAAACATTTGCATTAAACACAGATAAAATGGATTGTGCAAAATTCTGGTGAAGATTCCTGTGAGTTGAATCTACATTTGTGTGTCTATTGCTAAATTTTTTTAACTGCAACGCATTGCATATCCAGCTGGAATTCGTGGCGTGATTGTTGCTTATGCAGTCGAAACTGCATAATCAATTCTATCTGCGTTTAGTTCAAATTCGATTGTTTTCGATTCCAACAGCGCCAAATTTAACCCTATAAGTGACTTTTGGTACTATATTTTTTCACGGACTGCATCTCTTTTTTCATTATAGGAATACATCGAAAGTCTTCAAAATTCTCAATACCAAATTTGATTCCATTCCGTTTATTCGATTTAGCTACAAATACCTGAAAAAAGCGAGTTATTTTATTGCCACCCTGTACATATGAATCGACTTGGCGTACAGGACGACAGGATATACCTGGCATGTAAAATCATGCCATGTATGTATACAGCATGTCGATTTGGAATATAATTATTTTCATAATAACGTTAAATTTATATATACTAACGATAAAGAATTATAGAAGTAAAAAGCTTTCACTCCTAAGGACAACGATGTTGTGTACTTTGTCGAAGCAGCCACATTTTGATTGCGCCACTTCCACTTCAATTACAAGTAAATTTTACAGGAGATCCAAACTAAATTTGAAAATCCAAGCAACCTTTATTCTCATTTCTAAATTCGTATAATTAATTTTTATCTGTTAAAATTTTCATTCTATTTCTTGATTTTATTTCCATTGTTCGTTGGAGTTTTATGGAACATTTTGTTCATCAAAAAAAATCTCCACTTTGAGTAGATGCACTTTTCTTGAGAAGTGATATAGGGTAAGAGAGTTATATGGTTTGTTAGTTGGTTGTTTTGGGGTTTTATTTTATGGCGCAAGGACCATATTTGGAAAAGCGTATGTACTATGGAACGCCGAAGTATCGGCTGCTGCTTATCGAAATCGATCGGAATTTTTTGAAAATGCTTCTCTGTATGTCACCTCCATCTTTCGTTTTCAACGTCAGTCGATGATTCGATTTTTAATGAAACAGTTATATTTTGATGAGCTGAAAATACTTTTGAGGTTTATTCAAAGAGCCAATTGTTGAAGAGAAAATAAATTCAAACTATTTTTATTGCTTGATTTATCATAAAATAGATTTGTTTGTGACTTTTCAATACTAGTTTTCTGTTATATTTATTTTGAAGTGATAACGTCTATAAAATCATACCAGTTCTCTTCTCTTCCATGAATCTGATATGAATTACCAATTCCAATAAGACACCGGTTCCAAATATCACATAGAATTCTTGCATTAGGTAGTATAAATTGTAAGTGTGAAAAGCAACTGTCTAAATACATTTGACTCAGTTTATAAAGAGTATCTCTCGTAGCCCCTCTCCCATAAATATTATATGGTCACCAATAAGAAACCGGTTCCAAATTATTATTTTGAAATCTTGTATTAAGTAGTATAAACTGTAAGTGTCAAATGCAATTGTCCAAACGCATTGAACACTTGCAGTTTATATAAAGAATCACTCTTCGGTCATGTCCCGTAAATCTTATATGGATCACCAATACCAACAAGACACCGATTCCAAATATTGCTTTGAATTCTTGTATTACGTAGTATAAACTGTAAGCGTCAAATGCAACTGTCCAAATACATTAACACTTACAGTTTATAAAAAGGATCTCTCGTAGCCCTTCTCTCATAAATTGGATATGAATCACCAATTCCAATAAGACACCGGTTCCAAATATAACCTTGAATTCTTGTACTGCGTAGTATAAAATTTAAGCGTCAAATGCAACTGTCCAAATATATTTGACACTTATATTTTATGAAAAGTATCTCTTTTAACTCATCTCCCATAAATCTGATATGAATCACCAATTCCAATAAGACACCGGTTCTAATTATCACCTGAATTCTTGTATTACGTAGTATAAACTAAAAGTGTCAAATGCAAATGTCCAAATGCATAGGAACCCTTATATAATAAATATCAAAACAGCCGGAAGAAGGAACAGTTTATCAGTAACTATAATCAAAGGATTGCAAATATATTCTTTTTAAATGCATTTTGCTAAATTAAATACACAAACCCCTCGACAAGGAAGAATTTTTCTCGCCTTCGGAAAAAGCACTTTCCTTTTACAATCCCATAAAAACAAAAAACCACGTTTTTACGCACTCAGCAGCGGTATGAAACTGCCTTTAAATTACGGGCTCCGAAACCCCCAACGTGGCAATAAATTAAAAACTGTTTCCTGCGCCAAGCTGACCTGCAATCTCGGAAGGGGAGTTAAAAGTTTTATTTTCTTGGATTTGTTTGGTTTTTTAATCCACTCAATAAAGTAACTCGTAAAGCACACTTAATGGTCCTTGCACTTGGTCGTAAACAAACAACGGTCTATTTGGACTTAAAAAAAGAAATAAAGGAGGTTTTGTTTGTTTCCGAGTTTGTTTTTTCAAGTGAAGAGATGCGTAAACCATGATTGATGAGTGCTTTGTGGATTTTTGGTTTGTAATTGTCAGATGGAAGCAAATAACAACACGAGAGTCACATTTAATTCAACAATACTTAAGATGGTATGAAGTTAAAAAATGCAAGATTACTATATTATCAACAACTTGAAACTCTTATATTTCTGAATACTTAATCAAATAAGCTAACTAAATGAGGCTTTTTGGTCAAGATGGCAAGAGTGTTACTGCAACAATACGTGTTTCCTATATAGGGCCAAGGTAGCCCAGTTGGAAGAGTATCGGATTAGCAACTAAAGACAGTTATGTACTTGGAGGACTGGTGCACGTTAAATCTGTCGTACCTCAAATATCCTCACATTGGATTGGTTTGGAAGTTTGGAGAGTGGGGTGCCAGCTCAAGTGCTGACTTCGTCATCTCACTGTGGTTCCAAATTACGAGGTGTTGTCCTCGGATCCTCCCCTTCGGGGTTGATCCCGGACCGTCGCCAATAGCCTGTTGTGTTGCTTCAGTGTTACATCAGTTAACTACCTGTACGTATTCCGGACGTTTCGTCACTTTCTAGTTCTTCGAATACGGTTAAAGTACGTCGCCATTAGACTATAATTCAGTTTCGTTAAACCCCAAACTATCGAAACTTTCACATGAATGTATATGTTACCGTGAAAGACCGATATCTGGCAAATGTCGATATTCTCCGGTGAATGTCTGCATTCACATAGTCGCTTGGTGTATGTCCGAAATATTTGCTAAATATCATTATTTCTCACTTACACCGGCAAATGTCGACATTCAGCATGAACTGATGGTGAATGATGAATAAAAATATTTTTGTTACGGTTAAGACAAAAATACAACTTTTTAAACCATGCTTTATTATTAAAACATAGTATGATATACTATGTCAAAACAGGAGAAATATTAAGTAATAGCACATGTATATAAACTGTTGAACCTAAAACGAATAGTACATTCTAAATGAGAAAAGAAAATAATACCAATAATAAACTTACACGTAAATTATGTGATTAACGTTATACAATCTTATTTATTGCAACTCCTTAAACTGAAGGCGACCTCTCTGGGTGTGGCGTCTCCGCCTTCTCGTTTCGACCTCCACCAGAGCTTATCTGTGCTTGTCGACATCCACCGGCGATGGTCCGAATGTATAAGAATATAACTAAATATTCGGTCTTTCACTGACGTATTTGGTGTGTGTGTGTGTCGACATTCACTGGAGAATATTGGCATTCTCTAATTTCGGTCTTTCACGGTAACATATATATCTAATTGAAGAACAATTAAAATGCGGTCACTTTTCTTTTAAAATAAACAATTGTCAATAGAATACTGCATAGCTCTAAGGCTCATATCAGAGATAGAAATGAGTAGCTACTTGTTTTGAATAGTACGCTCTAGGACATGTCGAAGTTCACCTGCGGTCTCAACCCGTCAACGTCGCCAATATAAATTCCAAAAAATGAATTCTGAATCTATATATGATAGCTGATTGGTCAACGTTAATTAGATTAAACGCCAAACGGCAACAAAACGGCGATGAGATTCATTTTAAGGTAACACCGATATACAGTGTGGCCATAACATTACTTTTTCACTTCTTGGAGACATCTGCAGCTAAATAGAATAAGCGGAATAGAACCGAATCTGGTATTGACGCTTTTGAAAGCACGGGGAGAAGTATTTCGTGAGAAAAAAAATGTGGTATCAAAAGTTCCTGGGGAAATTTAGAGCTGTTGGAGTCGAAAACAGTTGAACATTTGTATTAAACTCAGATAAAATGGATTATGCAAAGTTTCGACTGCTAAGCAATATCCACGCCACTAATTCCAGCTGGATATGTGGCGCATTTCAATAAAAAAATACAGACAATAGAAACAAAATTAACATAGATTCAACTCACAGGGAATAACCTTTTATCCACCAGAATCAGGTTCCCCTTCATTACATAGACTTTAAAGAGAACACTAAACGGATTGGTATGAACATCCAACCCTATACATTACACTACTGTAAAGTACTCCTCACACCAGATACAATTTGTTCTGCGAAAAAAAGGTCAGCACATTGAAATTGGTCTTAGTGGTCTAGGAGAACTTGATTCTGGTGAATAAAATATTGTTTCCTCTATATAAATTTGTGTCTACTGCCAGTTTTTTTATTGCAACGCTCTACATATTCAGCTGGAATTAGTGGCTTGGTGTTAGTGTTTGACTGCTTTCACTCAAACGGTACTAAATTTCCATCGGTCGGCGACTTTTGGTATTAATTTGTTTTCCTGCATTACATCTCGTATCTTACAAATTCTCAATACCAAATCAGGTTTCATTTCGTTTATTCGCTTTAGCTACAGATGCCTCCAAATAGTGGAAGGTATTTTGTGGTCACCCTGTAATTTTTACACCAAACAAAACGTATTTTTCATTCTCTTCATGCGTACTTTTTGTTGTAGGCAAGTAAGCAGTAGAGGAAAACTCGAAAATAAAAAACTGTAGACTTGCCTTGTGAAAACAACCTTCATTCCCTATCCAATTGGGAACTGTTCGTCTAGACCAGTGGTTCTTAACCTGGGGTGTGTGCACCCCTGGGGGAGCGAGAAAGCATTTCCAGGGGTGCGGGAGAAGTTTCGATGAACCACAGCGATTTAATAAGAGACTATCTTATTGAAATACGAGCCAATGCACGTATTCAAATGGAATTTGAAAAACTGGACTTTGAACAATTCTGGTGTACACAGTTAGAACCTTATACACAGTTGGCAAAAGCAGCATTGCAGACACTTTTACCATTTGCCACTATCTACCTGTATGAAATGGGATTTTCATCACTTTTGCACATAAAAACAAAAGCCAGAAATCGCTTAAATGCAAGTGATGACGTAAGTGTGGCTCTTTCCAAAAATAGGTCTCGCTTCGAAAGTGTTATGAATAAACAACATCGTAGCCATTAAAAATTGAGATATTGTTTTGTATGTATATGTAAATGTATGTGTTTATTTTTCAATGAATAAATTATCATGCAATAGAAGTAGTTTCCTAAATAAAGAAATAGACCCACATCTTTCAAGGGGATGCGATAACTTATTTTTAAATTCAAGGGTGTGCCGATCACTAAAAAGGTTAAGAACCGCTAGTCTAGGTTAAGGTGGTGTCGCTTTATCGACAAATTTCAACTCTTATTTTCTACAACAAACTTCTCATGTGACTTTATAATTCAAATAGAAGCAGAAGTGGATGGGAAAAATCCCTTTTAACACGCCTATATAGATTTTAATTGCAAAGCGCTACATATATCCAGCTGGAATTAGTGGCGTCGAAGCAGTCGAAATTTAGCATAATCCATTTTATATAGTTAAAGGTATCTGTGTGCGTTTAAAACGCCCTTTTCAACCAAATTTCACATTTTTCAAATTTTACATATACAACTTTTTAGCTCTTCAAGTCACTTCGGATTTTACTTCTACGATCAAGACAGGAGATATAAAATATTGACATCTATATTTGACATGGGAATATTGGTTTTTAGCTTTTTCCGAAATGCAATTTTCTCTAAGCGTTGCTCACCGTAAAACATAATATCCAAGAATGCATCAATTCACATCTCTTGAAATACTTTTTATACATGTTTTGAAGATTATAAAGCAGGATTTGAAGTATTAAGAGATATATTTACAAAAAAAAATTGAGCAGGATGTAGACCTGAATATTTTTTGCATTTTGCTCTATTTTTATGTTTTTTTCAGGGATGACTGACGTTAAAATCCACAATTAATTTATATATATAGCAATATAATAATGATTGTAGTTCAATATCTGAATCAATGTTTTTAAAAGTAATTCACTTCACAAACTTGAAAAATGCTATTTATTTTTTAAAATATGATGTTTTGCGTAAATGGTATTTTTAGCTGGGGTTTTTTCCCATTTTTATAAAAAATAATTTTAAACATAATATTTTCAGCCATAAAATGATTTTTATAGTAAAAATAAGTAACAAAATCTGAAAAATCCAAGTTATTTTTCCCTTTTCGGCGACTTTTGGCACCATTTTTTCCGTCTAATACATCTCATGTCTTCAAAAAAGTCTCAATGCTAAATTTGGTTCCATCCCGTTTATTTAATATAGCTACAGATGCATCCAAAGAGTGAAATATATTTTATGGCCACCCTGTATGCAACGCGAGAACATTTCGGAAATTGGAAGTAAAATTCCCTTTCCCCTCCCCTGGTTTATTTATTTACTCTGAGTATTCCCCTCAGAGTCAGGCTCGGGAAATCGACATTTGAGTCACGTGGTTTTGAAGTCTACTCTTTCAATTCGGAGGAAGGTTAAATACAAATAACGCGTTCCCACAATGGCTGTGGGCGTACATCATTTTGCCCATAGCAGATCATTCCTCTGGAGAATATAACGCCTTTCTAATGAACTGCCTCAAGATCCCCTTCTGAGCACTTCATTGTTTTGAAGGTCTTAGAACTGTTAGTCATGTGATTTGGGGAATGGACTTGAATCGATTGGTTGCTATCAGAATGAGTGTTTTGGATCACGGTTGATAATCACATAAACAGTCAGTACGGCTTCTAATGTAAGAGACTAACGCACGAATCCTAATGAGTCCTACATTGCGATGGGCCACGGTCGCTCAGTAACTGGTTAGGAACCGAGGGCTGCTAGTTCATAACTCGATGCAACCAAAGACCGTCGTGTACGTGGAGGCTGGTGCATGTTAAATCTGTCTCAAATGTCCTCACGCTGGCGTGATGTGGAAGTTTGGACAATGGAGTTCTAGATCAGGTGTGACCTCGTCATCTGACCATGGTTCAAAATTACGATCATTCAATGCGGAATTGATCGCGGACCGTCGCTAGTAGCCCGTTGTGTTACTCTAGTGGCGACGTTAATTTAACTACCTACCCTTAACGTGGTAGTTAATTCCGGCGACGAAATGGGACGGGTTGGTAAGACTAGCAACCGTCATTACTATTCATCCTTACTAAGTTCAAATCGAGCTCTGAGAAGGCCAGGATGTTTTCCACATCTACATCATGTAAGCAGTGCTGCACGAACCTTTTAGTACGACAATGTGAGTTATCACGTTGCTAGATGTAAGGATCCTGTTCTTACTAGAATAGCAATGTCGATAGTCCAGAATCATCTAAAACATTTACTTTTGTCTCGGAATACATGTTATCAGTTGTAGGAACCAATGGTCCAAGCCCATGTCTGATACACAGCTCCGAATAATCGCTTTACCATTAACGAATTTCACAGACTGGACGATACAGTACAACAGGTAAGGTTCGGCATAACCAGAAATGACAGTAGATTTGAAACAACGTGATGCACAATTCTGTAAAATTTATTACCATTCATGCAGAAACCAATTCTATTGACCTTTGCTCCAGCTAGACTCTTGAAATATGTTTTAGAATTTATCAGTATTGTTTGCATACAGCTACTCGGACATGGATATTCTACGAATCGCCCCTACGCACCAACAGAATACCGGTCAATCTGAATTAACCTGAATCCAGTAGAAACTGTAGATTCAGGTGAATTGAAGCGAAACACTCCGGATTCAGATAATGTGCAAGATTTTACGACGAACAAGTTACTCTTTATGGAATATTTATTTTCCTGAATCTTCATTATAAAGTTTCTATGGGATTCAGATTGATCTATTGGTGTGAAGGGGTCCTAAAACAGCATCGTACGAACCATCCTACTGCAAACACTAACATTGTATTCATGAAACGTTTTGATAATGCTAGCAGCAAATGCATGACGATGGGATGAATAGAGGTCCTTTGGGACCCTCAAAGGATCTCTATTCGATTCTGAATCGGGACTCTGAGAAGATTAGAGTTCTCCATCCACTGAGCCATTCATTACTGGCGAACAGATCTTACAATAGGAGATGATGCATTATCATGCAAGACTTCCGAGATCTTACAACAAGGACTTCGTCCACATCCTCCGGCTATTTCATTACCAGGTCAATGATTGACAAGAATAGTAGCATTATAGATAAACAGTTTAATTCAGGTTGCAAGAACACATGCGTTTTGTCGAAAGTAAGGAAGTAAAGAAATCTGTCATCCCTCAATGCTGTCGGGAATTTTCTTGTCAGTTTGATTCCAAACGATCGAAAGTGGTCCAATCTCCGAGATCTATTCTCCAATTAAACATCAAAGAAGCCTAATCTATTTTTACGTTGTCGAATAAGTGAATGACTCTAGTGCTTCGCATAGACGTGAAATGTATGTAGACTGATCATTGCTATTGAGAGGAACTTCAAAAAGTGACCAACATGTTGGCTAGAAGTCATGCAACTGTTTTGTGAAAAATTGACTTGGCTGGCCAATTTGGCATTTAGTTATATTCAGACAAGAGTTATGTTATTTATGTTCATAAGAAAAATAAACGTTCAAAATTGTTCTTCAGACGTGAAATATAAATGGATTGAGCATTGCTATTGAGAGGATATACAAAACGTGTGATCAACAATTCGACTAGTATTCATGACTGCTCTGAAAAATGGACTTATTGGCCGACTTGGCATCTTATCGCCTCTTTTGGCGATATAACATCTGAAACAGGGTATATGTGTGAATTCGCATTTATAAGGAGTGTCGACAAAAATGGTGAAATCGCCTATTATCTCCAGCGAACAAATAAGATGATGAATCAATGGATGCAAGTCTTATCCCTAAGGGTAGCATAATTTAGCCTCGAAGATCCGAAAATTCTTTGAGCATATTATGATAAAAAAATAACATTATTTTTTCCATAATTCCTTTTTACTCCAAACTCTACTCTTGATGTCTTCTTTTCCTGTGTTCACTTTCATCATTATCCATTTTCTGATAAAGCACTCGTCACATTTTTCCACGTCACAACATCTCAGCAGATACGGCGATCTATGTCCCAAAAAAGTCGGACTTCCATAAATATTAATACGCAAAATTCAATTACAGCTTTAAAGCATAAGATAGAATTTTTCCAGAGGACCATTAATAAAAAAAATGTTTTCTAGCGAATGCGCATTCTTTTATCTCTGTCAGGCCATTGGACAAAGGTCGTTTTGTTATAGCTTGGCGCTGGATTTATGAATTTTTTATGGCAGCTGTTTCGAATCCATAACTTTTCTCTGGATCTACGGGGGAAATATGATGTATTTGGTTTCGGTGAGCAATATTTTTGGGATACTTCTGCCTCGGGAAACCTGCCAAGACAGGGAATAACGAAGTCATCTCTCTTCTTCATGTGACCGTAACTTGATATAATAAGTTTATTTCATAGGAAACTCACTTTGAACGAAGCAACTCGTTAGGGTATGGAGGCAGGTTAAACACAAACAATACTTTCTGACAATGGCTGTGGACATATATGATTATGCCCATAGAGATCTTTCCTCTGGAGAACATAATACCTTTCTAATAAACTGTCGCAAGATCATCTGCCTTGTGAGTCATTGTCGGAAGGTCTTAAAAGTGATAGTCACGTGGGCTTGGGAATGGACTTGGATTGGCTACGATCAAAACTGATCATAATCTCGATAATCACAGACCAGTCAATACGGCTTTTAATCCAGGGCGACTAAATCGAGCGAACAGTCAGAGTAAGAATTATAATGAGTCCTCCAAGTGGTTTCCCTCCCCTTGCATCAACCCTCCAAGTGGTTTCGACAGGATATCTCGTCCATCAAGATCTGACAATTTCTCTGATGAAGAGATGTCGGCATTAGCACAAAATCGGTACTATCTCGACATCGTCATTGCCGATTTGCGATGATGGCAAGATCAAGATTCGGTCAGTTTTTCCTAATGACGAGATACCTGTTCGCAACAACCACCAGGAAGAGTTAAGATTCGAGCTTTCTCCCAATATCACGTGACAGATCTTCAAACCAAATGATCGGGAGAAATAACATTGAACGGCTCGCACATGCTCCGTCTACTTTGGAAATTCGATGTGGTCAAAAGGCAGTATTTAAAGTTAGAAAAGCTCTTATACCTGGAGAACATACCTTTATACAAATGACCTGCCAGAAAGTCATCTGCCTTCCCACTTGAAATAAAATTTTCAAGGCTTTTGTAAATGCATATACATTTTATAATGCTCTCTTTAAATTGAACCCGTATGTATCACCTTATTCTTTAACGTCCATAACAACTGCTCGGGATCAGAGGCCACCACTGATTGCACCTCTGCCAAGGGGTGCACGACGCCCCCTGTGATTCAGCTGTCCCCCAGTTGAATCCCATGGGACCATCAGGACGACAGTGAAGATTTCCAGAACTCGAATTGAGCAGAGGTATTTTTTGGGGGCTCGGTCGACGGCCGTTTTTGAGTCGGCCCCTATTTCCCTTTTGCAGGGCCCAAAGGCACACAAATCCCTGATTAAATATGTAATTTCCAGTTTAAAAAATAAGTATCTAGTTTAGTAGTATTTTAGCTATATCGTAGTTTCTTTTTTTGGCACACAACTCGGTCTTCGAATTCAGATACATCGCTCTTTTTCACCTACCCTAGTGAATTTTTGGTTTGCAGATAGCAAACAAATCTCAATCTATTCCTTACACAGTAAAACCGATTATCCTACCTCCGATTGACACAGTGTCCGTGTTATCTGAGCTATACACGATACCAAGTTTTAGACTTGAATACGTCTTTAATTTCCGTCCAATATAGAGGGTCTCTACGAAAACTCTTGCGATCAGAAAATAGCCATATTTGCCAACTTATCTCGTATCTTATGCTTATATTTCGTAAACTATAAAAGATAATCTAATGATTTAAATTTTGTTAGAGGGTTTATATTATCTACAAATCTCAATCTGTTTTTCCTTATACAGTAAAATCTATTATCCTACCTCTGATTGAGTGTCCGTGTTATCTGAGCTAAACTTGATACCGAGTTTTAGACGTGAATACGTCTTTAATTTCCGTAGAGTATAGTTTTCGTAGAGTATAGAGGGTCTCTACAAAAACTCTTGCGATCAAAAAATACAGATTTCTCGAGCTTATATCTCATAAACTATAAAGGATAATCCAATTATTTAAATTTTGTTAGATAGAGGGTTTATATCATTATTATAAACAAACCCAATCTGTTTCCTTACACAGTAAAACCAATAATCCTACCTCTAATTGACAGTGTCCGTGTTATCTGAGCTAAACCCGATACCTAGTTTCAGACGTGAATGTCTTTAATTTCCGTCCGATGTAGTGGGTCTCTACGAAAACTCTTGCGATAAAAAATTAGACAGATTTGTTCAGCTTATATCTCGTAAACTATAAAGGACAATCAAATGATTTAAATTTTATTAGATAGAGGGTTTATATCCATATCTAAAGTGGTGAGTTTGAGGTGTGTGCAGTGGTGAGGGGGTTAGTGGTAACGTTTGCGTTTGAACACTGATAATAGAAACACCACGCGATGTTCGGGCAGTGTAGCTTTGGATTGCATAGAGATAGGGCGTTGAAATTGGTGTAGATTCGTAGAGAATAACAGAATCTACAACATTATATAGCAACTATAACCTATAAAGTAAAATTTGTACAGTTATAAGCTAATAAGTGTACTGATTTGAAGAATATTTTCATATTGTGAAAATAAATTCTAATAAAATATTAAGAGAAATGCAAGAAATGTATATTATTGAAAAGAAACATTCAAAGGAATTGACTAATACCGAATGAATGATTCAGATTCTTGAGAGCGTAAGAAAGTCGAGCTCGTCAAAGCAGATGCATATTGATGGATATTCACAATAAATGTATTCAAATAAAGTACGACAACGTAAGTAAATACACTGCCCGATTAATAAATATTAGCAATTAAGAAACTAGCGCATATTCTAAAAAATCTGGTAGGTCAAAATATAAAATACCAGGAAACGTTTTAATTTTTTTAATTCTCTGAGATTCTCAATTGGCATATACCCGTTTTGCAACATTCAGTCTTTCCTGTATGATTTCACCAACTTTGACTTTTTTCGGCACCAATAGAATCTTCCATATGTTACCATATGAAGCCAATCCATGTGTACATTTCTCATTCATGTGTGTTGTGGAAAACATTGCTAAACTACTCAGTAAATAGGTAGTTGAATTAACACCGCACTGGAGCAACACAACGGCTATCGACGAAGGTTCGGGATCAATCCCAAAGGGAAAAATTCGAAGACAACACCTCGTAATTTGAACCAGTCAGATGACGAGCACAACACCTGAACTCACACCCCACTCTCAAAAATTCCACACCACGCCAATGTGAGGACATCAGATGCCACCACAGATTTAACGTATATCAGCCCCCGTGTATACGACGGTTTTTAGCTAGACCTAGTTTCGAACTCGCAACCCTCGTGTTGCTAATCAGTTGCTCTTCCAACTGGGCTACCGCGGCCTCAAAAAAAATTAGACCATAGAATTTTACGCACCTCGTAGGTCAGGCACGATTCCTCCTTCTGTGTCATCCCCCACATACAGGGTGAATCTAAATTGTTTTTACAAAATAAGAGGGGTGATAGTACCCATCCAGACGATCCATAATTACCATGGAACATAGGGTCGCATTCCACTCTGAGAGGTAGAAAAGAGTCAAATTAGAATTTCAACATGAACTGACAACAGTGTTGGGAAAGCGAATGAACGATACCAAAAGTTGCACAATCTGATTGATTGATCAGAGAAAAACTCACAGCAAGTGCTCAAAGCGGCGGTTACGCGTGTCGTTGCACAGTTCACACCGGCGAAGGAATGACTGGCGCACCCTTTCGAAGATTCCTGGTGTTGTGTTCATTTTGTCTGCACCGATTCTCGCTACGAGATTTTCAGCCGAGTCCACAGGCGTCTGGTACACTAAAGATTTCATGCGCCCCAGAAGAAAAAGTCCAGTGGGTTGAGGTCCGGTGAGGCCAAGCCACAGGTCCGCCACGTCCGATCCATCTTGCTTAGGAGATACGCTACGTAGGCAGGTACAAAACGACGTCAGAGGCGATGACTTGTTCATGCTCGACGTGTTTCGACTTTACTCCTTTCTGCCTCTCAGAGTGGAATGCGACCCTATGTTCCATGGTAATTATTGCTCGTCTGGATGGCTACTATCACCCCTCTTATTTTGTAAAAACAATTTAGACTCATCCTGTATATGACTGCCTTCGGTTGGATCGAGTTTCAAACTCGCAACCCTCCGATTACTAATCCTCAACCAACCTTGCCTACAGTGGGCACATTTGACTACACTTAAATCTCTTCGCGCTAAGAGAGTTAAAATAAAAACGTTAACGGTTTCTGTTATGCTTTTTTCGCTGAATACGTCAAAATAAACTCAACCAGCCAACAAATAGTGTACAGGTGTACCTCTTATCTATAAAATAAAAAACAGCACCTCCTTGTACTATAATATCCGGACCCCGTCCCCAGGAGATGTAACTTAACGTCCCATTTATCCAAATTGCAATGTCCCGTTTATGTAAATCAAAGCAAACGCCATAAAGATTCCGATCAGAACAGTTGCAATTAATTCCGTTCGGAGAGAAATCCCGGAAGAATTGGAGAGGACCCTCCATTCTTTATTCACCATTCAGCGATATTGATTTCAGTTCGTATTTTCTCTGGCGATATTCGCAAGACGTATTCTTCGGTATTCATGTATGGTAACAATGGTTGCCTCTTTCTTTGTTATTAGAGTCGCAAGGAATGTGATGTCTAGTGGAAGCCTCGTCAAATGACATCGGAGGTATTTATATGAGGGTAGTTTTTTAACTCTCCAGATATTGTGTTCATCAAGATCTGATTATTTTGATAATAACGAGATATCTCGTTCATGAAGGTATTGCCGATTTCTTATGAGATAGAGATCTGGTCAGTTTTCTTCTAATGACGAGGTATCTCGTTCATGAAGATATTGAAGATTTTTTGAGATCAAGATCTGGTCAGGTCTGCAACTGGTGCACGTATTTGGTAGAGGGCGCTGTTTGGCATTTTTACAAATCTGTTTTAACAGTCGTCAATCGCAACACAGATTTTGTACATAAGAGAATGCGATTCGTTTAATATTATTTCTTGAGAAACACAATGTAATTTCAAATATAACTCTTTTCTTCAGACTTCTGAATAATTACGTTGACTGTTCAGAAATCGCACTTAAAATCCAATATTTCATGAAAGATTCCTATTTCTCGTTTCACCAATAATGAGAATGATGCTTTTGACAGGTTTAATCTACGTATATATATATATATATATATATATATATATATATATATATAATTCAAAATTACAAACCAAAACAATGAGAAATCTAAAAATTTTAAAATCAAGAAATTTAAGAAAATTTTGAAAAAAATGATGAAGTGTTGGTGGATGAGGGCGTCATCAGGGAGGAGCCTCACCCAGTCAACACAATATGGTGTTTTCTGCGTGTGAGCGGCAGTACACCAAAAGTAGCTCACACACCCCTCCAAACACCATAAGAAAATAAATTAGAAAAACAAAAATTAGAAAAAACAAAACCAAGAATTAGAAAAACAAAACCAGGGATAACCAAGGACACATACCAAAGATAAGTATAATACAAAATTACAATTAAAATTAAAAAGGAGAAAACAAACTTACCCACATAGATTGACCGCAATTTCCGACACGGAATTGCGGTTCCGATTTCTCATCTGTTGATTTTTCGGCGTTGTGAATGGCATTTGTTGGCGGTTCTCATGTAGTTTGCGGCGGGTTTTTGTCGAGCTTAGGTCAATCTATGTGGGTAAGTTTGTTTTCTACTTTTTAATTTTAATTGTAATTTTGTATTAAACTTATCTTTGGTATGTGTCCTTGGTTGTCCCTGGATTTGTTTTTCTAATTATTGGTTTTGTTTTTCTAATTTTTGTTTTTCTAATTTATTTTCTTATGGTGTTTGGAGGGGTGTGTGGGCTACTTTTGGTGTACTGCCGCTCACACGCAGAAAACACCATATTGTGTTGACTGGGTGAGGCTCCTCCCTGATGACGCCCTCATCCACCAACACTTCATCATTTTTTTTTTCAAAATTCTCTTAAATTTCTTGATTTTAAAATTTTTGGATTTCTTTGTTTTGGTTTGTAATTTTGAATTATTTTACTATCCATGTTGTGTCTGCAGCTTTAGCGCGCATACATGGACAGTTCTGCCTTCTGCTTTCTGGATTCTGCTTGACTATTTTTTACCCCCAACTTTTTTGGCTTTTTACTTGTCTGCTTTTTGATCTTTTGGCATTTTGCTGGTCTGCATTTCTATTATTTTACGTTTTAATATTTTTGTAATTTGATTGTTTTTTATTATATATGTATATATATATATATATATATATATATATATATATATATATATATATATATATATATATATATATATATATATATATATATATATATATATATATATATATATATATATATATTTGCATTGTACTTGTCTTTGTGTGTCCTTGGATGTCCCAGGTTCTGATTTTCTAATTTTTGACTTTCTGCTTATGGTGTTTGGAGAGATGTGTGGGCTACTTTTGTTGAACTGCCGCCCACACGCAGAAAACATCATATTGTGTTGACTGGGTGAGGCTCCTCCCTGATGACGCCCCGATCCACCACTTCTTGATTTTTTCGAAATTTTGTTGGTATTCTAAAGTTTATATTCCTAAATTTCTTTGTTTTGTAATATTGAATAATATATAAAGCAGAGTTGACGTCTCTATCTATTCTCTATACAAATCTACACCGCTTGACCAATCCACACAAAATTCAGTACACTTATTATTTGGACACTTGCGGGTAACGTAGGCTGCATAGTAACCCCCGTTCTATCTCTCTTGGGTGTGAAGAGGGGGGCTTAAAACACTATTCCAAATCCCCATAGGAATAACATTGCGTATTTATACGATCGATGTCAGACCAATTCACACTAAATTTGATGCATTCATTCTTTAGAATTTTGCGGGATATATAAGCTATATATTAAGCCCGTTCCATTTGTCCTGGGTCGGCAGGGGTCTAAAAACAATTAGAAATAACCGCAGGACTAACAATGAGTATTTTTATGATCGCTATCAGACCCATTCACACCAAATTTGATGCATTCATTCTTTAGAATCTTGCGGGAAACATAGGCTAGGTATTAACCTTTCTATTAGTCCTGCGTCATTAGATATGGCAAAAAACAATTCGAAATCCCCATAGGAATAACATCGACTAATATTACTATGAATTGCAAACAATTCAACCCGAGCGACGCGGGTAATTCAGCTAGTAGTTTATATAGTAGTTGTTATAATTTGATCTATTTCATAATTTATTATCGTTGTTTAAAAGAATATGTTTGAATGTTTTATAACGGGTGATGTATATTTTCTGCTTTCTTCTCATCAGTGACAATTTAACTAGATTCTATCTGAAGTATCATCAATAATTTTAATCAAACTTCTCGGACGGACTCGATCCCTGATCTTGCTAATCCGCAACCCTTCCAAACGGGTTACGGCGTCCTCAATCCCGAAGGGAAAGTACCCAGAACACCTCGTAATATTTAAACAAGGTCAGACGACGAGGTCATCACCGTTACGCTGACTAGGACGTAGAAGACAATTTATAAGTAAAATAAACTTGTTATATTACTTTTACAGGGTCTAAATTAAAATAGATGAAATAGAAATTTTATATTTTTAGTTATTTGAGTCATAAATTTGTCTTTAATATTAGAGGAAATGAGATAAATTTGTTATGCTCGCATGTTACGGTATAAAACTTAAGCCTAGAATAAAAAAATTCACATAAATTTAAAAATACCAAACAGCATTCCTCTCTGAAATCTTCAAACTCTTCTTTAACTGTTTCCGGAGAAAAATACCATCGTTAAATTTGATTTGATATATTCTTTGCTACGAGCAAAGAAACTCCTAGTCGTTATTTTGGGTGTTATACCTCGTTTTTATTTGACAGATTTTTAAATGGGAGCTTCAAAACATTATGTGGTTGGGTTATCGTGTTTTTATGCCCTTTTGTTTAACGGTTATTTGCGAAAAGTTTTACAACCAGTCGTAAAAACTGAGGCATCTGAATAATCTGGGCGTTGAGGTCCATCACGGATGAAGCATGCGTTGGTTTTTGCTTGAAATGGACGATTTAATCGTAAAAATGCTTGAAAGTTCAGCGAAAGAAGTGCCCACCGCAGCAGAAACAGCATTTTGGAAATTTCGTCGACTCTTGTTGGTTTAATGAAGAGTTGCTTTCTTTGATCTAAAAACTTGATAAGGAATCTTGGAATTTAATAACTAATAATTTATTCCTCTGGAAGCGTCTAGCCCAACTGTACAATCAAAATGCAATTGATTCATATGGTTTTTTAGGGGGCTATGGCGCAAGGGCCATGTTTGATTCATATGGAACAAATACAAGTTATAAAATAACGACGATCCAAAGGCAAGTCATAAATACAAAAGCTACCTACATCTTGTAGTCGAAATAAGAATATACAGGGTGAGTCTAAATTGTTTTTACAAAATAAGAGGGATGATAGTACCCATCCAGACGAGCAATAATTACCATGGAACATAGGGTCGCATTCCACTCTGAAAGGCAGAAAAGATTAAAGTCGAAACGCGTCGAGCATGAACAAGTCATCGCTGGACCCACTGGACTTTTTCTTCTGGGGGCACATGAAATCTTTAGTGTACCAGACGCCTGTGGACTCGGCTGAAGATCTCGTAGCGAGAATCGGTGTTGCCGCAGACAAAATGAACACACAACACCAGGAATCTTCGAGAGCCAGTCATTCCTTCGCTGGTGTGAACTGTGCAACGACATGCGTGGCCGCCACTTTGAGCACTTGCTGTGAGTTTTTCTCTGATCAATCAATCAGATTGTGCAACTTTTGGTATCGTTCATTCGCTTTCCCAACACTGTTGTAAGTTCAATTCTAATTTGACTATTTTCTGCCTCTCAGAGTGGAATGCGACCCTATGTTCCATGGTAATTATGGCTCGTCTGGATGGGTACTATCATCCCTCTTATTTTGTAAAAACAATTTAGACTCACCCTGTATAAGTAAATGCACTAAATGATTGAAATGAACAAAAGTAATATTACATAGACTCTGCATCCCGTTCGACATCTGGGTCATGGTGGTCCGGTTGGAAGAGTAAGACTAGCAACCGGAGGGTTGAGTGTTCGATTCCAATCAAAGACCTACGTGTACAAAGGGGGCTGGTGCACGTTAAATCTGTCGCGGCCTCAAATGTCCTTATGTTGGCGTGGTGTGGAAGTTTGGAGAGTGCTTGCTCAGGTGTGACCCGTCATATGACCGTGGTACAAAAATATGTGGTGTTGTCCTCGGATCTTTCACTTTGGGTTTGATCCCGGACCCTTGCCAATAACCTGTTGTGTTGCTCCAGTGCTAGTGATCACAAAATTTATAAAGTGAGCATAGTAATCAAATGTTCATGTTTAAAGATCATGAGTAAAATAGTTGCAGTATTGTTTCGATGTTGCTTAGTGTCTTGCCTTTTGGAAATAAAAAATTTCATCTACAAATCGTTATTTGGATTGACCGCCATATTGGATGACGCGCAAGCGGAAGTGCAGGTAGCAAACCTACAACGGGTTACCATATTACAAAATTATCGCAAATTGGCGATGGTACCGTGTTCTTGTATCTAACCCAGCATTGTCAGCAATAAACGCAACGGAAACCGAAGTATTCAGATAGATTTGTAGAAGTATCAAAAAACATAGGTCTCATCAAAATCAACGGTATCAAATGGAAGTCGGTGTACAGCGCTCGATACGGCCAACTCTGTAACCACCCACACCCAGTTTCAAATAGAAGAATAGAAATTTTGTCAATTCCGTGTTCTTGAATTTTACTTTTATTTTAAACTTTCAGTAAAATTAGTTTTACATAAGGGTTTAAAGTTATCAATTAGTAAAATGTATGGTATTAAAGAGAGAGAGAGAACACGGTCCCTTCGCCAAATTGGCGACGAAAATTTTCGTCGCCAGTTGGCTGTTACGAAAGGCCGCCATATTGGATATCTTGCACTGCACCCAAGTAGAAGTGTAGAGCTTGCATATAACCTACGATGGTTTACCTCAATACAAAATTATTACCATTATGGTAGGCAGGCAGTTGGATTAACGTCGCACTGGAGCAACACGACGGCCTATTGACGACCGTCCGAAATGCATCCCGAAGGGGAAGGGAACGCCTCGTAATTTTGAATTCCGGTCAAATGCGAAATCAACACCTGTGCTGGCACCCCACTCTCCAAACTTCCACACCACGACAGATTTAGCGGTCATCGGCCTCGACGTAAACGACGGTCTTTGGTTGGATCGAGTTTCAAACTCTCAACCCTCCAGTTATTAATCCGCTAACCTTCCGAACAGGCCAATTATCCATATAGTAATTATTGTCAATTTGTAAATTATTATAATACGTTTGTGTAAAGCTTTCAATAAACATATTTGATTTAGTCCATGTAACTCTGGTTCCCTAAAGCAGTTTAATCCACATTACCGACTAGAGCACACTACCAGAAAGTCCTGTCTGCCAACATCTCTCGTGGTACCCCGAAACGATTACAATAACACCTGTCACTACAACCACCCCACCCCAAAACAACACACGTAATTAACTAATGGGTTTCTGTGTTCTGAAAGGACAATTAGTGCTACTACATTTGAAAGCCCTATGGGGTATAGTTTGGGAGCATTCCTATGAGAGTAAATATATATACTTGATTATATGGCAATAGTTGTATACACACATTAAAGATGCATTGGTATGTTCAGTGTAGGGAAATTGTTCTTCGGTTTGTGTTTTCGGTATTCGAATACAGGGTCTCCTCGACTTACGACCGATTGACAGGTCGTAAGTCGAACTAGTCGTAAGTCGGATTTATATTCTTCAACACTATTTTCATTCAAACAGGTTTTAAAAATTGTACATAAAACATAAAAATTCAATCTATGTACATATAATTATTGTACATAATGTGAAAAATACATAATATGTACTCTATTGTATCTTTTTGACACTATCCAATGAAGTTATCTTTCTCTATTTACTATTTTTATTTATTTATTTTTAGTAGTCGTAAGTGCGGATGGGATAAGTCGCATAGGTCGTAAGCCGAGAAGGTGTATCCACTCAAGGTAGCTAATCACAACTTTTGACGTGACCACGTTAACTCTCCTGGTTGTCTCGACGAGGTATTTAGTTGTTAGCAAAACTGACCAGATCTTGAAGGATAAGATATCCCTTAATTAAAAAACTGACCAGCTCTTGATGAATAAGATATTTCATAATAAAAAAACTGACCAGCTCTTGATGGATAAGATTTCATAATGAAAAAAACCTTGATGGATAAGATATCTCATAATTAAAAAAAACTTGACCAGATCTTGATGGATAAGACATCTAATAATTAAAAAAAAACTTGACCAGATCTTGATGGATAAGACATCTAATAATTAAAAAAAACTTGACCAGATCTTGTTCTCGTAAAAAAAATTATTGCACTACCTGGTGATGAGATATCTCGAAAAATTAGTTAAATTGATCAGATCATGATGGAAGGAGCTCGTCAAAACCACTTGGAGGGTTCAAATAAGACCACTACAAGGTTGCCAGTATGGAAACCTGAGTGTTACGAAAATATGGGTAACAAGTTTGGTCTAATAATTTTTACTTTAGCAATACAAATCAAACCACTAGTGTCAGTCGATAGCTGATGGAAGGTATGTAGGCAATTAATCAACGTCGCACTGGAGCATCACAACGGGGTACTGGATACGGTCCGGGATTGACCCCCGAAGAGAATGATCCGAGGATAACACCACATAATTTTGAATCGCGGACAGATGACGAGGTCACACCTGAGCTGGCACCTCACTCTCCAAACTTCCACACCACGCCAACGTGAGGATATTTAAGGCCACGACAGATCTAAAGTGAATCAGCCGCCTTTGTACACGACGGTCTTGGGTTGGATTCGAACTCGCAACCCTGCAGATAGCTGAGGGAACAAAGACTTATTAGTGAGCTTGAGTTCGTTTAGCGATAGGCGGAAAGGGGGCTCCGTTTCGGAAACTTTCCACTGCGCAGCGTAAACTTCAAATCATTATAAATCGGGACTGCGAAACGCTATGAGGTCAAAATTGGTCTCAAACGAAAACTGATGTCGAGATGTCTTCAAGTGATTTTGACGACTCGTCCTTCAAAATCTGACCAATTTTTCTGATGACAACTCGTTATCAAGGTATTGCCGATTTGATTTTTGATGATAAGATAAAGATATAGCGTTTTTTTTCTAATAACGAGATATCTCGTCCACCATAATCTGGTTAGTTTTTCTAATCACGAGATTGGTCGTCCTTAGCAAATCTGACTGTCGTTCAGACTACAATCATGAGGGTTGAGACATTAGATATGGAATCGAATAATGTTTTTGAAACGCATTTGAAAAATTGCACAATGTCTGCATATAATCGTCGAAAAGCCAAGAAGAAATACATCGAACGACTACGCGCAAAAGCAACTCGTCAGCTTTCGATAAACACTGAATTGATTACTCAACGTGGTTTTCTTTCATTAACTACACCTAAATAAATAATATGCACTGACGAGATGTATTCACGTAAAACCTGGCAACCGTGCACCAACGAAGAGTACGGACCGCGGTAGCCCGGTTGGAAGAGTAACGGATTAACAACCGGACACCTGACAAGACCTCATCCATTAATATTTGGTCAGCTTCATTACTGAGGAGATACCTAATCAAAACAACTAAGAGGATTGCTAAGAATAAAAACAAACAAGTTTGAACGACATTTTTACTGGACAATATTTTTAGTTTTCCAATAGTTTTCACAACAGGCACCTGTTTAATACAGTGATCAACATAATGATGCAGCGTTATCGAGTTATAGGGTTCGTATTTATAAACTTATTATTTCATTAGACCATCGTAGTTTCTAATCTATCTAATAGGGGAAAGGAATTATTTCGCTGTAATTTGAAACCTAAGTCGAATCTAACGTTTTGATTACGTAACGCTGTATCGTAGAAAATACTAGCTGAATTACGCGAAGTTGTTCGGGTTGAATTGTTTATAATTCATCGTAATGTTACTCAATATTATTCCTATGGAGATTTCGAATTGTTTTAGCCCCTCCCTGCAGACCCAGGACAAATCGAACGGGGTTAATATATAACCTAAATGTCCCACAGAATTCTACAGGATGAATGTACCAAATTGAGTGTGAATTGGTCTGACATTGATCGTATAAATATGCAATATTATTCCTGAAGATTTTGAATTGTTTTTAGCCCCCTGTACCATATCGACGATAAAAAAGACCACTTTCTATGAAAATAATCTTATATTATCATAAAAAATTACATTCCAATAATAAAGCTACAGTAAAACAATGAACAAACGGGCTACATAAACGATATGATTATAAAAACGTTTGTAAATAAAAGATCTAATAAACTATTCTAAAAAGAACTCCAAGGTCATCTTGAGAGGTGTCTCCCGTAGATGTTAACTCTGACGTCATCAGCACAGCCAGACCGGGAGAGAGCGCCCCCTAGCAAGTGCTCTGTACAGGATGACGGTACGTTACAACCCTCTGCACACCCAAGACGAATAGAACGAGGCTTAATATGTAGCCCACGTTACCCACAGGGTTCCAAAGAATACGTGTACCAAATTAGGTGTAGATTGAACAAACGGTGTAGATTTGTATAGAGAACAGACAGATAAGAAGTCTGCTTTATATGTATAGATATTAGGTAATATCAAAACTAATGCGTTTTTCCTTCTAACTCACTAGATTTATGAGTAGAGTAGTTAGTTTTCCTTTCCACTTACAACACACATGACCAAATAACCACATCTATTAGTTAAAAGAATCCAAAGAGCAAATCTATTGGGAAAAATGGTCAAAACTGGTTAGAAATCATGTATGGAAGTCTACAGTTTGCAGGAGAGATATATGAATACGAACCCCGAAGAGGGTTAAAATTACGCAAAAAAAGAAATCATCTTTCAACTCTAATCTAAAAGATGTATTTAGTAGGAGTATTTACAACTTGTTCCAAGTCTTATTTTTTCCTTCATGGTTGTATTTCTCTCCCCCCCCCCTTTCTGTGTCAGTAAAATCTTTCATTGTGAATGCATCCATTTCTTGATGTTTGTCTTGTGATAGGATCAGCTTGACCAAACATGACCCTTGCGCCATAAAACCCAATCCAATCTATTTTTAAGTTTTTAATACCCTGACGAAAGAAGCTCTTGTTTTTTAATCCAAAGAAAAAATCGAACTCCCTTCGAACATCATATTCCGACGTCAAAGAAGTTCGATTAAGGAGTTTTTGAAGGCTTCAGAAGATGGTATATTCTGATGGTGTCATGTCGGAGAAATATGATGGATGAGTTATAATTTCCCATTCAAATTGAACTGTCATGATTCTTAGTTTCTCGTATCATGGGAGGTTGCACATTGTCAAGATGAAAAAACTCTGCCCTTTCTGTTATCACATGTATTTTTGCATCAAAAACTTGCATTATCCATGTCAGTTCGCAATACAGCTCTTTTGTGACGGATAGATTTCCAGAAAGCAGCTCATAATACAAGCAACGCTTGATAACCATCATAGCGTTTATTTCTCAACTCTTAACCAAGTGGTTTTAACGAGATATCCTTCCATAAAGATCTGAACTATTTGCTAATGACGACATATTTCGTCATCAAGATAGTGTCGATTTTTTATGGTAACGAGATCAAGTCCTGGTCAGTTCAATTGACGAGATACCTCGTCTTACAAGAATTGGTCTATTTTGCTAATGATACATCTTCGAGAGAACTACCAGGAGTGTTAAATGCACTTGTGAAAAAGTAAACCCGAGCACAACTACTTAACCCTCCAAATGGTTTATACAAGATATCTCATTCATCAAGATCTGACTAATTTAAATAAGGAACGAGATATCTCGTCATCAAAATATTGCCGATTTTTTTATGATGACAAGGATCAAGATCTGGTCAGTTTTCTTCAATTGACGAGATATCTCGTCCTATAAGAATTGGTCTGTTTTGCTAATGATACATCTTCGAGAGAACTACCAGGAGTGTTAAATGCACGTGTGAAAAAGTAAACCCGAGCACAATTACGTAGCCCTCCAAATGGTTTATACATGATATCTCATTCATCAAGATCTGACCAATTTAAATAAGGAACGAGATATCTCGTCATCAAAATATTGCCGATTTTTTTTATGATGACGAGGTCAAGATCTGGTCTGTTTTCTTCAATTGACGAGATATCTCGTCTATCAAGATCTGGTCAGATTCGTTTCCTAATGACGAGATGTCTTGTCGAGGAGGATTAACCATAAGACATTTTGACCAATAAGTAAAACCGCATTTTTTATGACCCAGTACTAGAGTTCATCTTTAAGAACCCGAGGGTACATTTATCTAGTAAATATTAAATTAACTTATTGAACGCAAAAAATAGCAACACAAAAACTTTCTCGTTTCTCTAATGGATTCCAAGCAAATTTTTTTAAATGGGTGTCACGAAGACTTAGAATCTCGCCTTCTCAATTTCCACATTCTTTCCAAGACCCCTCGAAAGCAAAACCATCCAATTAAAAACTCCTCTAACCAGTTTCAAAATACGACCGTTCTAGAACGTATACCACGTAATCCCTCAGGTCATCTGTTAAAACTGCGAGAATTGGAATCGTTGATAAAAATGTTCTACGCTACGGGCCAAATATCCAATCAAATTATATTTGGAAGCTTTCGAACTGGTTGCAAGTCCCTTGCTGCTCTTGGAATGCATGACGAGGATGGAGTGCATTCGAAGGTTCTCTAAATATCTTTTGGAATAAATAAATTCGCAGAATAACCGCAGAATGAATTATTTTCTGTAATAATGCAACTATTTTTTGATAGAGAAAATATGAATATCAACAAGATTGTTTTATTTCTGGTATTCTTCAACTAGGAGTTCGAATATTCGATTTGTCGATTTTGTAGTGTGAAGAAATTTAAATGTTGTAATAAAGTATGAAAGAATGCTTAGGTAATATTATAGAGCTTCAAGACTAAGTGAAAAGGAATATTTTCTAAACATTTTCTGAAATTATTACCTTAATCTGACTCTTAAAAGTGAAACCCTTTTAAGTTAAAAGTTGACCCTTTTCGAAATATTTTTTGGTAGGTAGGTATTTTAATTAACGCCCGCACTGGTGCGACACAACAGGCTATTGGTGACAGTTCAGGATCAATCAAGAAGGGAAATATTCGAGGACAACACCTCTTATGTCCTCGACGATCAGATGACGAAATCAACACCGGTAGAGTACGATGCCAACGCCTGAGTTGGTATTCTACTTTCCAAACCTCCACACCAAGCCAACATGAGGACATTTAAGGCAACGGTAAGTACCGTTCTCCAGCCTCCACGTATACGATGATCTTTGGTTTTATCAAAGTTCGAACTCGCATCAATCCGGTCGTTAATCCGAGACTCTACCAACTGAGCTACCGCGTCATCGGATATACTTGAGGAATGGCTAATAATAACAAAAGAATGAACTATCTTCTTCAATAATGTACAATGGAAGAAATTTTATAGCATTGTGACGAAGCATCTTACACTCCTTTTCCCGGAGGTGTTCCTCTCCCCTTTTCAGACTATGGAGGCGCCGATCAGCCCAGCAGCCATGGTTCGGTGCCGGGGCACAAAAGGTGAATGGGAACCGAAGCCCCTTCATCTCTGCCGACGCTCCCAGGGTTTTGAAGGAATTCGGGGACAGTTCGTCTCGGCGGCGCCCGAACATTCTGGAACTCATGAGAAAAAAAAAGAAAAATCCACCAGGAGGAGAACTTTGACCAATGGGGGACGAGAGGACGTCCCCCACCGCCTTTTGCCGACCCGAGTCCGGAGAGGATGAAGGGAGACGACGCTAGAACTTCAACGGTGTTGGGAGTGTCTCTCAGAGGTCCCAGAAAGGGTACCGCCTTTAAGTCCCGTTGCGGGCAAATTTGTTTTCTGTACTGTACATATTTCATGAACTGGAGATATTTCTTTGTTATTAAATAATCCAGAAAGCAGTACAACCATTAGTACTCATTTATACGATTTCCCACCACATAGTGTGAAGACGCTAAAGCCATTAATTATATTTCTATTGGTGGCAGCTTATCGGATGCGGATTTTCGTTAAATCAAATCTGCGGACCCGTTCGTCGTTACTGTACTGAACTCTATAGTCAACTACAGCGTAAGCCTCGTCCCAGACGTTTGAAGGAGAGCAGTCGACTTCAGCGTGAGCCGGGCGCTAAACTCTTCAAAGGAGCCGATCCAGATATCTGAAATCAGCGAGTCAACTACAGCGTGAGCCGGGTGCTAAACTCTTCAAAGGAGCTGTTCCAGACCCCTGAAATCAGCGAGTCAACTACAGCGTGTGCCGCGTCCAGACGTTTGAAGGAGCGCAGTCAACTCCAGCGGTGAGCCGAGCGACGGAGTGGAATCTTGGACCCGACCTTGCGAGATTGATGACAAGGGAGCCTGATGTTCTGATGTGGGAAAAGGTAGGCCTATTTGGAGATTTTTCCTTTGAGAGGCATAATTCTATGTAGTTTTCCAAATTGTTAGCGAGAGAGTTTATATTCAGTGAAAGTAGGGTAAAACTTTAGTGTTTAATTTAATTTAATGGCATTAGCAATTGTGTTTTCAGTATATTTTGTTAAAGTTAAATTTACTTCAGAGTGATACCTAGTGTGGGAATTTGTACATCTAAGAAAGTAAGGTTTATTATTGTGCATTGTGTGATTAGTAGATGATAAGAACTCAGTTTTGAAATCTAGTTGACAACTTTTCTTCGTAGTAGAGAATTTATTTTTGATCTAGTAAGAAATTGTAGAAGTTTAGTGTGTATCATTGAGAGTACCCTTTAGGTAATATTAATTCATTTAGGGTAAAATATGGCTTATTTAAAAAAGCAGAAAAAGCAGGTCTTATTATTATTAGCGGCAGAATTTGAAGTTAGCGTATCTAGCTCAGATGTTGTTAAAAATATCATTCGGTCCATATTGAGTGCACCGGATTATGATGAGGAGACCGGAATAGCTTTTGTGGATAGGATTTCGGATGAATTAGAACAAGAACGTCTTGATAAAGTAGCAGAACAAGAACGTCTTGATAGTTTAGCAGAGCGGGAGCGCGCGCATGAGTTGGAGAAATTAAAAATTAATGCTTCATTTGGGAACGCAAGTTTGGCGTTAACTACTACGCCAGCTGAGGAAATTGTTAGGCGCGTAAATTTAAAGGACTTAGTGCCTAAATTTGATCCCAAGGTGTTGGACATCGCCCTATTTTTCATGATTTTTGAGCGGCAAGCGAACAAAGAAAGTGTGCCAGAAAACAAGTGGGTGTCCCAATTAATTCCTTTATTGCCTGCGGATGTTTCTGAAATTATAGTTAAAATACCAAGGGAATGGAATGATGATTATTATCATGTTAAAAAGGTGTTATTAAAGAGATTTAGACTCAGCTCCGGAGACCTGAGAATTAAATTCGAAGAACATGGAAGAAAGGTTGGGGCGTCATGGTCAGATCTTGTGTTTGAATTAAAAGGGTATTTAGACAATTGGCTGGAGTCGGTTGAGGTGACTGATTTTGATTCACTTAAGGAGTTAATGCTGGTAGAGCAACTTAAAAGGAGAGCGTCGCCCGCAGCCCGATACCATTATCTAGATCAATGGGAAGAATTCAAAAAGGCGTCGGATTTGGCGGTTAAACTTGACCATTACGAGAGCGTCCGGCGTAATTATAAAATGAAGGAAGTCAGAACATGGGAAAAACGTCCCTTTGGTAAAGAAAGGAATGACTATGCCTCCGTGAAGGACAGGCGCGAGTTTAAAAACGGGGAAGGAAAGCCCAGGGAGAAAGAGCGAGGAAAAGGAGATGCTTTAATCACGGAAAATAAGGGTTTTGATAGGAAAAAACCAGTAGTCTGTTTTTTGTGCAATGAGCCAGGTCACATTAGGCCCCTCTGTCCCCAGTTAGCAAAAAGAAGATTAGAAGGGTTGAATAATCTGAGTGGGTTAAGCGAGAGTTTTAGACCTTTCATCAGCACTATATCTGTAAATGGAATAGAACGAAGTTGTTTGCGTGACAGTGGAAGCGGCATTGATGTATGCGTGAGGAGTTGGATTGATCCAGAGGATTTTACGGGTGAAGTAATTTGGTTACGCCAACCTTTAGACCCCGAATGCAAGTGTCTGCCGTTAGCGAGAGTTGAGCTAGAAGGGGATTTCGGGAAAGTTGTAACGAAGGTCGCCGTGAAATCGGATGCTTTGGATCAGGGTTACTATTTATTAGGGAACAAAACTGCCCAACTTTTAGAAGATAATAGGAAAAACCCAACCCCTATTAATGCCATTACGCGAAGTAGGGCGAGGGAAGAGCAGCGAGCTCAAGTAGTCGAAGGCGCAAATGAAACGAGAGCTTCCATTCATAATTCGTCACAGAGCCCTGAGGAGGAAGAACTACCCTTTCCCCCGGAGTTGTCCATGCAGGAGAATAATAGTTTGGCTGGAGTATCGTCCCGGGAGTTCGAATCGGCACAGAGGAACTGTGATTCTTTGAAATCGTGTTGGGAACTTTCCGAGAAAGGGGAGGAATTCCAGGTATTGAAGGGAAAATTAACGCGTGTGGTGGAGTCGAAGCGGGGAGAAAAAAGAGTACAGTTATGCATTCCCTTAAAGTATCGGGAGAAAATTATGGTATTGTGCCACGAGGATGTAGCTGGTCATTTGGGGGCGACCAAAACGAAGGATAGGGTTTTAAGGCAATTTTACTGGCCACGGTGTTACCCCGAGTTAGAGTCCTGGGTAAAAAATTGTCATGAATGCCAGAAAGTCGGCAAAAACATCGATAAGAGGAAGGCCCCTATGAAGCTGGTTCCCGTTATTTCGGAGATTTTCTCCAAAATAAATATTGACGCGGTGGGTCCCCTTCCAGAGAGCACAAAACAAAACAAATACATAATCACAGCGATTTGTTTAGCCTCTAAATATCCCGAAGCTATTCCCGTTCCGGATATTACGTCGGCGAATGTAATTAACGCTCTAATTATGGTTTTTTCACGCATGGGATTTCCTAAAGAAGTCCAAAGCGACTTGGGAAGGTCCTTCACCAGTGTTTTATCATCAGAGTTTTTTAAAAGATTCGGGATTCATGTGACTCACAGTTCAGTGTGCCACCCCCAAAGCAACCCTGTTGAGAGATTTCATTCCTCGGTTAAGAGGGTTCTCAAAGTGTTGTGTTTGGAGACGGGAGAGGACTGGGAGCATAATTTGCCAGCGGCTTTGTTTGCTCTTCGAACTGTTACTCACGAAAGTACGGGGTTTAGCCCGGCGGAATTAGTGCACGGACGGAATCTTCGTACCCCCCAGACTTTGATTTTTGAAAATTGGTTAGAGCCGGATAACTCGGATCCAAATGTAGTCGAGTATATTTTGGGAATAACCAATAGGCTAAAAAAATGGATGGAGCTTGCGGCCGAACAAATGACCGACAAGCAGGGCAAACGAAAATTGTGGTATGACAGGAATGCCGTATCGCGGGTTTTTAGGGTTGGAGATCAGGTGCTGGTATTGTCCACGTCGAAGTTAAACAAGATGGCAGTGAACTGGATAGGGCCAGGGACTGTGACCAGTAAAATCTCCGATACAAATTATCTGGTGGACCTCCCAGAGAAAAGGGATAAATCCACAATATACCATGTGAACCTCATTAAGCCCTATTTCAAGCGACCCGAATGTGTTAATTTGATAATGGACGAGGAGAGTGAAGAGGTGGAGCAGGAGGCAGAAATACCTTACCCCTTACCCGATCCTACCCAATTTGATCTCCAGGAGATGATAAGAGAGAGCGCTTTGGTGGAAAGGTTAACGGTGGAACAGATAGGGAGTTTTGGGTGCATGTTGCGAAATCATAGCAAGGTGTTCTCCTCAGACCCGGGTTCTACGCCCCTGTTAGAGATGGATATCAAGCTTACCAGTAGTGAGCCCGTTAGAGCTAGGCCCTACCGCATGTCTCCTAGACAAACAGAAATTTTGAGGGAGGAGATTACAAGACTCTTGGATTTAGGGGTGATAGAAGTGGGGCAGTCCGATTACGCATCGCCCATGATTCTGGTAGAAAGTCAGGGAAAACCACCACGTCCTTGTGTGGACTACCGGCGATTGAATGCCATTACCAGAATCCAGTCGTTTCCTCTCCCCAATATAGACGAGGTAGTAGAGCGGGTTAGTGCCGCACCTTATATAACGGTGATGGATTTAACGAAAGGTTACTTTCAAATTCCTTTGAAAAAAAGTGCGCAGAGGTACGCCGTTTTTGTGACGCCATTTGGAGCGTTTATTCCCAAAAAGATGATGTTTGGGCTGGTGAACGCTCCCTTTTATTTTTGCAAGCTAATGGCTCAGGTTTTGGGAGGTTTGGAGAGAATTGCATCTCCTTATATTGATGACATTGCAATTTATTCAAAAACATTCGAAGATCACGTTAAGGATGTGAGTTCGGTATTGGATAGGTTGTTAGAGGCACGGCTTACTGTAAAGCCTTCTAAGTGCAAATTTGCGCAAGACCATGTTAGGTTTTTGGGTCACGAAGTGGGAAGTGGCAAACGCTCCCCTAGTGAAGCAAAAATTAGGGCCATTCATGAATTCCCCAGCCCAACAACGAAGACGCAAATTAGGTCGTTTTTAGGGTTGAGTGGCTATTATGCCAAGTACGTCCAAAATTACAGCGTCATCGCGGTCCCCTTAACAAATGCATTGAAAGGGAAAAACCGGAAAGAGAAGGTAGATTGGAATGAGGAGTGTCAGGCGGCTTTCGAGGCACTGAAGAATGCTTTAGTAACCAAGCCCGTCTTGTATGCTCCGGATTATTCGAGAGAGTTCACGATGCAAACGGATGCCAGCGATTCCGGTGTGGGTGTTGTTTTGTCCCAAAAGATCGGGGAGGATGAGCACCCCATAATTTATCTCAGTAAGAAGTTTTCGAGAGCAGAGCGAAACTACGCAGTGGTCGAACGCGAGCTCGCAGCCATCGTCTATGGTGTAAGGAAACTCCACTACTATCTGGACGGTCAACTTTTTGTTATAGAGACGGACCACGACCCCCTGACCTACCTGAATAAAATGATTGGGACGAATGGTCGTTTAACTCGATGGGCCCTGTTTCTACAACAGTACCGATTTGAGGTAAGACATAAGCCGGGGAGCAAAAATTGCAACGCGGATGGTCTCAGTAGAGCTGGAAATCAGAAAATTTAGGAAGGTATCCAAAACCAAGACATCATCAATTTTATTTTTACTTGTATTTTTAGGTGTTATTTTCGTTAATATTATGTAATGTAAATATTTGTTAGTTGGTATGTAAAGATTTGTCACTAGATCGCACAACTGAGATTTAGTTTCGAAACCCAAATTTGTATTTCCGAAGCATGTTATTTTGGTTAAAACTCAATGTTTAGTATGAGTTGAGGATTCCGGGGATTCGGGTGAATGCCTCTCAGGGGACTATCTTAAGATGGGCTTACTTTCAGGTTTAGCCGAGGTTTCCAGGTTACCTTGGAAACTTCGTCTTTATGGGGGGAGGAGTTGTGACGAAGCATCTTACACTCCTTTTCCCGGAGGTGTTCCTCTCCCCTTTTCAGACTATGGAGGCGCCGATCAGCCCAGCAGCCATGGTTCGGTGCCGGGGCACAAAAGGTGAATGGGAACCGAAGCCCCTTCATCTCTGCCGACGCTCCCAGGGTTTTGAAGGAATTCGGGGACAGTTCGTCTCGGCGGCGCCCGAACATTCTGGAACTCATGAGAAAAAAAAAGAAAAATCCACCAGGAGGAGAACTTTGACCAATGGGGGACGAGAGGACGTCCCCCACCGCCTTTTGCCGACCCGAGTCCGGAGAGGATGAAGGGAGACGACGCTAGAACTTCAACGGTGTTGGGAGTGTCTCTCAGAGGTCCCAGAAAGGGTACCGCCTTTAAGTCCCGTTGCGGGCAAATTTGTTTTCTGTACTGTACATATTTCATGAACTGGAGATATTTCTTTGTTATTAAATAATCCAGAAAGCAGTACAACCATTAGTACTCATTTATACGATTTCCCACCACATAGTGTGAAGACGCTACAGCATGTTTAAATATGATTAGTCTATACGGTGGAAATTCCTACAAGGTTTCTTTATTATTTCTGGCATTCTTCAATTAGGAGATTGAATATTCGAATTACTGATTTTGCAGGGATGGAAGAAAATTGAAAAGGTTGTAACAAAGTATAAAAGTTTTCAAAAATAATGTTGCAGTCCCTCGGGATTAGTTTAAAAATATTTTCTAAGTGAATTTCCCGAAATGTTTAGGCCAACTGACACATAAAATCGACCCCTTTTCAAATTAAATTTGGAAGTTTTTTAGGCAGGAGGTCCTTCCCTGCTTTTGGAATGCGTGACAAATATGGAGAGCATTGGATGGTTCCCAAAAAAATATTTTTGAATGAATAATCTATGAAAATACCCAATAGAAAAAGTATAGGGTATCGCTCTCTGCTTTATCGTTATGAGCGGTGCCGGTTTGTTGGGTGTACAGAGGCTGTTCGGACATTTTTTGAACGATTTTAATGGACTGAAGCTCAATTTTTTACATGAAATTTTTGTGTTTTAAATGTTCCATTTGATAGTTGTTAACTATCTTCCTACACCTTAATTTCCATGATAATGACTTTTGTAGTATCGACAGTGGTATTTTGTCCCATTCTTGCTCCACAGTTTTCCAGTCCTTGAATGGTTTTCGGTCGACGTTTCGATAATGCCCTTTATAAAAGTCCAAAAGCACAAAAGTCCATGGGTGAAACATCTAGAGATTTAGCAGGAATATCAGTAAAGGGTATTGGCTTGCTACCAATTTCTTGATACATTTTTTCCAAGAATTTAATGGTCGATTTAGATGTGTGGCTGCCTGCTTTATACTGATGCAGCTCTACTGATTGTTGGCACTGTGGGTAGAGATATGGTATTTCTTTTTTGAATAGTGGGGATAAAATAGGGTCTTGATAATATGTGAGTTGATTTTTACATTTCCCCCCTCTTTTTACTTTTAATTTTCCATTATATGCAAAACCGGCAACAATCATAAATCTCTTAGAGAAAGTTCTCACGTTCACTTTGCTATAGTCCTTTGACTTGGCGGATTCTCTTTAAAATTAAAGATCCTACCTTACAAATATTCTCAGAATTTTTTTTCCTTTTTGGAAGTATTTTTCCACTTTTACGTTTTTTCTCTTTCTCATTAATAATATTACTTATCGTACCTTTAGATATCGAAAAACCATGAGTTTTACAGCGTTTTTGAATAATTGAATAAGCATAACTCTCTTCGGAAAGAGAGGAAACATAGCCTTCTATCAATTGCTTATTTAAAAGCGCCATTTTGAAAGTAAACAAAACTCTGAGTTAGCAGACGATAAGTTATACTTTAACTATTTAACTGCTGCGAAAATAAAATTCTTTCGTAGCATACAACTTTTTACAGTTCGTCAAAATCGTCCAAAAAATGTCCGAACAGTCTCTGTATTAAACCATCGCTTATGGGACACTTCTTGTGATATTGAGATGTCACATACGGAAAACGTTTTTTTGAACTGAAACTATTTCTCTTCAAGAAAGTTTATCCAAATTTTTTCTGTCATTTTTGTTATATACAAAAGAGATTTTATGAAGCCATCGCTTATGTAACACACCTCTGGTCACATGGAAGATGTAACACCTTTGGTCGCATACGTAAAACATTTTTGGAATTGAAATTATCTCCCCCCTTTATGATAGCTTATCCCAAATACTTTTCAGTATCTGTGTGTGTGTGTGTCATATTCTTCTATACAAAAATATAAAATAAAACATTTTAAAACAAATCTGGTAGATAATTGAAATTGTAATTCCAAGTATTTTAAGGGGACGTCGTGGCTCAGTGGGTATGCCCACTGCGTTAGCAACCTTCGAGTTGTTGGCGGCGCAGGTTCGACTCCTGTCAGGTGAATTCCTCCCTGGGTGTATTTCTCTCTTCTCTGTCAGTAAAACTTTCATTGTGTGTGTCTATTACTTCATATTGTATGTCTTGTGTCTGTCGCAGCATGGCCAAATATGGCCTGTGCGCCACAAAACCCCAATCAAGTATTTTAAAATTTTAATTCAGATTCCATTACAAAACGATTAAACTCGTTGAAATCTACATTCGTTTTCCATGTTCAAAATTGAATTACTTGGTTTTGTTTAAAGATGAACTCAATAGGCAACATCTTTGTATGAACTGATACGGGTTTTCCATTCAGAAACTAAACCTCTGAATTTAAAAAGTGCTTAAATGATCCGATTACACGTAAATTACATGTAAGTTAGAACAAATTTTTAATGAAAATTTGTCAATATTATAATATTAATGCTAGAAAATATCGGAACTAATATTTTTGAAATATTAAGAACTATTTGCCGTAATGACAGAATGTCAAGGTTGAATACTTTACGAGTTCAAGCTATTCTTAAGTTACGTATTATACCTGTTTTCGTAAACAGTAATTTTCCTTTCTAAAAAACGCAGTCATATTGATCTACATTTTATTAAAAATTTCAATCAATAAACTTTGCTTTTTCTATACCAAAGATATTTACTGTTAAAACAAGCTCTTTGTTATTTCTCGTGCCATTAAATGGGAAAGTTTTCAAAAGAAAAGTATTTGCTGAAAAATACTTAATGATGAATATCGAATCAAATTAATTTTTCATTATTCCCTTAATGACGAGATGAAATTTATAAATACCGCATCCATGGTGTAAGAGGGCTATTTTAATAAAGTTAAGCAATTTTAAAAGCATTGGTAGAAAAACTAGTGCTCGACTAATCACCCTAGACTAATCATTTTTACAATTTGAGTTACGGAAATTTTACAGGGAAATAAATTAAGGGGCAATCATAATCACATCCAAGCTCAAAATTGATTTTTGTAGAATTCACCTTAGTATCATCTTTTGTTGTTTTGTCTTGTAGTAAGAATGTGATATATGGGAAAAGCATTATATGGATGGAAACGATGAATTCTATGAATGGAAACGATGAATTCTATGAATGGAAACGATGAATTCTATGAATGGAAACGATGGATTCTATGAATGGAAACGATGGATTCTATGAATGGAAACGATGGATTCTATGGATGGAAACGATTAATTCTATGAATGGAAACGATGAATTCTATAGATGGAAACGATGAATTCTATGAATGGAAACGATGAATTCTATGAATGGAAACGATGAATTCTATGAATGGAAACGATGAATTCTATGAATGGAAACAATGAATTACATGGATGGAAACGATTAATTCTATGAATGGAAACGATGAATTCTATGAATGGAAACAATGAATTACATGAATGGAAACGATTAATTCTACGGATGGAAACGATGAATTCTACGGATGGAAACGATGAATTCTATGGATGGAAACGATGAATTCTATGAATGGAAACGATGAATTATATGGATGGAAACGATGTATGCATGGAATGGATGGATTATATGCATGTATACGATTTTCATCCAAAGTGTTGTAGAAAAAAAAATTGCAGAAATCTAATAATATCTGCGAGCGAGTGCAAGCGATCTGAGAATTTAATCTTTGCGCGTGTGCAAGCGATTTGCGAATTATTATATTTATTATGCACACGCAAACGATATTGTTAATGTATAAGTAATTGTTAGATTTTTTTAATTTGCTTGTGCAAACTGTTACCACGCGATATGGATTGTGATAAAAAAATAATTTCGAAATTTAGAATGTGAGAGACGGAGTGAAAAAAGAAGTTGATCGTTGTTCTTTGTAATTTTGTGTCATCTTTTATTGAATGTTTAATTTTTCAATAAGCGTTCGTCTCGACGTATGCAACTAAAATGCTTCAACAATTTAATGCAATCGAACCGATATTCTGATCATACAAAAAGTGAATAGAGGGAGTATTCATCTGTAAGGAAACTTTGTTTCGGATCAAAACGTTACAGGTCCCTAGTTGTTAAAGAATATTTAAAAATATTTTTTCGAATACTAAAGTGCCTGTGTTTTCTGGGTTAAGTTAGGTATTTAATTAACCTGGCACTGGAGCAACACAACGGGCTATTGGCGACGTGATTTAATTGGGATCAATCCCCAAGGGAAAGATCGAGGACAACGAAACGTAATTTAAAACCACGATCAGATGACATGGTTAACACCTGAGCTGGCATCCCACTCTCCAAACCACCACACCAAAGTAGCATTTGTCTGGCAGAAAAGTGATTATTCTGGTCATTTTTTCCTTAGACAGTTCGACTACTGTAGTCTAGTTGGAAGAGCAACGGATTTCGAAACTAGGTCCAGCCAAAGACCGTCGTGTACACGGGGGCTAGTGCACGTCAAATCTGCCGTGATCTCAAATGTCCTCACGTTGGCGTGGTGTGGAAGTTTGGAGAATGGGGTGCCAGCTCAGGTGTTATCCTTGGATCTTTGACTTCGTGATTGATTCCGGACCGTCGCCAGTATCCCGTTGTGTTAATTAATTGCTTAACCTAATTAACTGTAGCAACATTATTAAGCATTTATTAAGGTTAGGTTAAGCAATTAATTAATTAGGAATTAATTAATTGCTTAACCTAACCTTAATAAATGTTTAATTTTTTAATAAGCGTTCGTCTCCATGTATATAGCCATGTATAGAGCTAACATCCAAATCAATCCACCCTATACGTCCTAACAATGACAAAACAATATTTAAAAATAATTTTCTTGAGAGAAAAGTGATTATTCTGATATTTTTTTCTTTCAACAGTTACCCATGTGTTTTCTCGAAACAACGATTTCTAGCATTCGTGGTTTAAAAGCGGTCGACGATCTAATGCTTCAAGAATAATCGGTAAAGATATAGCCTATAACTTAAGTTTTCGATAATTCCATACGTCATTAATCACAACAAAACGCTGCTTGGAATAATTTTTGCTAAATCAATGTCAAACATACTCAAGTTTCTAATAATTCATGGCTTGAATGTAATATATTTTGACAGTTTCGACACATCAGAGCAAATTCGAGTGTTTATTGTTTGTGAAATTTTACTGGAATTTTAAGGGGTGTCTGTTTTAAGTAATGAAGTTAGGTCTATGTAAGCAGACAGGTCTGAACTTTTAGCGTAGATCAGCTTAAAAGTTTAATACTTTGGAACAGAAAGTCTGTCACTTGTTCCGTTTAATTTGCACAGTAAAAAACAATTTGAAATTAGGCGTTAATGTTTAGTGTTGACTTGATAATGAGTGTTCATATAAACCAGCGTCTTCAAACTTTTTGACACGGAGCCTACATCTTATGGTACGTTAGATTAGGGGGGAAGCGATATAATTGTGGGACCGATTTCAACTCGCAATAAATCTGGGATTAACGGTGTACATTCGTTTTCTATCTTCTAATAATTCTAAGGGTATGTAGCCTTCCTTTCATAAAATAGTTAATTTCAAAGAACAAGGAAACAATTAAAGAACAGAGGAAGCGAAATTTCAGTACCGTAGTCAAAGTTAAATATGGAGCAAATGCAAACAATTTACAAAAGACCCATTTCCTGGCATTATCGACATACTTTGCTTCAGTAATCATCTTAACCCTCCAAGTGGTTTCGACGAGATATCTCGTCCATCAAAATTTAGTCAGTTTTGCTAATGACGTCGAGACAACCACTAGATTTTATATATTTCGTTTTCCCATACCAGATACTTCATAACAAAGATCAGGGGCCGTCATGTCTTAGTTGGTATACCCACTGCGCTAGCAACCTTCGAGTTGTAGTTGGAGGAGGTTCGATTCCTGTCAGGTTCATTACTACCGGGGTGTATTTCTCTCTTCGGTGTCAGTAAAACTTTCATTGTGTATGTCTGTGCATTACTTGATATTGTATGTCTTGAGTCTGGTGAAGTATGGTCAAATATTGCCTTTACACCATAAAACCCCAAAACCCAACCAACCAATCATTACAAAGATCAAGAAACAAAGAACAATATTCGCAGAATTTAAATTCCTCCAACGTCAATTATCCAGCAAATACAATTTGCAAAAGGTCTATTTTCTGGCAGTATTGATATTTTACATTCTTCATTTATTTCGTTTCCTTTATCATCTTAAAGTATTTCGTTTTTCCTTTCAAGAAAAGTATCTGAAGAATCAACAAAAGATAAAAAGAACAGTACTACCGCAATTTAAACTCCATCGTCAACTTCAGTTACGGAAAAAACCCAAATAATTTAAGAATTATATTCCTGGAAGTATCGACATTTTACATATTTTATTTCGTTTTTCAATCATCTTTAAGACATGTTTATCCTTGTAAGAAATTTCATCCCTAGAGATCAAGTAAAGAAACAAAGAAAAATGCTTGCACTACTTAAATTCCATCCACATCAATTATGGAGTAAATACAAACACTTTACAAATAACCTGTTTCTTCCTGGTATCTAAATTTCGTATGCTTGTCTATTTCGTTTCCCTGATCATCTTCACCCTCCAAGTGGTTGAGATATCTCATCCATAAAGATCTGACCAATTTTGCTTATTTGATGAGATGCCTCGTCATTAAAATACTGACGATTTTTTTTATAACGAGATCAAGATCTGGTCAGTTCTTTGTAATGACAAGATACCTCGTCTCTCGATATATCTGGTTAGTTTCGGCAGGGAAGGGATACCTCGTGGAGAGATAACCACCAAGAGGATTAATATAGTTCGTTTTCCTTCAAAAACCCCTCAAAGATCAAGTAAACAAATAAAGAACAATGCTGGAGCAATTTAAACTCCATCGTCATAATTTTTTTGTGCTTTTACAATTTAGAAATGAACTATTTCCTGGAAGCATCGACATTTCACATACCGTCAACCGGGTTGGATTTGACCACTTTTCAACTTTACACTTAAATTACTGGCATCTCCGGACTTAATTATGTGCAGAAACAAATTGTCACATTTCTGCGACGGGTAGTGGATGCCATTAGTGAATTTAAATTTTATTTACATGTATTACTCAGTCCGTAAAAAATTAAAAATTAGGTGGTCAAAGTAACGGCTGCAAAAGGGGCACCTTTGCCCACCCACGATTCTTCTGTATTCCAGGGCAGAAAAATCATTTTGGGGCAATCACACCCCACTGGGGTGTTAAAAGGACCATTATAGAAGAGTAAAAGTTTTTTTTTTCAAACAAGAAACATTTTTCACAAAAACATGAATAAAACATTAATATTCTAGTAAACTCAATGTAAATAAATGAACAATTAAGAAACTTGAACCTATTGTTCAAGTTCCTTAATTGTTCATTTATTTACATTGTTTACTAGAATATTAATGTTTTATTCATATTAAAATGCAAACCACTTAAAGAAACGAAAAATCATGTGAAAAATGAAACATCCCTTCTATCCCGTGGAGGATCAGCTTTAGTAACGATGCCCTGACTTTGGACGCTTGCCTTGTCCGGTCTTTCTGGGAATCTGAATGTCTTCCCTTTGTCTGATGTCCGCAAATAGGAGACTTCTAAGTCTTCGTCGTCGTAAATGTTGAGAATCTTCGGCATATAATATTTCACCGACTTCTTCCACAGAAATTTCACTATAATAAAGTCTCCAACATTGTATGTGGAAAGTTCAACAGAACGATCTGGTGATGTGCTTTCTTCATTTTCTCCCTAAATTATAGGTGGGCAAAGTGGATCCAATTTTTTTCACAAATCACGAGTCGACTGCGACCATCCTTTTTTCCTTAAATTTACATTTTTACAAAATAATAACATGTCGCTAATCCTTCATTACATGCCTCACAAGATGAAATAGCAACTTTGACTTACCTTAAGTTTTTGAAGGCTGCACAAAAACAAGTTTCAGCACAAACAAATTCAGTCATTTTGAGTTCTTATTAAAAAGTAACATGCGTGAAATAAGATATCTCTGTGGAGCTAAAACCTCAGTGTTACCAACGTTGCATCTTAGAAAGTTGAATAAAATACTCCGGGCGGCTCTGGCGGCAGTTTGGCCAACTTCTTTAACCTGGTAACTCTTTTTTACAAAAATTCGGAAAAGCCACCTCAGTTGACGGTACTTCTTATGGGTCCGGGGTAACCAGGTTGGAAGATTAGTGGATTAGCAACCGGTAAGTATAGGTAGGTATTCAAATTAACGTCACACTGGTGCAACACAACGGGTTATTGGTGACTGTCCGCGATCAATCCCAAAGTATTAGCAACCGGAGTGTTGCGATTTCGCAACTCAGTTCAACCAAAGACGGTCGTGTATGTGGGGGCTGGTGCTAAATCAGTCGTGGCCTCAAATATCCTCTCGTTGGTGTGGTGTGGAAGTTTGGAGAGCTAAGGTGTGACCTCGTCATCTGACCATGGTTAAAAATTACGAGGTGTTGTTCTCGGATCCTTCTCTTCGGGACTGATCCCAGAAAGTCGCCAATATCCCGTTGTGACGCTCCAGTGCGACGTCAATTCAACCATCTACCTACCATACTTCTTAACTTCTCAATCCCCTATTAAATTTTTTTATTTCAATTTTTGGATATTATTTTATATGCGTCGCAAAGATCAAGTAAATAAATTAATAATTTGATTTTTACTAAACAGCAACAGGAGGGTTACGAGTTCAAATCCAACCAAAGACCGTCGTGTGGAAAGGGGGGTGGCGCACGTTACATCAGTCGTGGCCTTAAATGTCCTCACATTGACGTGGTGTAAAGTTTGGAGAGTGGTGTGCCAGCTCAAGTGTTATCTCATCAGACCATGGTTTAAAATTACGTGGTGTTTTTCTCAGAATAATCCCGGACCGTTGCCAATAGCCCGTGTTTTTTTGCTCCAGTGTGACGTTAATTAAAATACCTACCTAAATAACAAATAAATCATACGCAAATTATCGAGCAAATGTAAACAATTTACAAAAACCTATTTCTTTCAGTATCAACATTTTACATACAAGGAAATACGAAAGGAAATAAAGTAAGAAAATCCATCTCAAAGATCAAGTAAGGAAATAAAGAACAATTCTAGCGCAATTTAAATTCCATCGTCAATTATCGAATAAATACAACCCCACTTTTTCGCAGTATCGGCTTTTATATACTTCTTTATTTAGTACAAAGGATTTCCATCAGATACTAACAGTATAAGTCTTCCTTTCCTCCTCTGGCAACATCTCACATTTGGAACTTTATTTCCTCTTAGAGAAAAGAGTAAATGCTCCCGTGACGTTCGATTAGAAAAAAGGACTTCTTTAACTACAAAGGAAAGAGACTCAGACAATCACCCTTTTGTGCCGCGATTTTCTTGTTTACACCCTAATGCGCAACGTCGAGTTCGTTTCCGGAATTCTTCCAGGATTTTGTATTTATTGGAGAATAAAAAACAAGTTGCCAGTTAACAGAAGTCTAAAATAATTCGAATTCTTACGCAATTATCCAGCGTAACGGACTGCTTCGATTTTAAATTATTTTTTAAAGAGTTTAAAGGCTATTTTGTTTGTGCTTCATGGCGAGTTCAGGAAATAAATTGGATGCTGATGTTAATCCGTTGGAATGATTCCAATGTGAATCGACTTGTTTCCCTTTAAAATTCGTTTTCTTTTATTCAAATGGGGCCCTCGTGGTTTAGTGGGTATGCCCACTGCGCTAGCAACCTTCGAGTTGTAGGCGGCGGAGTTTCGATTCTTGTCAGATGCATTCCCTCTGGGTGACTACCTATTTCTCTCTTCTGTGTCAGGGTGGCCCGGTTGGAAGAGTAACGGATTAGCAACCGGAGGATTGCGAGTTCGAATCCAACTAAACACCGTGTGTACAAAGGGGGCAGATGCACGTTAAATCGTTGACTTAAATGTTCTCACGTTGGAGTGGTGTGGAAGTTTGGAGAGTGGGGTGCCAGCTCAGGTAAAACCTCGTCATCTGACCGTGGTTTCAAATTATGTGTTGTCCTCGATCTTTCCCTTTGGGATTGATCCCGGACCGTCACCAATAGCCCGTTGTGTTGCTCCGGTGTGACGTTAATTAAAATACCTACCATTCTGTGTCAGTAAAAATTTCACTGTGTGTGTGTATTACTTAATATGGTATGTCTTATCTGGCGCAGCATGGCCAAATATGGCCGTTGCGCCATAAAATCCCCAAAACCAACCAGCCTTTCATTCGAAAGCACATACAGGGGCTGTGGTAGGTAGGTATTTTGATTAACGTCACACTGGAGCAACACAACGGGCTATTGGTGGTGGTTCGGTATCAATCCCAAAGGGAAAAATTCGAGGACAACACCTAAGCTAGCACCCTACTCTCCAAACTTCCACACCATCCGAAGATGAGGACATTTGAGGCCACGACAGATTTAACGTGCACCAGCCCCCTTTGTACACGACGGTCCTCGGTTGGATTCGAATTCGCAACCCTCTGGTTGCTAATCCTTTACTCTTCCAACCGGGCTACCGCTTCCCTTTACACTAAGGACACCACGTAATTTTGAACCAGTCAGATGACGACGCAACACCTGAGCTGGCGCTCCAGTCTCTAAACTTCCAAGCCAACGTAAGGACATCTGAGGCCACGGCAATTTAACGTGCACCCGCCCCCCTTTCTACACGATGGTCTTTGATTGGATTCGAACTCGCAAACCTCCGGTTGCTAATCCGTTACTCTTCCAACCGGGCTACCGGAGCGGCCAAATCTCTGAAGGTCATGCACGAATTATTCCACCATGCAACCTTCAGTTTTCTGTTTTGTTTCAAATCCCTTTGGCCAAGGTGAAACTAATACCAAGTCCAAAATACCAAGTCACCCGATGTACCTCCGAGTAATAAGACGCTTGCCTACATGTGTGTAGCAAATAACACCAAGCCTCCCTCCAGGGGTTAAGAAAAGGGTTCAGGCATCGGAACCACGACAAAGCACGTAGGTGTATGTAAATCAAACTATTGTGAAGGAGACTGAAATCAGATATAAGCCTTTGTAGAAATTTCACCTAATCCCTGCAATCCAAGTAGAAAAAACAAATTGTACCTTGCCTAGAACTGGTGACGGCTTAGGACAGGTTTTTGCATCAGAGGCTGGCCATTGCAGGGTGGTTTTGGAAGCAAAAATAATCCACGAAGAGGGTTAAATTTGAGGCAATGAAATTAAGAGATTTATACAAAAAAGATAACAAAAGTAAGAGCTTTATTAAAAAAAGTTAACAAAAGCAAGAGCTTTATTAAAAAAAGTTAACAAAAGCAAGAGCTTTATTCAAAAAAGTTAATAAAAGCAAGAGCTTTATTCAAAAAAGTTAACAAAAGTAAGAGCTTTATTCAAAAAAGATAACAAAAGTAAGGTTTATTCAAAAATTTAAATATAATAAGAGATAAATTTCGCTAAAAGTCAATTAACTGAAATAGTTAATTATTTCATATTTGTGTTACTTGAGAGTTATATTCTTCGCAGTTGCAGTTTAAAATATAATTACTCGGTAACTCCTTTCAGTCATTACATTGGGCGAAAATGCAGGGCTGACTCCAAAGTATCGAGCATGTTGTCCATGTAAATATTTATCTTGTAGATTGAGTTTATGTAAATTGAAATAAAATATTATTTATTTTTAAAAGATCAACCTAATTTTTTGTATTGTGTAGTATGGAGTGTACATAAACACTATTCGAAGTTTCATTGTGATGCATAGAAAACTAGGAGGTGCAGTTTATCGAAATTTGGCTATTTTCCCTCCCGATTTGAATACTTAAAGGGGTACTGTGCCCCATTAACAAAAATATTGTAATATTGTGATGCAAGGGCACATTGCAAGCGAGCATGGTTCGCTAGTGGAAGCGAGCACAAGCCTCAAAAAATGTTAGGTTCCGTAGAGGACGTTTTGTTGTCGACGGAGTTAAGAAGCGAATACTCGGGCCACATGTTGGATTGCGGAATAAATGCAGCAGACATAGGAAGTTTGAACGTTTGTCTATTGTGAATATTCAACAATTAATTCAGTTTTGAACGATTAAAGTGCAGTTTTGTTTTTATTGTTGCTGTTCAATATTACTGGCCCAAAGCTTGACCAGCACCGTAGAATTTCAACATTTTGCGGATCACCTCACCGAGCTGAGAGCACCTGAGCAATCTGTCACAAGGTCATTGAATACAGACATCTCTTATCTACATGACGCCATATTTATCTTCTGGACGTTTTTTCTGGAGTTCCAAAATCAGAAGACAAAACAGTTTTAACGCTTTTTCATAACACTCGGCTTTTCATGCATGCCCCCAGTACCGATTTTAAAGAAGTATTTCTCCACAAAAAGTAAGGATCACTTCTTGAGCATGTGCAATGTCCTTAAAAGATAATACACACAACTCAATTCTTAACAACGCTTACCTTAAGGGCATATGAAGAATATCCTAAAACATAAAATCTGTTTAAAACAGGCAGTGGAAAAAGTTAATACTTTGTCATATAAAAATAAGATTTTAAGAGGTAATGTAGAGTTGAGAACTCGCGTGTTTGAAGAGCAATAAATTACTTTCGCATCACTGAAAACAGCTTACACTTATGTCTTCATTAAAAACTCAAAATTGCGTTCAAAGCATATATCTTCACTTCGTTTAACCAGGTGGAATGAATGAGCTTTCGTCTTTACTCTCTTCACTTCAACTCAAAGGAGTTTTCTTATCAAATAAAGTTTTATTAGTTTTTAAGAGCAGATAAGTATTACAACACATTAAAAAGCCCCCCACTTGTAAAAGTTTATAAAAAATACTAGTAATTTTTATAATACAGCGCTGTGGAAGTTTTGTAAAAAAAAACTTAAATTGCCATGAGATTCTATTTCATTATCAAACACTGCAGATCGGAAGCAAAAACTATAGATTCCGGAAAATTATATCTTCAAAAAATATATTTACCGATAGTAACGCAATAACCCAATTGGAAGAGTAGTGGGTTAGCAACCAGAGGGTTTCGAATTCGAAACTCGGTCCAGCCAAAGACCGTTGTGTACGCTGAGGCTGGTGCACGTTAAATCTGTCGTAGCCTCAAACGATCTCACGTTGACGTGGTGTGAAAGCTTGGAGAGTGGGGTGCCAGCTCAAATGTCCACGAAAGTTAACCTTCGGGATTGATAACGTACCGTTGCCAGTCCAGTAACCCGTTGTGTTATTCAAGTGCGACGTTAATAAACTACTTACCGATAGTAATGATGGTGAGTTTTGAAAATTTAGGGAATTAAATTAAATATTCTAGTTTGTGTCGATAATCCAGTAGCTGTAAATTGCATTTCCGATTACTGTTAAACTGAAAATCACCTAAAAAGGAAACTAAAGCAGAAAAGCGAATTTCCCAACTTTAACCCTTTCGCCCCGACTTTTGCATGACCAAAATTTAACTCTGAAAAGTAGTTTAATTTAGTAGTTTTTGCTCTTTAAGACGGACGACCGTACTTTCGCGTTCTTTTTGTGTTTGCTTTCTCCCTTCCAACATTTATTAGTTGCTCAGCTAAGGTGACCATGAATGGTATTTGGTATTTGGTATTTTTAATTAACGTCACACTGGAGCAACACAACGGGCTATTGGTGACGGTCCGGGATCAATCCCAGAGGGAAAGTCCGAGGACAACACCACGTAATTTTGAACCGCGGTCAGATGACGAGGCAACACCTGAGCTGGCACCCCACTCTCCAAACTTCCACACCACGCCAACGTGAGGACATTTGAGGCCACGACAGATTTAACGTGCACCAGCCCCCTTTGTACACGACGGTGTTTGGCTGGATTCGAACTCGCAACCCTTCGGTTGCTAGTCCGTTACTCTTCCAACCGGGCCACCGCGGCCCTGACCATGAATGATAATAGTGGTTCTGTTTTATGTTCCACATCACACTTCGTAATCCATGCATTCACAACAGAAATCATAACTAAAAACCTTTTTCCACCACTTGTCTGATTTTCTGCCATGACCCTGAAAAGTAGCCATTTCATCACAGCGGTCAACTACATTCATGTACATATTATAGTGGGAAATGGCTTCAGGGCAACTAACGTCTAATTTTGTACCATCTTTTTGTTTCCGGTCACTCATTCATCAGAATGTGAATGGGCGTGCTCAAAACCATAAGTCCGCCATTTGCAATCTGCAAGTATTACCAAGTTTCTTTAGTCATATTTTTATTCCCTAATTCCTTAAGAACACTGAAAACGTAAAAACCCATTCAAAAGTGAGATTTATTTACCCAATCTAATCTCTGGGACGTATATGCCCATTAGGCCCGAAAGGGTTAAAGCATTTTGAAACGTATCCTTAGTGTAAAGGGAAGCGGTCGCCCGGTTGGAAGAGTAACGGATTAGCAACCGGAGGGTTGCGAGTTCGAATCCAACCAAAGACCGTCGTGTACAAAGGAGGCTGGTGCACATTAAATCTGCCATGGCATCAAATGCCCTCACCTTGGCATGGTGTGGAAGTTTGGAGAGTAGGGTGCTAGTTTAGGTGTTGTCCTCGAAACTTTCCCTTTGGGATTGATCCCGGACCGTCACCAATAGCCCGTTGTGTTGCTCCAGTATGACGTTAATTGAAATACCTACCTTAGTGTAAAATCTGATAAATAATTTTTTTTATTTAAAGTCGGATAGAAGAATTTCCTAACTTTAAAGTTTTGAAGTAAAGTTTTTCTAACAAACACTCTAATAAAAAATAATCTTCCGCACTTTAGGTCCAGACGAAGTAATGCACCTTTAACCCCTCAGATGGTTGACTCGACAAGATATCTCGTCATTAGCAAATTGACCAGATTTTGATGGGAGAGATATCTCATTGAAACCTCTTGAAAGGTTAAGGAAATCCTCATAATTTCAATTTACATAATTCATTGAGTCCACTGATATTTTGAATAGTAGTTTATTGCATATGTTACCGGCAATGTATGAAACGCCGGCATTCTATAGAATACCTAGGCATTTTATAGAATGCCCGGCGTTTTTAGGCAAAGTATGAAATATCAGAATTATTATATACTTTCCCTAGGCATTGTATATAATACCTAGGCATTGTATATAATACCTAGGCATTCTATAGAATGACAAATGCTATTTAGGCAAAGTATGTAAAAAAGGTCATGATAAGGTTATTATTTAAAAACCTCTCATTCCTCAAAAATACAAATGTTATTTTGAAAAAATAATGAAAGAGTGCCATTAAAAAAAACTTTTATTCAAAATACGTAAAACAAAATTAAAGTTGTACAAAACAAAATTTTTATGCCTTTCTTATTAAAGAAAACAAAATAAAATATGAACCTACTTGTTACACCAAGAAAGGAAATAATTTTATTTTGAATTACACTTAATTTTCGACGAGTAATGAAGAATCGGAGATGTATTTCATACATTGTTGGTTTGTCATTTGGCATTCTATAGAATGTCTAGGAAATGTGTGAAATATTAATCGTTTCATACATTGCCGGCCAGTTTTCGGCATTCTATAAAATGCTTAGGTATTCTATAGAATGCCGGATTTCAAACTTTGCCGGTAACACATTGACAAACAAAATTGAAAGAAACATTTTCTTTAGAACAGGATATATTTAAAACGTCAAATGGAATTGTTAGAAATATTCGCACATATTTAATAAAAAACAAAAATACATTTGAATAAATCCTCATTTAATAAAATCCTCATAAATTCAATTTACATAACGCATCGAGTCCATTAATATTTTGAATCGATTCAAGAAAATTTCAAACTAGTAAAATGTCGGCGTAAAACCTTTTCCCACCAACTTACCTTAAATAAAAAAATAAAAGGACGCGAACGTAAAATCCCGTGAACTTATTTCTCCAGTCGCATTGAAATATCTGCATAAAGCTACTAGTTCCGACTAGTCTATGGCGGAATAAGATTACGATAATGTAGGTCCTGACTAGTCTACCTTATATCCTGAATTCCAATTTCTGATTACGGCACTTTTGCATAAGCAAGGAATGGGAATAAAATTCCCGTTCAGTTTTCAGTTTCCCTTCGGGGAAGAAACGGGAGAAAAATGGCGATTTATTCGACACAAAAAAACATCTGATTCGGTCTAAAGACTAGTCTTAGTTTTCTTTTCCGACATAAAAAATACAGTTCAAATGGGAAAGCAATTTTTTCCCTGGATAAAATTTTCCTATTTTTTATGCACCGCTAATTTCACGAGCCAGTTCTCCCAACTTTTCCCCAAAATATTCCGGATTTGAGAAGAGAAAGGATTCGCATTTTTCCAGTTGCGAGCGGGAAATGTTGCCACCGGCTGTTTTGCAAATGATGAGTTTTTTGTTGGACCTTCAGTTCGTAGTTCCAAAGAATGACGCTAGAGCGTGCTGTGTATTTTTCTTCACAGTATTTGCATCGGAATGTATGTAAAATACTGGGTTCGCATTACCCTGGCCCCTTTTAAATGAAAAGCAGAACCAATATTTATGTAATAACCGCGAAACTGTTTTCTTTCGTGGTTTTCAGAGTGTGCAGTTTTCCGATGCTATTAACTTTTTGTGTGTTATTTTTGGCTTTGGGGAAAAGCTGTTATTTGTTTACGATCGATTTGTTGTTTTCGTTTTGTGTATTATAGCCAGGAAAGTATTACAAGGACTTTTTATCATAAGAAACACAATGAAAAAGTATATTAGATATCTAAAAATATAGGCCCGTTTCCAACTTAAAAACGAATTGTTATATCTTTGAGATATAATATATATTACGTTCATGTGATCAATCGTTTATATTAATAATAACCTGCTGATATTAAAAATAACCAAATAAAAAGGTTAAAGTGAATAATTTATATTTATAAGAATGTATTACATGAATAAGTGATAATTAATAATAAGCAGCTATGAACCAATGTAATAATTTTCAATACGTTCAGTTTGAGTAAATGTAGTGTAAAAATGTTATGTAATGCAAAACTGTTATCTATTGTAGTGTAATGTAAAAAGTCCAAAACCCTCTGTAATTCGAAGTACAACAAAAGCTCTTCCGGCAAAAATAATTTATTATTAACCCTTTAATGGCGACATACTTATAAGAACTCATTTATGTAATAAATAATGAATGTATCTTATAAATAAAAGTAATAAATATTATTAAAACATGTTTTTATATATTAAATCCACCAGACTTCATTGGTAATCATTAATATTTACCGGTAAATGTAATTATTACGCGTTATTAATCATAAAGAAAACTAAGAAACTGACTAAAAGAAACGATTATTATTAAAATTAGCCGGCTATTATTAATATTTGCTGGATTTATTACATGAACCGTATATAAAAATGGGGGATATATACACATATATGAAAACGGGGAGGTTATAGATTATTTACTTAGTATGATTGCCTGGCATAGCATCTACATTTATACATTTACAGCCAGGAATATGTCCAGTGCGGAGAGATTATCGATGTGGCTTGGGGCCACTTTTTAGAACGTTTCGCATTATAAGAGGAGAGTTCCTAAGTGACACATAGAGTTTAATAGATGCATTTGTCTAAGTGAATTTGCAATAAAAATGTATTTTTCATTGTTGGAAATTTTTAAGGTGAAACAGAAGTATACACAACTACCATTGGACCATGATAGGTGCTATGAGCTTCATAGACTCAAAACGTTATTAGCTCACAAAGATTTAACGGCTTTTGTATGTAGTTAGAACTAAGGAACAAGACCTTTATTCAATGTAAAACGGGAAGAAAAAACTAAGGATACCTTAAACCTATTAACACTCATAGCCAACTGAAAAACAACATCGAATACATTCATGAGATCGTAGGGTACTTTTAAAAGTGGAACGGAAGTACATTCAATTACTCTTCGGCCATGATAGACGCGAACTCCAGAATTTTGCAAAAGTTATTCGTTTACGATATATTTAGTTTTCTTTTTTTGTGTGTTGTAGCTAGAAAACGGAAAGAGATGAATAGGGCAGTAAACTGCGATACTGAATTTTTAGAGTGACTAATGCTATTCTTACCGTACACATATCCCGATATCATTTGATAAAACCTTTTCATTTCATTTGCAGTGATTATGATAAGTGTGAAAGAATACACCAAACATGCTACTCTCAGATTATTTGTCAATGAAATATCTTAGAATTAATTTGCTATTTTATCTTGTACTAAAAATGAAATTACTGCAAATTAATCTATTTACCTTTGAAATCAAGCACTTACCATCTAAGTTGAATAAAAAAATTTGGAATAGTGGAATTAATGTGTGGTGGCGTTATCAGCTGTTGTCGAGGAGGATTTTGGTTCGGTTGGTTGGTGGGACGAGTTCTTACCCCGGGTGGAAACTAGCCTAGTTACGTCCCTGAAGGCAATACTTGAGCTGGAACCCCACTCTCCAAATTTCCACACCACGCCAATTAAAATAATTGTAAATAGGATTTTTGATTGCGTATATGGAAACCGAACGCTTATTAAAAATAACATTTATTAAGAAAAATAAAGACGATGCAAAATTATAATGAAAATCGATCAACTCTCTTTTTCAATCAGTTTCGCCATTCTTCTCAATTCCAAATTAATTTTTTATCGCATTCCAATCATGGTTACCGTTCACAATATAAGCGCTTGTGCTTGCATAATAAATATAAAAATATAAGCATTCTCGGATCGTTTGCAACGCGCAAAAAAAAATTAATACAAATTAAATTCTTGGATCGTTTGTACGAGCGTAATAAAAATTTAATTCACGAATCGGTTTTCACGCGCGTAATAAAAATTAAATTTTCGGATCGCTTGCACGAACGCAATACAAATTAAATTCACAGATTGTTTGCTCGCCATAATAAAAATTAAATTCGTGTTTGTTGACGCAACAAAGAATTATTTTAGAATTATTTATTGAATACAAAAAAACAATCATCCAACCCACTTTGTTAACATGTTAACAAATTAAGAAAACATACGGTCTATCCGACTAATCTCTCGAACAGAGATGAACACAGAAGAATGAATAGTTCAGACAGGAAGAGAATACATACAGTGGCTCCCAAAAGTGTTCGTACAGTTTAAAAATTTGTAGAAAAAGCGCTGTAGCCTGGAATTGAATTCGAATATAAAGTCCAATATCTTTTCATGTCATCTCCATGTGATTCTGAATAAAACCTCACATTTTTTTAAATATTGACTTATTTTCTTTTTATAAAAATGAAAATGCAAGGAGGCAGAGAAAGAACACTTCACATAAGTGATCGTATCGTACTCCGAAACATTTTAGGATGAATTCATAAATAAAATTATCGTCTTAGCTTTTTTTATTTTTGCATTGTGGTGACATTTAAAAAATTGTTTGGCATTAATCTTTGCTGGCTTCATAATATTCTATTTATTATTTAAAAATGGCTCGTAGTCGTAAGGAAACAATGAACAGCATTCGAAAATTGATTATTTTTCATCATAGTAGTGGTAAATCAGTTCAAAATATCACTAAATTAGTAAATTTATCCCATTTTATGGTGCAGTATGTGATAAAACGCTTTAAAGAAAATCGGATCGAAAACAAGGTAAGAAAAGGTCGTCCGGCAAAGTTAACTCAACGTGATCAGAGATTTATAGTTTGAAAATTTGTGAAAAATCCGCGTTTTAGTGCTGTAAAAATTTCTACAGAATTTACTGAAAAATTGTCTACTTCAATTTCATCTGAAACTGTTCGACGGGTGCTCAGATCAGCTGGATTAAATGGGCATTCTGCCCGAAGAAAATTTTCTGTAAGTGCGAAAAATAGAAAGCTTAGGCTTTCCTTCGCAAAATCAATGATAAATAAGCCCGAAACGTATTGGAATCATGTCTTATTTGCAGATCAAAGCAAATTTAACATGTTTGGTTCCGATGGGCGTATAATTGTATGGAGAAGAAAAAATGAGGAACTTAATCCCAAGAAAGTTGGAACATTAAAGCATGGCGGTGGAGGTGTCCTTGTGTGGGGGTGCATGTCAGCATCAGGACTAGGTAATTTGGTATTTATTGATGGCATAATGAATCATGCTCTTTATTTAAATATTTTAAAAGACAAATTAAAATTATCAGCCCAAAATTTGGGTATTGGAAACAAGTTTCTTTTTTATCAAGATAACGATCCTAAGCACACGGCTCTCAACGTTAGCCTCTGGTGTCTATAATTGTCCACAAGTTCTGAAAGCACCACCTCAGTCACCGGATTTAAACCCAATAGAATACATTTGGAGAGAACTGGAGATTAGAGTACGAAGATACGACATTAAAACGAAAAGTGAACTAAAAACAGTAATGATTGAAGAATGGAGGAACATTGATGCAGAAATTAATACCAGTGGAAGAAAAACTGTCTGAAAAAGACTGACATCAGACGGCACAAACTACTGACGTATATTGGGCTGAAAACGACCGACCCTGTTTAATAGAAAACAACAATCGGCCCCATCAGTCGATATCAGACCTAAATTTATTTATAGAAAATTTTATTTAAAGCATCTTGAAATTTATTAATTAATAAAGGTTTAGTTAAATAATCTACCCGACTATCTTTGGTGCCAACGATTTATTTTAATGGAATTTTCTCCCACTAGATTCCGAATAAAATTGCAACGAATATCAATAAGCTTTGTCTTAAAATTTTCCATTGTATTTTTAGCAAAACATATAGCAGCTTGATTATCACAGAAATGATTTGGTATGATGGAATTGGGAATAAGATCTAATTCACTTATTACTCTAGAAAACCAAATAGATTCTTTTACGGTCTCACAGAACCACAAATTCAGATTCCATGGATGATAGAGCAATACACTTCCGTTTGCTTGATCTCCATGCAAATGCTACAGTTGGTCCAACTCAGTTTTACAAAACCCAACTGTTTCAAAATATCAAGTTCAAAATTTCACTCCTCCACTTTGGTGTAACCGTAGATTGCTTTATTTAGAAAACACACCTTGTTTTCTGACCCTTTTACATGACCAGGTGGTTGTCTCATAAATTGGTTCTTTCAATTTACCATCATGATATGCAGATTTAATATCTAACTGAACATTATGCGAATCCAATACAGACACTAATAGTATAAAAAGTAAGGCTTAATCCTAGTATACGTTACACGGTGGATTTGGCGACATTGGCGATGTTTGGGAGGGTGATAAAGTTTGCAATCTGTAGTTGTAGATTTGGCGAGATTCGGTGGGTTATTGCTTTTTATCCATTTGCATTTTGGAATTCATGGTGTGATTTTGCGGTTGAGCTTGAGATATGTAAATTCGTGAGCTTAAAGATGGCTGAATATTTAAATACGAAATTTTTGATTTATATGCTTTTTTCATGGTATGTTTATGTATTTGCCATTTTCAGGTTACGATTTTCTATGTTTTTGCCTACGCCAATTCTTGGCGACAATCGTAAAAACGTCATTTCGGCGTTGGCGACAATCGTAAAAACGTCATTTCGGCGTTGGCGACATTTTTCAAAATCGTGCCAAACGTGTAACGTATACTAGGATTTTACCAACCCTTGTGCCACTAACTTGGCTTTATGTTTTTCGGATTATTTCTTTCATCCAATTTGATATTAAAAACATACTTCTAATTATTGGAGCATTGAAAGATGGATCAACAAGATCCCAAACCTGTCGATCTTTCATTATTTGGAGTTCGTCGGCCATTGCAGCATCCCAATTGTCCTTGTTTAGACTGCTGCATTTCTTCAAATGATTTAGGCATTTCAACATTATAACAATCGTGAAAAATATCGTCCATTTGATCACTTAAAGGATCAGTTTATCTTTTAAAATAACAAACATTCATAGAATATAAATCATTTTTAGCCTTTACAATGCCTATATATATATATATATATATATATATATATATATATATATATATATATATATATATATATATATATATATATATATATATATATATATATATATATATATATATATATATATATATATATATATATGTATATATATATATATATATATATATATATATATATATGTATATATATATATGTATATATATATATATATATATATATATATATATATATATATATATATATATATATATATATATATATATATATATATATATATATATATATATATATATATATATATATATATATATATATATATATATATATATATATATATATATATATATATATATATATATATGTATATATATATATATATCAGGTGTTAAACAAAATTTATCGGGATTAAATTCTATTTTATATTCTTCACAATATTTTCTAGCGTCATTTAAAGATCTAAATTTTGTGCTTGAATTTGGAGGATAGTAATATACATCAATTCTATCACTCAGTGTGCGTGTTCTTTCTACCCTTTCCCATTCATTTATATTTAGAGGACTTAAAATATTTGAAGTTTCGATTTTAACCTCTTCGGTCTGACTTTTATTTGAACAGTCACCATTGGATTCAATTGGTTCGTTAAAAGCCACGTTTATGTTAAATATAGCTTAATCTGAGAATTTACTTTGACCAAAGAATTCACACCGTTTTTAGTTTCATCAATTTTGACATGGATTGTTTCAATTACATTACGTTCCTTGGGAATAAATATCCTGTAGCCTTTCGTGCTTGTAGCGTAGCCCACCAAAATTCCAGGCTTTGCACGAGGCTGAATTTTATTCCTTTAAACTTTAGTAATATGCACAAACGCGAGATCCAAATATTTTGAAATGTTTCACGGAGGGTTTGTGACCACTCCATACTTCAATAGGAGTTAACCCCTGTTAGTTTATGCTCACATCTATTTTTGATGTGCGCAAATGCCACGAGGGCTTCCCCCCAATCGTGGTTGCAACCCACTGTCTTGGAGCATGGCACGTACTCCGTCCATGGCTGTTCTATTAATTTTTCAGCCACCCCATTCTGTTCACTAGTATACCTAGATGTACGCTCATGTTTAATACCCAACTTACTAAGAAAACTTTTAAAATCTGACAAAACTCTAGCCCATTGTCTGTCCGGCAACACTTCAATTTGGAATATTTGTCTCCCTTTCTACTTTAGCTAGATATTTCGTGAAACAGTCAAACATCTGTTTTACTTTTGATTATGTATGCCTCTACTTTACGCTAGTAGTCATCAATGATTGACAAAAAATACTTTTACCCACCAAAAGAATTTACAGGAGCAGGTCCCCACAAATCCATATAAACTCTTTCAAGGATTTTAGTAGCCAGTCGCTTGTACGTAAAATTTGTCTTTAATGATACCCTGGTTGATTTAGCAATTTTACATAGTACATCACAATTTTTATCCTCAGTTTTAGAACATAATTTTTCAATTCCTTTTACCGAGTTATTTTTACTCATATGCTCTATGAGGGGAATGTTAACATGACCGAATCTCCGGTGAATAGTATTAATATTTAAAGCAACGTTAACAGATTCGTTACATGTTTTAGGATATCCACGTACTATATACAATTTATCAATTAAATGTACAGCAAAGAAATATTTATCATTTTTCGTATATACAACCATTTTACTATCACCCCAGATAATTTTATATCCAGTAATATCTATGTTTTAACCACCAATTAAGTTTCTGCACATATTAGGGTTGTACAAGACATTTTTCAAACTAATGTTGGCATTACCTGAAATGTCCTTTAACACAAAGTCGATGACTCCAAATCCAAAGACTTTCGAAGTAGTCTTTGTCTCCGATGAGAACAGACGAAGGTGTAGTATAGTTGAAATTATGAAACTAGTCTCTGGTTAAAGCAATCCAACGTGGCAGCTGAATCGATGAGAAACTCTCCAAGATTTTTATCAGCTGAAGTGGTTGCCAGTGCAATATGCGTGTCAGCAAAAAATGCGCCATTTTCGTCTTTTTCCAGTTTCTTCTTGAATCGTCTATTCTTAAAGAATCGGTCTTCCGTGTGTCCCGGATTGCGACAGTATCCGCACTGCCCCAGACGAAAAGATCCGTCACTATGATTTGAAACTTTATTAGGGTCCAGTTCGCCTCCACTGCGTTCGTATTAGTTTTATTCTTCCCCGCATTCGATGACTTACTCTTGGCAGCGTAGGCGTTTCCAACTACGACGTAATCTTTGCCATCGTCTTTTCGTTTCAATTCGATTCTTCCAGCTTCCGTAAGAAGTTGCTTTGTAACTTTATCGACAGTAAAGTCTTTATCTTCGACTTTGTACGTTTGTTGAACTAAGTTATAATCCGGAGGTAACCTTCGTATTAGCTGAAAGCAAACAAGTAACTCTGGAATCAACCCGGATTCTCTTACTTGCCATTTTTCGGTAATTTACTTGCTGAATATTCCGATGGTTTTTTCCTCAGAGTCGTACCGCATTTCGAAAAACTCGTCTACCAGTTTGGCCAATCTTGCTCGAGAGGTAGGCTCGAAGTTGCACTTCAAGGTGTCCTAAGTAGTTTTGCCGTCCTCGGTATCTGCAATCAGGGTGTGAAACTTCCTCTCAATGCCTTGGCAGATTGTAATATACGCCCTCTGCTTCCTCCAAAGAAATTATCTTTTCTCTTTCAGATTCAGTTTCCGGATACAGCTTAGCTTCTCGTTACGAATTCCCAGCATCCACGGTCCATCAGTATAACTTTTATGTCTGTTTTCCAAGTTATGTAAATGAAGCCTACCAACTTTAAAAAGGAAAATATTTCAGGGAACTCAGCCATCGCTTTTGTTGAAAATAAAAAAGTTCAACTTCCTAAATTCCCAATTTTATTATCAAATTTACGTGGTCGGGTTGGGCTGGGCCCATAACCCTGTTTCTGTTGACGCAACAAAGAATTCTTTTATTAGAATAATTTATTGAATACAAAAACAATCATCCAACCCACTTGGTTAACATGATAACAAATTAAGAAAAACATACGGTCTATCCGGCTAATCTCTCGAACAGAGATGAACACAGAAGAACGAATAGTTCACGAATACCACGTAAATTTGATAATAACAGGAAGAGAATACATATATACATGTTCATAATCGCCACAGCTAATAGGAACCGGTGGAAGAAAAACTCTGAAAAAGAATGACCAGACGGCACAAACTACTGATGTATATTGGACTGACAACGACCGACCCTGTTTAATAGAAACCAACAATTTGCGAATCGTTTTCAGGCGCACACAAAAAATGCAATTCTCGGATCGTTTGCAACGCGCAATAAAAATACAATTCTCGGACCGTTTGCAACGCGCTATAAAAATGAATACAAATTAAATTTTTGGATCGTTCGCACGCGCATAATAAAAATTAACTTCGCGAATCGTTTGCACGCGCGTAATAAAAATTAAATTTTCGGATCGTTTGCACGCGCGCAGTAAAAATTAAATTCACAGATCGTTTGCATGCCGTAATAAAAATTGAACTCGCGAATCGTTTTCAGACGCGCAATAAAAATACAATTCTCAGATCGTTTGCAACGCGCAATAAAAATGAATACAAATTAAATTCGTGGATCGTTTGCACGCGCGTAATAAAAATTAAATTCACAGATCGTTTGCACGCCGTAATAAAAATTAAACTCGCGAATCGTTTTCAGACGCGCAATAAAAATACAATTCTCAGATCGTTTGCAACGCGCAATAAAAATGAATACAAATTAAATTCGTGGATCGTTTGTAAGCGCGTAAAAAAACTAAATTCTCGAATCGTTAACACGAGCGCGATAAAAATTAAATTTTCGTATCGCTTGCACGCGCTCACAATGTTTTCGCGTTTAACTTTTCTCTGGGAGGCAATAGGATCAGCATTCTGTACTTCGTGATTGGAAAGGAAAACTTGGTCTGTAACGAGGAATTTTCAAATCCGGACAACCGCTACATGAAACTTTTCGTCAATCTAGTTAGGCGCACTTTATCCAACTCTTCTCAGACCCATAATTCGTTCCTGAAACTTTTATTCCTTTAGTTGGGGTCCTCCGTGTAAAGAAACGTGTGGAGAAGTGACATTTTCTATCCGATGTCATAACACGAGTTGGTGACAGCTCGTTTCCTCTTCCAAGATGTCGTGACACCGTGTTTTCCCTACGGAATGATTTATTCCCCTTCTGTGAAAGGGACATTCCCTGGAGAAATCCCTCACATGTGTACTTTGCGTAAAAGACCATTTTCGCAGCTGCTTTTTGTAAACCAAAGGGTAAGGTATATCATAGGAAAAGGAATCTTGAGAACGCACACAAAAGAACTCATGTTTTCCCAATCCCGGAATTATATTCGGAAATTGGCTTGACTGAAATTCCTTGAAATGACACTATCTGTTTGCATGGTTTCTTATTACATGACTCTTTTCTGCATGATCACATCACATGACACTTATTTTTACGTGGTGCTTATATTTACATTCATTTATTCCATGGAACATATTTTTTTGACTATTTTTAAGACACTATTGTTTAAGACACTATTGTTTACATATTACATAAAATTTATATTTACGTGATCATTGATAACAGGACACTTATTTTCAAATGGTTACCCCATGAAACTTATTTTTACACGATTATTTATTCCATGATAGTTTTTTCTTGCATAACACTTATTTTGACTTGAATACGTCTTTAAAATCGGAACAATACTGGGTGGCATGCAAGAAAAGACGAGCGTTACAAAAAAAAACGCTACAACTGTTTTCTCTTATGATTTGAGAACTAGAAAAACATCCAGAAGATAAAAATATAATGTCGTATAGACAAAGGATTTCCGTACCTGACATGCCCTTTGGACCGAATTCGCAGGCGCACTGAACGCGTGGAGGGAGTCCGCAATATGTCGAAATTCTACGGTGCTGGGCTAACTTTGGGCCAGTGTAACTTTTGATTGGGTGATGCGAGGACTGTGTGCGTAAGTGGTATCATTCGAAAGCTACCAAACTACGCTTCTAAATAATACTTTACAACAGAAATCTCTCAACAACAATAAATATCAAATTGCACTTTAATCGTTCAAACTGTAAATGAATTGTTGAATATTTACACAATAAACAATCGTTCAAAATTTTTATATCTGCTACATTCATTCCACATTCCAACAACAGGCCCGAGTATTCACGTGAAAACTACGTTTTGTGCCCTCGACATAATCTAAAAGATTTTATGATTGTGTATTTTTGACTTATTTTTTACATGCTTGTTTGTCACATAACACTTAATTTTCACATGCTAATTTATTACATGAAACTTATAATGGAATGAACCTGGAGTAGCTCTAACCATTGACAAATTTTCAATTCAGATGTTAAAACATAAAATTTACATACACCCAAGTGCAGACACATACATTTAAAATATCTCACGGGCAAAGGTTACAAGGGTGTGTTCATAATATTAGCCGACCTGAAACTGTCTTCGTTCTCGCTTTCTCTTCGGCAACAGTTCTGAGGTTTATAGCTCCGCTGCTGGCGCTGCGCTCGTAGTTCACTCGTTACAGACTTATTTATTTCATGGATATTATTATTGGTTGATTGGGTTTAATGTTGCAATGATGGATACCGTTTGTACGTTCAGTGTTGATAAATATTTAACACAAGTATTTAAGTAGTCAAAAAATTTAAAAATAATGACAAAATATGCAGGTTGCATCTAATTTGTTACGATTCCCAACACAATTACAAGCTTAATTTACAAATAGTTACTTCCTGAAGAGATTTTTTTCAGAAAAAAAAACAATGCTTCCCGCGTTAAAACCTAATTTGATTTAACGCCGTTTTGCCAATCATTGGCTTTAATTTTTAATATTATTGGTGTGCTGAAATTGCATTCAAGAAACATGCCAAGGTACACCACAAAATGGGGTTAACAAAAATCAACCGTCCTATGTACTTAGTTTTACAGGAACTCTCATATGAACTTCAGTTCGATCACAGGCGTGGATAAAATTTAGCAAGTCAAGTTCCATTTGAGATTGTGGAAGCATTTCTTATTGATCGATATTTGATAGTCACTTTCATTTAAGGCCAAGTTGCCATCGCTATTTTTGGATGCGATTTCGGAACTTAAGTCATCTTCCAATCGTAATGAGGATTGTGACATCAAATCCAATTCCTGTTTTTGTCACTTCCAATTTCCAGGCATTTTCAACTTCTTTGCTTCAGATGGGGCTGAAGTCGTTTAACCTTTTTTTATCAACATTGCCTATTATTGTTTTCTAGATGACTTCCGATTAACAATAAAATGGTCTTCTGTAACAGGATTCTGTTTTCTCTATTTCAATTCACGTTTGCAAGGTATGGAAGTTTGGAGAGTGGGGTGCCAGCTCAGGTGTTGACCCCGTCATCTGACCGTGGTTCAAAATTACGAGGTGTTGTCCTCTGATCTTTCCCTTGGGGTTTGATCCCGGACCGTTGTCGATAGCCCGTTGTGTTGCTACAGTGCGACGTTAATTCAGCTACCTAATAACCAAAAGGTATTTTCTATTTCCGTATGGCGAAAAATTCTTAAGTATGGCAAATGTTTGAAAAAATTTCTATCCAATCTGGCGTAGTTAAACATTATCCTCTAGTGTAGTTAAACATTAGAAGTTTCAAGAAATGACAAATAAAATGAAAACAAAATAATGAAAATGGTCCATATACTCGTATATATATATATATATATATATATATATATATATATATAATAAAAACAATCAAATTACAGAATATACAAAACATTAAAACGTAAAATAATAGAAATGCAGACCAGCAAAATGCCAAAAGATCAAAAAGTCAAAATATTAGAAATGCAGACCAGCAAAATGCCAAAAGATCAAAAGGCAGATAAGTAAAAAGCCAAAAAACCAAAAAAGTTGGGGGTAAAAAATAGTCAAGCAGAATCCAGAAGGCAGAACTGTCCATGTATGCGCGCTAAAGCTGCAGACACAACATGGAAAGTAAAATAATTCAAAATTACAAACCAAAACAAAGAGAAATCCAAAAATTTTAAAATCAAGAAATTTAAGAAAATTTTGAAAAAAATGATGGAAGTGTTGGTGGATCAGGGCGTCATCAGGGAGGAGCCTCACCCAGTCAACACAATAGGGTGTTTTCTGCATGTGAGCGGCAGTATACCAAAAGTAGCTCACACACCCCTCCAAACACCATAAGAAAATAAATTAGAAAAACAAAAATTAGAAAAACAAAACCAGGGACAACCAAGGACACATACCAAAGATAATATAATACAAAATTAAAATTAAATTAAAATTAAAAATTAAATTTAAATTTAAAAGGAGAAAACAAACCTACCCAAATAGATTGACCTAAGATCGACAACAACCCGCCGCAAACTACATGAGGACCGCCAACAAATGCCATTCATAACGCCGTATATCAGAAATCGGAACCGCAATTCCGACACGGAACCCCGACTCGAAATTCCGACTCGGAATTCCGAACCGGAACATCGGAATCGGAAGTCGAAAAAATAGTGTTCAAATCCAGTTTTTTTAAATTGATAGTCAACAGGATAGTCTCCGAAATAAGCTATTAAATAATATTAGTTATCTTAAATCTTTCAAAAATAATCCTATAAAAAGAGTGAGGGTATTTATTATTAAGAAGTGTGTTAATGAGATTATTACATTGCAAAAGAAGGTTAGATTTAGAGTTGCAAATTTTATTGAAACGTATCAGTTGACCAGCGATTGTATTGTAATAAATTTTTTTAGAAATATTAGAATCCCAATATATCAATTTAAAAACCGGAAATTCAAAATCATCTCTCTTATCATAAATATTAATATCAGTTTTATTATTTAAAGTATATATATTCAAATCTAGAAAGACGGCTTTATTGTTATCTGAATTGGTTTTCAATAAATATAATTCATCAGGGTAAATCGAATTCCAAAGGTTAGCAAAATTGGTATCATTGAAAACAATTAAATCATCAATATATCTAAAGGCAGAATTAATTTGTAGGCAAAAAATTTTTTCATAATAATGAAGAAATAAATTAGCAAGAATGGAAGAAAAATTGGAGCCTTGGGGTATACCCTTAACTTGAATAAATAAATGCTCACCGTTAAAAATAAAATTATTATAGATACAGAAGTTTACCAAAAATTCCCAATCCTCAAAATCAATAGTAATCAGATTTTTAAAGTCATGATAATAGTAGTTAAGTACATCTTTAAGTTTGTCCAAAGGTATGCTAGTAAATAGGTCTTTAAAGTCGTAGGTAAGTATATTATTAATAATATTTTTATTTATATAATTTAAAACGTTATTATTATCACTAGTAATCCAAGTGAAACCTTCTTCAATAATGGCATTAAGGATAATTTTTAGATATTTACAAAGTATAAGATACCGGGTTTAATCATATAAGAATTTGTACCACAAGTAATAAATCGGAATTTCAAAGGATTTTTATGAAATTTAGGTACAACAGTTATGTAAGGTAAAATAATGTGATGATTAGAAATTTTTAATCTTTTATTTGAAGAAATAATTTTTTTAACAATAGTTGTATATGTGGATTTGCAGAACTTATAGGTATCAGAATTTTTAAGCTCAGTATCTAGCAAATTTAAGTATAGTTTTTTACAGATAATAGCATAGTTACCTGATGCTTTATCTACCGGTGTTATTATGAATTTATTTTGTAAGTCTTTTATAGCTAGCATTATTGCTTTGTAGTAATCAGTGTTTTTTCCAGAAAGTGGGGGATTTTCATTTATAAAAATTTTAAAGTCATTGTAAAGTTTCCATTTCCATTCTGTGAAGAGGTAAATTGGGGTATTAAATTTAGTAGAAGTCAAAATACAAAAATTATCAATGTCTTCGAGGAAACTTTTAAGTATAAAACTTTTTTTAATACTATAAATAGGTCTGAATTTAGTACCTTTATACATTAATTCCCTTAATTGTTCATTATCAATAATTCCAAGATTGCCAGTTGCAATATGTCCTAGACTATCATTTAAATAAGGCCTATAATTTATATCGTTGCAAAAGCATAAATCTTACTGCAAAAATGATTATAATTAAATATTTTTCTACCCAATGGTATATCATATTTAAAGCATTTTTTTATGGTATGAAATTTTATAGGAAAAATATTCATTAAATTATTTATAATTTTATTGAAATTAAATTTATCAAAGATTGGGTGTTTAAATCCTATTTTCATGTAAATTAAATTATCATTATTAATAGTTTTTTCATATTAATTTTAGAGAGTCGAGCTTTGTAAATATCATGTAGTAAAAGTAGAAAATGAGGATTAAGAGAGTCAAGTGTTGTGAAAAAATTTTTAAATTTGAGACAAGTTTTGTCATTCAAGGAAAAAATAAATCTTTTTAAGGGTTTAAAGTTAAAACTCTCAATAAAAATTTTTTCTAAAGTTTTTAGATATTTTGTAATGTCTGCAAATTGTTTATTGCTTTCAGAGTTTTTTAATTTTTTATTAATACCGCTACCCCTACAACCTCTATTCGTTTTGATTCTTGAAGTGTGGAATAAAGTATATGTGTTACAGTTACCTAAATTAACTTGTGAATTTTGAAATAAATCATTTAAACCATAAGGAGCAAGTGTTTTATATTTTAAGATGTAAATATTTTCTTTAGCCAGTCGTAATTCAGTATTGCTTAGAATTTCAAGTATAGTAATAATTGCATTATTAAAGCCATGTAATGAGAAATGATGGAACTCTAAGTTAAAAGGGGAATGGGAGTTATAATTTTTAATATTAGAGCGGTGTAGATTAATACGTAAGTTCCAGGAGTTACTGGTTTGACCTATATAACCCATACCACAAAGGCTGCATTTTAAATGGTAAATGACATTTGAGACTTTACATGCAGGCAAAGCAGAGTCGTCGGAGCCAGAATCATCCCTTATGGTGGAACAATTCAGTTGAGGGCAAGTTTTACAACGTTTATCTCTACATTTATAAAATTTAAGTTTATTCGAAGATTCGAAATTGTTAACAGTAGGGTAACTTGATTTCGATCCATGGGGGTCCCCCAAAACTCCCATGTACCGAGCACAGGACTTACCACATGAAAGGAAGTCCTTCTTGCCAGGCGCTAAATTATTAGTTGTACTTTTCATAAGGTTAAAAACACATGCTAACATGCTGACATACTGACAGAGGAGTGCGCAAAAGCTGCAACTAACTCTGACAGGGAAATAATAATAAAAACAATCAAATTACAGAATATACAAAACATTAAAACGTAAAATAATAGAAATGCAGACCAGCAAAATGCCAAAAGATCAAAAAGTCAAAATATTAGAAATGCAGACCAGCAAAATGCCAAAAGATCAAAAAGCAGATAAGTAAAAAGCCAAAAAACCAAAAAAGTTGGGGGTAAAAAATAGTCAAGCAGAATCCAGAAGGCAGAACTGTCCATGTATGCGCGCTAAAGCTGCAGACACAACATGGAAAGTAAAATAATTCAAAATTACAAACCAAAACAAAGAGAAATCCAAAAATTTTAAAATCAAGAAATTTAAGAAAATTTTGAAAAAAATGATGGAAGTGTTGGTGGATCAGGGCATCATCAGGGAGGAGCCTCACCCAGTCAACACAATATGGTGTTTTCTGCGTGTGAGCGGCAGTATACCAAAAGTAGCTCACACACCCCTCCAAACACCATAAGAAAATAAATTAGAAAAACAAAAATTAGAAAAACAATTCTCATTACTTCTCATTACATGGCTTTAATAATGCAATTATTACTATACTTGAAATTCTAAGCAATACTGAATTACGACTGGCTAAAGAAAATATTTACATCTTAAAATATAAAACACTTGCTCCTTATGGTTTAAATGATTTATTTCAAAATTCACAAGTTAATTTAGGTAACTGTAACACATATACTTTATTCCACACTTCAAGAATCAAAACGAATAGAGGTTGTAGGGGTAGCGGTATTAATAAAAAATTAAAAAACTCTGAAAGCAATAAACAATTTGCAGACATTACAAAATATCTAAAAACTTTAGAAAAAATTTTTATTGAGAGTTTTAACTTTAAACCCTTAAAAAGATTTATTTTTTCCTTGAATGACAAAACTTGTCTCAAATTTAAAATTTTTTTTACAACACTTGACTCTCTTAATCCTCATTTTCTACTTTTACTACATGATATTTACAAAGCTCGACTCTCTAAAATTAATATGAAAAAAACTATTAATAATGATAATTTAATTTACATGAAAATAGGATTTAAACACCCAATCTTTGATAAATTTAATTTCAATAAAATTATAAATAATTTAATGAATATTTTTCCTATAAAATTTCATACCATAAAAAAATGCTTTAAATATGATATACCATTGGGTAGAAAAATATTTAATTATAATCATTTTTGCAGTAAGATTTATTTATGTAGGGATAAATGTGAATGCTTTTGCAACGATATAAATTATAGGCCTTATTTAAATGATAGTCTAGGACATATTGCAACTGGCAATCTTGGAATTATTGATAATGAACAATTAAGGGAATTAATGTATAAAGGTACTAAATTCAGACCTATTTATAGTATTAAAAAAAGTTTTATACTTAAAAGTTTCCTCGAAGACATTGATAATTTTTGTATTTTGACTTCTACTAAATTTAATACCCCAATTTACCTCTTCACAGAATGGAAATGGAAACTTTACAATGACTTTAAAATTTTTATAAATGAAAATCCCCCACTTTCTGGAAGAAACACTGATTACTACGAAGCAATAATGCTAGCTATAAAAGACTTACAAAATAAATTCATAATAACACCGGTGTAGATAAAGCATCAGGTAACTATGCTATTATCTGTAAAAAACTATACTTAATTTTGCTAGATACTGAGCTTAAAAATTCTGATACCTATAAGTTCTGCAAATCCACATATACAACTATTGTTAAAAAAATTATTTCTTCAAATAAAAGATTAAAAATTTCTAATCATCACATTATTTTACCTTACATAACTGTTGTACCTAAATTTCATAAAAATCCTTTGAAATTCCGATTTATTACTTGTGGTACAAATTCTTATATGATTAAACCCGGTATCTTACTTTGTAAATATCTAAAAATTATCCTTAATACCATTATTGAAGAAGGTTTCACTTGGATTACTAGTGATAATAATAACGTTTTAAATTATATAAATAAAAATATTATTAATAATATACTTACCTACGACTTTAAAGACCTATTTACTAGCATACCTTTGGACAAACTTAAAGATGTACTTAACTACTATTATCATGACTTTAAAAATCTGATTACTATTGATTTTGAGGATTGGGAATTTTTGGTAAACTTCTGTATCTATAATAATTTTATTTTTAACGGTGAGCATTTATTTATTCAAGTTAAGGGTATACCCCAAGGCTCCAATTTTTCTTCCATTCTTGCTAATTTATTTCTTCATTATTATGAAAAAAATTTTTGCCTACAAATTAATTCTGCCTTTAGATATATTGATGATTTAATTGTTTTCAATGATACCAATTTTGCTAACCTTTGGAATTCGATTTACCCTGATGAATTATATTTATTGAAAACCAATTCAGATAACAATAAAGCCGTCTTTCTAGATTTGAATATATATACTTTAAATAATAAAACTGATATTAATATTTATGATAAGAGAGATGATTTTGAATTTCAGGTTTTTAAATTGATATATTGGGATTCTAATATTTCTAAAAAAATTTATTACAATACAATCGCTGGTCAACTGATACGTTTCAATAAAATTTGCAACTCTAAATCTAACCTTCTTTTGCAATGTAATAATCTCATTAACACACTTCTTAATAATAAATACCCTCACTCTTTTTATAGGATTATTTTTGAAAGATTTAAGATAACTAATATTATTTAATAGCTTATTTCGGAGACTATCCTGTTGACTATCAATTTAAAAAAACTGGATTTGAACACTATTTTTTCGACTTCCGATTCCGATGTTCCGGTTCGGAATTCCGAGTCGGAATTTCGAGTCGGGGTTCCGTGTCGGAATTGCGGTTCCGATTTCTGATATACGGCGTTATGAATGGCATTTGTTGGCGGTCCTCATGTAGTTTGCGGCGGGTTGTTGTCGATCTTAGGTCAATCTATTTGGGTAGGTTTGTTTTCTCCTTTTAAATTTAAATTTAATTTTTAATTTTAATTTAATTTTAATTTTGTATTATATTTATCTTTGGTTTCTGTCCTTGGTTGTCCCTGGTTTTGTTTTTCTAATTTTTCTAATTTTTCTTATGGTGTTTGGAGGGGTGTGTGAGCTACTTTTGGTATACTGCCGCTCACACGCAGAAAACACCATATTGTGTTGACTGGGTGAGGCTCCTCCCTGATGACGCCCTGATCCACCAACACTTCCATCATTTTTTTCAAAATTTTCTTAAATTTCTTGATTTTAAAATTTTTGGATTTCTCTTTGTTTTGGTTTGTAATTTTGAATTTTATATATATATATATATATATATATATATATATATATATATATATATATATATATATATATATATATATATACAGGGTGATTCTAAATTGTTCTTACAAAATAAGAGAGGTGATAGTACCCATCCAGACGTGCAATAATTACCATGGAACATAGGGTCGCGTTCCACTCTGAGAGGCAGAAAAGAGTAAAATTAGAATTTTAACATGAACTTACAACAGTGTTGGGAAAGCGAATGAACGATACCAAAAGTTGCACAATCTGATTGATTGATCAGAGAAAAACTCACGGCAAGTGCTCAAAGTGGCGACCACGCGTGTCGTTGCGCAGTTCACACCGGCGAAGGAATGACTGGCTCTCGAAGATTCCTGGTGTTGTGTTAATTTTGTCTGCGGCAACACCGATTCTCGCTACGAGATCTTCAGTCGAGTCCACAAGCGTCTGGTACACTAAAGATTTCATGTGTCCCCAGAAGAAAAAGTCTAGTGGGTTGAGGTCCGGTGAGCGAGGAGGCCAAGCCACAGGTCCGCCACGTCCGAGCCATCGTGCGGGATATGTGGCATTCAAGAAGTGCCGGACCGTGCTGGAAAAGTGTGCTGGGGCTCCATCGTGTATCAAGCACATGTCTTCCACTTTACTCTTTTCTGCATCTCAGAGTGGAATGCGACCCTATGTTCCATGGTAATTATTGCTCGTCTGGATGGGTACTATCACCCCTCTTATTTTGTAAAAACAATTTAGACTCACCCTGTATACGTACACCACCATCAAATCTATATAACTATACTAAATAGTTATAGATCATTTTTGTCTTGAAATATCCAATCTGAAAAACAAGGTGATAAAAATAATCTATATATTTCGGTTGTTCCAAATGACCAACCACACACGACTACATAACTACAAGTAATTTTATGTCTAAAATTGTCTAATAAATATAAAAACATAATTATTAAAATTATCTATACCCATTTCGGTGGGGAAAAACTTCACCATCATGGATTACATAAATATATAAAAAAGGAATTTCTTAAGACATCTGACAAAAAATGACTAATAAAGATGAAAACAAGGTGATAACAATAGTCTATATCAATGGAAGAAAACGTCCAACACATCATCAGGTCTATATAACTATCCAAAATAATTATAGATCATTTTTATGTCTTGAAATGTCCAATCTGAAAACAAGGTGATGACAATTATCTATATTTATTTTGGCGGAGAAAGATAACCAATACCACAGGATTAAATACGTACAGATAATTTTCTGTATAAAAATATCAAATAAATCTGAAAACATGATTATAAATATTATTTGTAACTATTGAGTTGATGCAAAAGTTCGTCCCAGTTCTTTGACAAAAATTTAAGGAATATTTTATTTACTAAAAATTACATTTAATCAATATAATATGTGCCGTTCTGTTCGATGGCCATTCTCCATCTTTTCAGTAGCTGCATAATCCCGAGCTCATAGAAGTTCTGAGGTTTCTGGCTAAAGAACTGATCCAGGTGACGAAACTTTCTGAACCACTTACGGCACTTGGAATCGTCAACGGCACCCCCCCCCACCATACACAACACATCTTTAGCGTCTGCGAAGCATTCTTGCCTTTTCAGAAATAAAAAAGCATATGTCGAAAATGCTCCTTATTTTCTGCCATTTTTAATGATTAACGAAATTTAAAAAACAACCAAATAACACAATTTTTTTCCCCAAGTACTCGTTGAAATTCCGCTAAGGTGCTTGCACTTTATTTCACCTTAGTGCAGATTTGGAATATGTTGTGACAGCATAGATGAATGTTCCAAATATACACATTTATACACACTAACTGAAAAAATCTGTGAAGTCTACAGGTAAAACACATCTACAAAACCAAAACTGAAGGGCTATTAAAGCTTCTGAAAGCATTCCTACATAAATGCATGGAACACCTTAAGTTCAACCATAGAAGCACCATTCTAAAACCTTGCTACCAAACACAAAACTAAGCAAATTTTGATTCAAAGATTTTTACTGGACATATACAAGAAGCTACGTCGGATAACTTTAAACCCGATAGCGAAAGAGTCACTTATGTGAAATTTATTCCCTTCCGGGTTCAAAAACAAACTTAGATTTATGTTTTCAGGTTTTGGCAACATAACAACCCTTGTTCGCACTTCTCGAGATCCATAAATAAATCGCTTCCGCTTCCCTGCTCTTTCGAAGTTTTTTGGATATGATGTGGATTCAGTAAGAATTCACTCTCTTAAAAAGGCAACACAGATGTGAATTCATTTATACATATGTTGCAGTATTTGTAAACTATCTCAAGATATTTCGATATTTAGGAATAAATACTAATATTTACCAAGAATAAATACTAAATATTTTAGTGGAGTAATACTAAATATTTAGAGAATAAATACTAAATATTTACAGAGAATAAATACTAAATATTTACAGAGAATAAATACTAAATATTTACAGAGAATAAATACTAAATATTTTTGTATAGTTAATATATATACTTGAAAGCAGTTCGATGTATTGTGTGAATCATAAATTACAATTGTATGTGTCAGATATTCAAACTTTTTCTTTTCGCTTATGAAATCCATACAAAAAATTGCAAATAATATGAATACAGGTATATGCCCTTTCTAAGATACGAGCTTTGGAATCTATTTTAGTGTAAGAATAAACACACAACAGGAACGACAAAGATATCATCGGCTTACAAGTGAAACACACTAAGTCATAAACAGTGCTGAGAAAACGAAGTGAAAAATTCTACTCACTAAGTATGTTTTCTCAAGAAGTGATTTAACATCCTCCTAACGGCTCTCGAATGGTTTTCATCTGACCGTAATTCAAAATTACGTGGTATTGTCCTCGTATCTTTCCTTTAGGGATTGATCCCGGACCGTCACCAATAGCCCGTTGTGTTGCTCCAGTGGGACGTTAATTAAAATACCTACCCACCGAATGATTTTCCCGAACCGTTCACCAGATCCGACTTTTCCAATAGGCTTAAGGTAAGTAGGTAGTTTTTTAAGTATTTGGCCGACGAAGATTTTGTCAATATGTTTTTAGATCCGGGCGGCGTAAGAAATGTAAACAAAGTCACGTGATCTGGAGAGGAGACAGTAGCCAATCACAGAGAGCTTATCGCTTTAATCGGTGGATCACTTAATTCAGTGCTTACTTCAACTTCAAGTAGACACTTGTCTATTTTGTTATAATCGAATCGTCCACGTGACATAGTAGGAGCTAAGTGTTTTTTTCGGCGTGTTGCACTTATTTACAATGGATTTATTAACAAAATTGATTTATCGCCGCTTTTGAGTTATTTAGAATTCGGACCTTCGGACTCTAAATACCTCGTGTGGAACTATTACAACTTGACTGTATGGAACATCCATTTGTAAGAATTCACTGGGCACGTTTTCAATTGATTAAAAAATAAAAGTGAAAAATACTAGATTCTAAATTAGTGGTACAAGCTATATGCTGAAATTCCATTCGAATAATTGAAAACTAATGTTTCCAAAATGAAACATCACAAAAACACTAGCACCTTTTATGTTTTGTTTTGTAGAAACAACGCATAGGATTGAAAAGTTGCAACATGTAAAGTAATGGGACTTCCAGAATGAAACATGAACGCACAACCACAAAACACTATGGCGCCCCTATATTTTACTTTACAGAAAGTCTTCGTATGATTTGAAAGATGAAAAGTAATGTCACAGAATGAAACAAGAACGTACTATCACAAAAACACTAGTGCCCTTTACATTTTGCTTTACAAAATCCCTCATATAATTAAAATGGTGTTACATGAAAAGTAATGGCATTTCCAAAATGAAACAACCCAAAACACTAGGACCCTCATACTTTGCTATACGGAAAAAACTCACAGAATTCAAACGGTGCAACATGAAAAATAGTGAAATTTACAAAATGAAACAATTAACTGCTAAAAACACTAACGCATCGTAAAGACGCTGTAAAATTAAAAAGAAAAATCAGGTTTGAATCGTTTATTAAAATGCAAAAGTACGAAAACCAAAGTATTTTCAGAAAAAGTACAAAACATTTTCCAACACATTTGATCTTTAATTAAGATTGTAACAATAATAAATTAGATTAATTTTTTTAATGAAATTAGTTTTACAATTTTTTAACTACAAATCGAATCGATTTCAAATTTTTCTAAACTTCTAACGGGATAGAAGCTCCACATTCATTCGATGTAATGTTCTTTCGGCGTATCTTGAATGTGGTGGTGTTCTTTTTGCAGAAGAGAGTAAAAAATATAACTGAAACTCCTCAAATTTAATTGAAAGTTTTAGTTTGTTTTGCTTATTAAGTAGTCTTTAAACGTGAAACTAGATACTTTTACAGATGAGTAAGAAAGAAATTGAAATTAAACATCTTTTTCAACAGCACAGAATTTCATTGGAAATTCATAATGAATGGGATTATTACATTTTAGAAATTTGCGTAGTGAAACATTGCTTCAATGTTCTTGATATTAAATAGTTCAACAAAACAACTAAAATAATATTGAATCAAACATTTCTTTAAAGGCATCTAATCTCTTGGAAATTATAAAAATTTTGAATAGTTAATTTATTTAATTGTTGTTTCCCTACAAAACAAATATACAATTACATATAACAAAATATGTTATCCGAAACATGCAAGAAAAGACACAGATAATAGATAAAACAAAACACTTCATTGTAGCAGATTACTTACTGAATTGAAATCATTAAAAAATATATCACTCAGAAGAATTATACAGTTAAAAGATCTATTTATGGCAAAATTTTTCTCTTTACAACTCAAGGAAATAATTTGAACAAACTCGGCTAAATCCGTCGTTTTATAAAAAAAGTGTATTCAATCTTTTAAATACATAATTATGTTCTAACCTTGACAGTAAATTCAGTTTGTATAAAGCAAATGCAAAACCAATTCGTTAGTTCATAAAGTTTATTTACTTGATATTGTTTGGGCTTGGCCAAATATGGTCCTTTCGTCGTAAAAACCCAAACCAACGAACCATTCATTAAATTTTTATTACGTTCATTCTTTATCACGTATTCCCGCACGAACGAAAATAACAAAGAACTTTCTAAAATAATAAAACAAACCCACTTAAGTATTTATTTCAACTTTTAAAGTTGATTCGGTGTCTTGGGTCTTTTGAAGAATCCGATTTCTCACCGAAATCTAATTTTTTCTTTCCTTTCCTTCCTATTAAAATTCAAGAAGAAAAATGGCTTTATGAGACAGTTTTTTGCGTCCCGGAGATCGGAAAAGGCGTCCCATGTCTCTTTCATTGTGTCCCTGCACTCTGGAGTCAAATGGGCCCTGAAGGGATTTTTTGACTCACTATTTTCCCTATTTTACGCTGTCAAGGATATCTCTGGAAATGCTTGCAAATGAGTCGTTATTTATAATGCGATTAAGGACACAAAGAAAGAAGTAAAATGTGGAGTATCTTTCTCTGATTGCGAGGAAGAAATAAAACATGAGGATATTGTTTTCATCAAGTGCAGGCATACATCAAATAAATATCAGAGCTCAATTGAGTATTATTTGAGTAACAGCATTTTTTGTTGTGATTTTGCAATAGAACAGAGATTTGTGAGTAAAATATATGGTATTAATTTATCAAACAATATTTTAAACGCGAATACGTCTTTAAAATTAAAATCGGGACAGTAATGGGGAGCATGTGTGAAAAATCTAACGTTACTAAAAACGTTACGACTGTTCTGTCTTACCATTTCAGAACAAGAAGAAACATACAGGAGATAAATATAGCGGTGTGTATATAAAGGATGTTCGTACCCCGTACCTGATATGATTTAGACCAAACACGCAGGCGCACGGGAAGGGGATCAACAATATGTCGAAATTCTACGGTGCTAGGCGAGATTTGGGCCAGTGTGACTTTGGGTTGCATGGAGTGAGGACTGCGAACGTGGTGTCATTCGAAAGCTACCGAACTACGTTACAATTAACTTTGAACAACAACGATTAATATCAAACTGCACTTTAATCGTTCAAACTGTGAATCAATTGTTGTATATTCACACACTGAACAATCGTTCAAACTTCCTGTCTAATTTATTCATTCCGAAATCCAACATCAGGTCCCAATATTCGAGTTTGAGTCCACGACAGAACCTACCAATTGTTTATTTAAATTAAAAAGCTGATATACAAGGGATTTTCAATGGAAATAAACCAGACGTCTGCGAAGATTTCACGTCTGCTGTCCGAATTTTTGTTTGAGTCCACGACAGAACCTACCAATTGTTTATTTAAATTAAAAAGCTGATATACAAGGGATTTTCAATGGAAATAAACCAGACGTCTGCGAAGATTTCACGTCTGCTGTCCGAATTTTTGTTTGAGTCCATGACGAACCTACCAATTGTTTATTTAAATTAAAAAGCTGATATACAAGGGATTTTCAATGGAAATAAACCAGACGTCTGCGAAGATTTCACGTCTGCTGTCCGAATTTTTGTTTGAGTCCACGACAGAACCTACCAATTGTTTATTTAAATTAAAAAGCTTATATACAAGGGATTTTCAATGGAAATAAACCAGACGTCTGCGAAGATTTCACGTCTGCTGTCCGAATTTTTGTTTGAGTCCACGACAGAACCTACAAATTGTTTATTTAAATTAAAAAGCTGATATACAAGGGATTTTCAATGAAAATAAACCAGACGTCTGCGAATATTTCACATCTGCTGCCCAAATACTCTCTCATGATACATATCGGGGCTACCTTAAAATGTAGGCTTTTAATTTAATTGGCGTTTACCAATCAACTATCATATATCAATTCGGAATACTTTGGAAATTTTAGTGTCGAAGTGCTGCAATCGTATTCAAAAGACAAGTCAAGTGACAGTCACGTTCAGAAAGCAGACAAGAAACACGTATATTCGCAGAAACACTTTCGTAGTTGGGGCACAGCCCCATTCCCCATCCTTAAAAAGATTTCTACAGATTTTACATAGTGTGGACTTTCCACAAGCTGAAACACTACCGCCATTTAGATAGATTTAGAGAAAAAAATCTCTCATATCGTCGGATTAGAGCCGAAACTCATTAAGTAACATTTTTTTGAAGGCACTAAAAGTTTATTTTCATGATGATGAGAAACATTTTTAATTTGTTTAAAAGACGTATAACTATCAAAATGCTGATAAATTCTACTTTTCTTTACCTAAAATCTAATAGTTATTCCTAAAACAGCTGTAGAGTAAAGAATTTATACGCTTTGTCAGTTAATGAGTTTATGCTCTAAGCCGACGATAAGCGTTAAACGATAACTATATATCGTCGGTTTAGAACAGAAACTCATTAACTGACATTTTTGGAGACATAAATACTTTTTTCCAGGATGATGATAATTGCATTATCATGTCATAATCTGTTTAAAAGATATATAGTATCAAAATGCTTATAATTTTAATTTTTTTCACCTAAAAAGTAATAGGTAGTCCTTAAACAGCTTGACAGTTAGACTATCGTTTTGTTTGTTAATGAGTTTCTGCTCTAAGCCGACGATATTTATTACTCAAATATATTATACTAGTCAAACCACATAGCGTATCTGTGTTGAAGAGTCTATTGCTTGTGTCTATTAACAATTTTCGGGAATTTTTTAATTCATTTTTCTCTATTCTTCGTGTCGAGAATAACACTGGAAAGGCTTGTAAATGAGTCGTCCGTTATTCATAACGAGGAATTCAGAGATAGATCATCTACTTTAACTCTAAAAGTGTTTCGACGGGTTACCTTGCCCAAGTCATCTGGTCAGTTTTGCTAATGATGAAATATCTCGTCAACGCAAAACTGCCCTATTACTCTAAAGGGAATGAAAATCCAAATAGGAAAAACAAATTGTTCCTTGCCAGAACTGATCACAGTTTTCAACAGGTGTTTGCACTAGAGGGGTGCCACTACAGGGCAGTTTTCGACACGAAGATAAACCACCAAGAGTGTTAATCATAATCGTAAGGCCAAAACAAAACAGAGTAGACTATATATCTCTGATTGTATCAGCAGGATGTGAAAAATTAGGACGTTGTTTCCATCAAGTACATGAATACATCAAATAAATATCAGAGAACATTATAGCTTTTTCGACACTAACAGCGTTTTTGTTGTGATTTAGAAATGGGACAAGATTTGTGAGAAAAGTATCTGGTACTTCCTTTGTCTCGAAAGTTTCGCACTTAACACTTGAATTCTGTTCCGAAATGGTTGTCACATTTGTAAAAGTAGATGGAAAAGAAAAAGATTTACCCCTTATGCTTAAAAGGTTCATTTTTCTTACGGGGTTATATATTACGTACTAAAACACTGTTGGAAATACTGTGGCATGAAAAACTGTCGATTTCTACGTCTTAGCTTTTCTTGTGTAAAATTTTGTGAGTAATCACTTCCCGATGGCATTACGCTTTCCATGCTTGTTTGCAATGTTACGAAAATATTTTCCAACTTTCATTTTTCCAGTGGGTGAACATTTAAAAAAGTTTCTTTTTTCTATTTTTATGTCTTTGTTTGCAATAGAAAATGCGATTGAGTGGCTTTCTTAGACTGCCATATACCGTAAATGAAGGTCTTCTTGTTGGTACAGTTCACTTCAAAATTGAAGAAAAACTATTCGTCGCTTAAGCCGTGATACCACGTAAGGTAAAAATCACAACTTTCCAGGAAACGGAAAAAAACTTTCTAAAAAAATTCATTTTCGTACCATATTCGTTTATTTTACGTTTTATTAATACATTATCATTTAATACGTGATACGGAACCATTCTCTGTTGCTGACTTTTTTTAATTGGACGTGTTCTCTCAAAACACATTTGTTTACATTTTTGGACTTACGTGGTATCACGGCTTAAGCGACGAACTGATAAATTTCGAACTGATATTCGAAATAAAATATGTAAATATGACACTTGACAGAGTATTATTTTACCAAACGATTTTTATTGATTTAAAAATAAAAATCTAAACGGGTGATCTAAATCTAAAATAATTATTGTGAAAATTTGAAGTTGAAAGTGCCATTTTAGAGTAAGAAGTAATGGGAAAAACGTATTAGTTATATGTTTGATTTTAGTTTGTTTAATTCACTATTTCTAATCGTAAGGATGTCCAAAATTTTGGAAAAGAGGAATCGATTGGAAGAAATATATACCAAAGAAGAATGTTTATAAATTGGTGAAGGGATCATTTTTGAAAGTGAAGACCTGTTAAAAAGTGCCAAATAAGATACTGTCATGAAAGTAAAGCAACTAAAATCTATTCTTGGTGTAAAAAATATGCTTGCGAAGAGTGTTTAGCAGAGCAAACCTTTCATCTGTAAAAAAGGCGGCAAAATAATCGATATTTTATTATCGATTCTTAAAAGTGAAACTACTGAATACTAATCTTACGATAATCGAATTTTTTATTTTGTTTATAATTAGTAAATAAGTATTTAATGATAATTTTGTTTATTCTTTCAAGCATTAATTTCACTGTTACCTGCATCCAAATGGAAAATGGGTCATTTGACCCATTTAAGAAAAAATATTAATTTACAAAAGGTCGGTAAATTTTGCGTTAAACTCTTCTTCATATGTTAATTTGATAGACATGTACACACACAGGACTTATACCTGAACAAGCGGAGCATGCGCAAGAAGTTGTAGAGATGTACAAATAGGACCAATACCTGAACAAGCTGAGCATTCACAAGTTATGATAGTGTACCCATAGAACTAATGCCTGAACGATGAGAGTACGCGCAAGAAGTTGTAGAAATGTACTCATAGTACATATGCCCGAACGAGACGAACTTGCCCAAGAAATTGAGATGTACACTAGGACTAATGCCTGAACGAACGAGCGGAGCATGGGCAAGAAATTGTGAAGATGTGTACATAGGACTAATTCCTGAACGAACGTAGCATGTGCAAGAAGTTGTGGAGATGTACTCATAGCACTAATGCCGGAACGAGCGGAACATGCCCAAGAAATTGATATGTACACATAGGACTAATGCCTGAAAGAACGGAACATGCCCAAGAAGTTGCGGAGAAGTACACATAGGACTAATGCCTGAACGAGGGGAGCATGTGCAAGACATCGTGAAGATGTATACATAGAACTAATGAATGAACGAGCGTAACATGCGCAAGAGAGTATGGAGATGAACACATAGGAAATCATTTTGTCTTCATTGTGTCAGTAAAGCTTCTTTAGAAACATTTTTTCATTATTAATGTCTTTTAAATTATGCGAAACCATTTTTCATAAGATGGAGATAAAATATTGACATCGTGCATGTACGCTAGTGGTGTTCCGAACTTGAATGCCTCGAAAGAGAACATAAAACGGACTATTATGAGCATCTAACCCGGCCCATTACTCTTATCTGTAGAGCATTTTGCACACGGGATGCAATTTGTTTCGCGCAAGAAAGATCAGCAGATTCAAATTGGTCTATGAGGCCCAGGGGAATATGATTGTGGTGAACAAAAGATGGTTTCCTTTGAGATTAAGTGCTATATTAATTCTTGTGTCTAATACCATTGTTTTAATTGCAACGTGCCACATATTCAGCTGGAATTAGTGATGGTGGTGTCGATTACACAATTGAAACTTTGCATAATCCATTTTATCTATGTATAATGCAAATGTTCGACTGTTTTCGACTTCAATAGCACCGAATTTCCCCTATCGGCCATTTTTGGTTCTAAAATGTTTTCTCACGGAATACATCTCCCCATGTCTTCAAAAGTCTCTATACCAAATTCGGTTCCATTCCGTTTATGCTATTTAGCTCCAGATACCTCCCAAAGAGTGAAAGTTATTTATGATTTCCCTGGTTTTCTACACAAGACGAGTTTTTCATTCTCCTTATGCGTACTTTTTGTTGTAGGCAAGTCTAAACAGCAGAGAAAAACCCGAACTTTTAAATGAAATTTTAGACTTAGCTTCTAAAGAACCTTTCCTTCTTTTCAAATTGGGAACTGTTCGTCTAGAGTACGGTGGTGTTGCTTTTTCTGACAAACTTCAAGTCTTATTTTCTTCAACAAACTTTTCATGTGACTTTACATTTCAAAAAGAAGTAGAATTGGATATGAAAAATTCCTTTTTAACAACCCTATACAGATTCTTTGGAAATGTTCTTATCCTGAATCCGAGAAGGCTTTAAATTAATGTTTGTTTGATGTTTTTAAAATGAAATATAGTGAATCTTATTTAGATAGGTAATTAGTAAATTTAATATACAATAAGTTACCTTATGTGTAAGAGGTTTTCGGTGTCATACAAACATAAGGAAAGCATTTCAGTAAACATAAGCAAAGAACTTCAGTAAACATAAGCAAAGTACTTCAGTAAACATAAGCAAACTACTTCAGTAAATATAAGCAAGCTACCGGAGAAGAAAAATACTTCGAGGACAGAATTAATTTAATTTATCGCCATCTTGGCGATGTTTGGCGTTATTTTTAATTCTCCAAATGGTTTCGACGAAATACCTCGTCTATCAAGATCTGACAAAATTTACCAGGACGAGATGTATCGTAATCAAGATATTGCTGGGTTTTTTTATGATGACGAGATCAAGATCTTGTCAGTTTCCTACTAATGACTAGATCGTCTATAATGATCTGACAAAATTTACGATGACGAGATGTATCGCAATCAAGATATTGCTGGGTTTTTTTATGATGACGAGATCAAGATCTTGTCAGTTTTCTACTAATGACTAGATCGTCTATAATGATCTGACAAAATTTACGATGACGAGATGTATCGCAATCAAGATATTGCTGGGTTTTTTTATGATGACGAGATCAAGATCTTGTCAGTTTTCTACTAATGACTAGATCGTCCATAATGATCTGGTTTGCTAATGACGAGATACCCCATCAAGACATTCACCAGGAGGGTTAATGCAATCGACATGCTCGACATTATATTCGAGAAACATGCCAAGATACTCCACGAAATGGGGTAGCAAAACTCTACCACCCTATGTACTTCGATTTACAGAAACACTCTCATACAAAGTTTGATCACGGGCGTGGCTAAATTTGCCAAGACAAGTCCCATATGTGATATTGGGAAAACGTTCTTCTACTGGATGATACTTGATAGTCACTTTCATTTAAGGTTGAGTAGCTATCACTGTTCTTGGGTGCAATTTTTTATCTTAACCCACCTGGAGGTTGTCTCAGTAAGGTATCTCGTGATTAGCAAAATTGACCAGATCTTGTTGAACGAGATATCTCGTCAATAGTAGGAAACACGATCAGGATAATTAGAAGTAAACTGAACAGATATTGATCTCGTCCTCATAAAATATCGGCAATATCTTGACGACGAATCTTGACGACGGTTAAATAACCTTCAGATTTCAATGAGGATTGTAGCACTTAATCCAATTTCTGTTTTTGCAACATCTAATTTTAACGTCTTTTTGACTTCTTTGTTCCAGTAATAGTTTAAGTCTTTTTCAAATAAGCGAATAAAGCGAAAATATTTTTCGCATTGTTCAAGTATTAGCTCCGCTGTATCAGGCTTTTTCGGACAAACTAAATGCTTTGGAAATCTGATGGTGCTTATAGTACACATTCCGGGTGTAGCGTCACTTTGTTTTCCGAATACGATTTTTGCACTTCGTCAATATAAATTCTAAACAATAATTCTGAATTGATATATTACAGTTGATTGGTCAACGCCAATTAGATTAAAAGCCAAACATCGCCAAAACATCGATAAACTACATTTTAAGGTACCCCGATTTGTATGATGCTTGAGCTTTTAAGGAACAGGGAGTAAAATTTGTTTTCGTGCTGGTTTGTTTTTCACCGAATATCCCTATCATATAGAAAGGAAATCATTAGCAAGAAAGGAAAAATTTATTTGAGACTAATTCAATTTCTGAAAAATAACTCTTAGCTGGATCTCTAAACTGAAAAAAGCTCACCAAAATTCTAGCGACTTCTGTATTTAGATATACAGAAAAAAACATTTCCTTGGTAACTTGTTTTTAGGAAAAAAAATTATGATTTAAAGGGATAAAATTGAATTTGAAAGCTTAATAATAGAAGAATATATGTTAAACTGCAAAAGAGAGGGAATTATTATTTCAAGCTAAAATAATAACGAAATCTACCTAAAGTTAAACATGACTAATTTGTTGTACAAACGTTGGGCATAAAACTTTCATTCGTTGCATAAGAATATTCTATTAAAAATATTATTTTTATTTGACATATCATTTGTATAAAAATATTTCTCTTTTTGAAAGTTTCTTGACATGAAAATGTTTGTGTGTTCTACACTTTCATTGAATATTTTTAAAATAAACAATTACCCATCTAGAAAAGGTTTTGATAATATTATACATCTTTTTAAACAAATTAAAATATGCCAATATTTCTTATCATCAAGAAAATAAGCTTTTGATGTCTTCGAAAAAATATTCGTTAGTGAGTTTCTGCTCTAAGTCGATGATATGAGATGTATTTTCTCTCAAGTTAAATGTAGTGTTTCTGTGGTGAAACCTGCATCCCTTACTTTTTAAGGAAGTGACGTCACTTGCTTTGTTTTTCGAATACGATTTCAACACGCTGCGTCTAAGTTGGTTTGTTGGGCTTTTATGGATCGATGCTTGGCCAAGCTGTGCCAAGCAACATCAAGAAAATAGATATACACTCACAAATTTTTACTAAAGCATAAAAGAGAGACATACACTCAGGAAGGAATCGAACCCACGTCGTCACTAAGAATTCCGAATTGATTTTTGATAGAGTTAATTGGTCAACGCCAATTAGATTAAACGTCAAATGTAGGCACATCCTTGATAAATTGCATTTTAATGTAACCCCGATATGGTATCATGTGAGAGCATTTGAATCGCAGGATGTAAACTCACTGTCTTCCATCTGGTATGTATACTCCGAAAATCCCTTTCATAAATGATTGTAACCCATTTTCTAAACGGCATTATATTTGAGAAGGATTTTCACAGAAAAAAACGTTCTGCGAAGATTTTACTTCTACTATCCTAATGATCTCGCATGATACATATCGGGGTTACTTTAAAATGTAGTTTATCGCCATTTCGGCAATGTTTGGCGTTGATCCGAATTGATAAATGATAGATGATAAAGAGGATAAAGAATATAATTTTCAAAACTAATTCCAAATGCGATTGAACATGGTAAAAATCATAGAAAATGAAATGATTCTTAAGCTTTATAAAAACAATTTTTCATAAATAAATTCTTCTCAGATGATTGATAAGGAATATGCAAATTTAATACAGGCTGTCATGATAATCATGGACTTTAAATTTTCTAATATTTTACTTGATAAGGTTTAAAATATTAGTTTACCAAACACAGATATTAAGATTTAAAGAATCTCCGAAAAAAAGATGATTTGATTATATAAATGCATTAGGATATGTGTAAGCATCGCAATCTTTTCAAAAATTGACAAATCAAAACATTTATTTTTTGAAGTGAATAAGTCTTTAAAATTGGAACGGTACTGGGGGTATGCATGAAAAGTTTGAAACAGCAAAATTTCTGGAAAACTGCTCAGAAAAAAAAGCGCGACATGGTTTGTCTGAAGTACAAAAAAAATTGAAAACTGCTGCGCGGAAACAGAGGCGGAACTTCGTTTGTCGGAAGCAGAAACTCAAGAGCTACTGGGGAAACAGGCGCAACTTGGTTTATCAGAAGCAGAAAATTCTCAAGAGCTACTGAGGAAACAGAAACGCAACATGCTTTGTCTGCAGCAGAAATGTTTCGAAAGCTGTTGAGGAAACAGGTGCAACTTGGTTTGTCAAAAGCAGAAAATTCTCAAGAGATACTGAGGAAACAGAAACGCAGCATGCTTTGTCTGAAGCAGAAATGTTTCGAAAGCTGTTGAGGAAACAGGTGCAACTTGGTTTGTCAAAAGCAGAAAACTCTCAAGAACTACTGAGGAAACAGAAACGCAACATGCTTTGTCTGAAGCAGAAATGTTTCGAAATCTGTTGAGGAAACAGAGGTGCAACTTGGTTTGTCAAAAGCAGAAACCCTCAAGAGCTGCTGAGGAAACAGAAGTGCAACTTTGTTTATCAGAAGTAGAAAACTCAAGATCTGCTGAGGAAGAAACAGGAACAGCTTGGTTTGTCTGAAGCAACACAAACTCTCAAGCGAAATCGGGTAGTAAAGGTAATAATGATTTTAAATGTTTCATCTACTCTTCCGAATAGGTAACTCAAATTCGAAGTTTTATTTTTTCGTTTTAATTCCGAACCGTAAAGTATTAAATTAATCAAAGTGAAAATCCCAACTATTTATTTGAAAATCGCACGAAAGGATAACCATGTAAGGAACACTATAAAAAAAACCATCAATAAATCGTGTTGAAAAACATTACAAAATCCCAAATGGTTTTTCCGTTGCAATTTTATGTGTTTTATTTCGTGAAAACCATCTCTGTCCTTTCTCCAATAAGCCAGAAAATCGCATTTCGTCAGGCTTCAGTTGGTTCCATGAACTGAAATGAATTCACGGGCAAAGAATTTTTATATTGTTCCCAGCTTCCATTCTTAATTAAATTCTTGAAATCACTCGATTCGAACGGATATCCGATATCTCTTGAGAGTTAAAAGTAGAGTGAAATTATGGTTTGCAGGTTTTGAGCTGTAAGGGATCGTTTTTAGACTGTAGTGTACACTTGAAAACTGTTTTTTTTTTCGTTTTGAAGGGATTGTATAGCAAATTCGAATTGTATCTGTTATAAATAAATATAATTTAAACGGCACTTCAACCCTCCAAGTGGTTTCGATGAGATATCTCGTCCATCAAGGCATCTCAATCTCTTCATCAATTTTGTTAATGACGAGATATCTCGTCATTAACCTACCAAAAGGTTTCGACGTGTTAGATCCGTTGGTATTAGATCTTGAGGCATCCCGTCTATCACGATCTAACCTATTTTGCTAATGACGAGATATTTCGTCAAGATGTTGCTGAATTTTTTATAACGAGATCAAGATATGGTCAATTTTCTTTTAATGACGAGATATCTCGTCCATAAAGATCTGGTCAGTTTGGTCCTAATCTAATGAATGACGAGATACCTCGTCGAGACAGTCACCGGGAAGGTTAAGATATTGCCAATTTTTTGATGATGACAAGATAAAGATCTGGTCAATTTTCTTTTAAAGACGAGATATCTCGTTCATCAAAATCTGATTAGTTTTTCTAATGACGAAATGTTTGGTCGAGACAACAATCAGGAGGATTTATGCATTATAGTTAAAATAGAACAATTCCTATGTATTCACTCAGATATCAAATCCTTCTTAACGTTCCGTTTTCTAAAATATTTTCTGAGCACACATTTTTATATATTTATGTGCGACATATGTTTGTATGTTCGTGTGCGTATGAAAGTGCATGTTAGCATGCATTTATGAGTATTACTATGCATACAGGATGAGTCTAAATTGTTTTTACAAAATAAGAGGGGTGATAGTACCCATCCAGACGAGCCATAATTACCATGGAACATAGGGTCGCATTCCACTCTGAGAGGCAGAAAAGAGTCAAATTAGAATTTCAACATGAACTTACAACAGTGTTGGGAAAGTCAATGAACGATACCAAAAGTTGCACAATCTGATTGATTGATCAGAGAAGAACCCACAGCAAGTGCTCAACGTGGCGGCCACGCGTGTCGTTGCACAGTTCACACCGGCGAAGGAATGACTGGCTCTCGAAGATTCCTGGTGTTGTGTTAATTTTGTCTGCGGAAACACCGATTCTCGATACGAGATCTTCAGCCGAGTCCACAGGTACACTAAAGATTTCATGTGCCCCCAGAAGAAAAAGTCCAGTAGGTTGAGGTCCGGTGAGCGAGGAGGCCAAGCAACAGGTCCGCCACGTCCGATCCATCGTTAGTAGATCGTCCAGTAGGAGATATGCTGCGTAGGCAGGTACAAAACGACGTCAGAGGCGATGATTTGTTCATGCTCGACGCGTTTCGATTTTACTCTTTTCTGCCTCTCAGAGTGGAATGCGATCTTATGTTCCATAGTAATTATTGCTCGTCTGGATAGGTACTATCACCCCTCTTATTTTGTAAAAACAATTTAGACTCACCCTGTATATTAGTGTGCACATGAACATATCTATGAGCGCGTTCAAGTGCCCCGTGAATTTTTAAATTTTAATATGCGTGTGCAACTGTTTCTAGCGTTGTAAACGGTATTGTCTTGATATGTTTATTAAGCATGCTCAGGTAAGGTAAGGTAGTTAATTAGCATCGCACTAGAGCAACACACAACGGGCTATTGGTCGAAGATCATTCCCAAGGGAAAGATCCAAGGACAACACCACGTAGTAATTTTCTAATAGTGATAATTTTGAACCCCTATCAGATGACGAGGACACTTGAGCTGGTACCCCACTCTCCAAACTTCCGCACCACGCCACCGTGAAGACATTTGAGGCCACGACAGATTTAACACCAGCTCCGAGGTACGCGACGGTCTTTGGTTGGACCTAGTTTCGAACTCGCAACCCTCCGGTTGCTAATCCTTACTCTTCCAACTGGGCTATCAAGCATGCGCAAACTATGGTATTAGGAATGCAATTTTAACTATACGTGAAAACTGTAATTATGATAAAGAGTGCGATGAGAAATTGATTTGGAAGAACAGGAAGAGTGTAAAAAAAGAGTTTATCCTCGTTCTTTGTGGGTTTTATTGACCTTATTTAATTAATGAATATCGAAATTTTTCTAACAAGCTTTCGTAACCATTCGTGCAACCGAAAAGCTTATCTACAACTACTATTTAATACTATCTCATTGATATTATGATCACCTGAAAAGTAACCAGAGATAGTCTATCGGATTACCACGCATTAACTATGCATATATCTGCTTACATGTGAACATGCATAGGTGAGTATGTTTGAGTATGTATATATTTGTGTACATGTGAATATATATTTGAGAGTATGTATGAATATACAAGTCTTTGTGTACATGTATGAGTATTTATATATTTGTGACTATTTCTGAGTATGTTTGAGTATACATACATCTGTGTGCATGTGATTTTGAGTGAAGTATGCTTGATTATGCATATATTTGTGGTGCATTTGAGCATGTAATTTTGAGTAGAGTATGTTTGAGTATGCATATATTTGTGTGCATGTGAGAATGTAATTTTCAGTGGAGTATTTTTGAGTATGCATGTATTTATGCTGCATGAGAGCATGCAATTTTAAGTAGAGTATGTTCGAGTATGCATATAGTATTTGTGTGTATGTGAGCATGTATTTTTGAGTGTTTGAGTATGAATGCATTTATGTGCATATAAGCATGTATATATGGGTATGCATGTACTCTTGTGTGCATGTATTTTTGAGTGTATATATTTATATGCATGCATGTTTGATATACTGCATATATTTGTGTGCAGGAGAAAATGTATTTTTGAGTACATATATATTTATGTGCACGTAAGCATATATACTAGAATATGTATATATTTATGTGCATGTAAACATGTATTTTTGAGTATGAATATAGTTATGTGCATGCAAGCATGTATTTGTGAGTATGTTCGAGTATGCATATACGTGTGTGCAAGTGTTATTTGTGCCCATGTGTGTGAATGCATGTATGCAGTTAGTTGTATGTGCTTGTGTGTGCGCGTGTTTATGGGTGTGCAGGTGCATGAACACAGCCTGATACATGTATTTCTAGGAGCATGTGTCGACGTTTGTGTAAATGTGTAAATGCCCAAGGCGCTAGTGTATTAGTTACCGCTTTTGTAACTTGGCATGTTATTCAAATGCAATTTCATTATGTCGTTTGCACTAAAAAATAGCACCAAGTATCTTCATAGCGGCGATAAATCAAATTAGTTTTTAATAAGAACCACTTTTTCAGTAGTTCGTTTTCAATAACACGGGAAATGACTTTCATACTTGCGCCACAGGTTCCCCTGGTAAATAAATTCAATCCCACTGATGTAAAAGTACCTTCTGGTATTGAAATTTTCACTGAACATCCAGAATACTTTGCATGCCAAACACATTCATCCCAGCTTAACAAAAAGACGAATTCAAACCTTCATTTTTTCCCTTCAACCTGATCCGCATACCGTGCAATAGATTTGTGGGAGCAATGGAATCTATTTTGAGAAGGAAAGATTCACGTGAAACGAAGTTTAAGTAGACGCCATTACGTTTTAATCCCTCACTACACTTACTACGATTGAAGCGACAGAGTGCAAATAAGTTTTCCCTATCAATTTCTAAATTTAGTCTAACGTCCCACACAAAAATAGTGCATATGTTCACTGAGCAAAAACATTATTTTGAGAGCATTTAATTTTTTCTTATTTCGTTTACTTATTAACCCTCCTGGTGGTTGTCTCGACGAGATATCTCGTCATTAGCAGAATTGGTCAGATCTTATTGGACGAGGTATCTTGGAGGGTTAACATTAGTTTGCATTGAGTATAAATTCATAAGTTTAAGTAGACGCCATTACATTATAATCCATCACTCATTTACTACCGATTGATGCGACAGAGTGCAAATAAGTTTTCCCTATCAATTTCTAAATTTAGTCTAACGTCCCACATAAAAATAGTGCATATGTTCACTGAGCAAAAACATTATTTTGAGAGCATTTAATTTTGTCTTATTTCGTTTACCTATTAACCCTCCTGGTGGTTGTCTCGACGAGATATCTCGTCATTAGCAGAATTGGTCAGATCTTATTGGACGGGATATCTTGGAGGGTTAACATTAGTTTGCATTGAGTATAAATTCGTAAGTTTAAATAGACGCCATTAATCCATCACTCATTTACTACCGATTGATGCGACAGAGTGCAAATAAGTTTTCCCTATCAATTTCTAAATTTAGTCTAACGTCCCACATAAAAATAGTGCATATGTTCACTGAGCAAAAACATTATTTTGAGAGCATTTAATTTTGTCTTATTTCGTTTACCTATTAACCCTCCTGGTGGTTGTCTCGACGAGATATCTCGTCATTAGCAGAATTGGTCAGATCTTATTGGACGGGATATCTTGGAGGGTTAACATTAGTTTGCATTGAGTATAAATTCGTAAGTTTAAATAGACGCCATTAATCCATCACTCATTTACTACCGATTGATGCGACAGAGTGCAAATAAGTTTTCCCTATCAATTTCTAAATTTAGTCTAACGTCCCACATAAAAATAGTTAGCATTAGTATAAATTCATAATATTAGTTTGCATTGAGTATAAATTCATAAGTTTAAGTAGACGCCATTACATTATAATCCATCACTCATTTACTACCCTCCTGGTGGTTGTCTCGACGAGATATCTCGTCATTAGCAGAATTGGTCAGATCTTATTGGACGAGGTATCTTGGAGGGTTAACATTAGTTTGCATTGAGTATAAATTCGTAAGTTTAAATAGACGCCATTACATTATAATCCATCACTCATTTACTACGAGCGACATGCGACAGAGTGCAAATAAGTTTTCCTCTTAATTTCTAAATTTAGTCTAATGTGCCACATATAAAAAATTTCTTATTTGTTTAGTACTTATTAACTGCGTTGAGTATAAATTCGGAATTTTTCAGGTATATATATACCTAAACAGACAGAACATATGTAAATGCTTTTAATTATATCGATACGAAATATGGATAGTTGGAAATATTTGCACAGAAATACTTTTTAAAAAGTTGCTTATATTCCTCTAAATGCGAAGGATTTTCAACGTTAAGTTTGAAAGAAACACATTTCAAGTCTAATCCTATTTATCGGCGTAATATTTACTCTTAAGCTTCCATTTTTATACCAAAACCAGGACCGATAAATATTCCGTAAAGCGATTTTCCGTATTATTACTTCATGGTTGCATTAAAATGGGTTTTTATTAGGGGAATATTGTTTTAATCCTCATCGCATGTTTTAGTGAATAATAGAAAAACGAACATCAAATATATCTTATTAATATTTGAAAATTAAAAGTAGTACAATAAAATTATATACTATCGTTTACTAGATTGCTCCAAAAAATAAGCGATTAAATATAGAATTAAATTCATAGTTAAGGATTTGAAATTTCAATTAGGGAACATTACAAAAAATTTAAGTTTTATACTTTATAACGAAAAAAGATTGTAGTGTTCGTTTGAATTAGAGAATGTGTATCTGAAGATAATAAAAATGTTTGTAATGAAATTTGATGTTTAACAAGAAATGGTCTGAGTGTAAGAATAATGCACTATACGGCCGATTATAGTCTATTCATTTTCAGTGAATTAAGTACATATGATAAATGTCTTAAAACATTGAAAGTAAAGTTTTAAAATATTTAAAATTAAAGCTTAAATTTGCATTCCACACAAGAGCAATTAATTTAAAATTATTTTTTTAATTAATAAATTTTTCTCGATACCAAATATGTTAGACCATTTACGATTTTATCGTTATACGAGCAGAATTATCCGACTATACTCTGACTGAATTGGTTAAGATTAGACTGTAGATTGTGTGAAAACGTGACCAGAATAATCAATTTTTTTCTATTTCGTACAAAAATTACAACTTTATTTCAGTGTCAGGAAAAGAATTTTTAACACCTTTTCGACATTTTTAGTTCGTATAATTTACTTTGGACGCAAATCGTATACATGTATATCCATCCATGCAATGCATTTCACATACACGCACTCCTGTTGTATGACAAAACTATAAAAGGTGGCATAAGAAGACTATTATTAAAGTCGATTTAGGGAGGTTTTTAGGGGGATTATAAATTCCTCCTCTTAAATTCGTTTCCTGTAAAATTCCCGTTACTAAAACCGTAAAAATGACAAATCGATGGCGAGAACTGTAGAACTCAAGCTTTCCTGCCAATATTTTTTCACTTGTGGCAATCTTTAAAGGAAAGATGGCAAATTAATTTGATAAGATTCATGATTTTTTAAGCGAATACCTTTTTCTTGAAAATTATTTATTAGTGACCCATTCAGTGGCACGTGCAATAACAAAAGAATTTTCTTCGTAATTGATTGCTTTCAGTATAGACAAAGCAAAGGTAACATAACAATTTTTCAGAAAGATCGATATGACATTGTTTTTTGTAAAGAAAATCGCTGTTTTCAACAAACTTCTAACATGTATAATAAGTTGCTTAAATATAGACTCAACTTCAAACGTAAAGTAAGCAACCTTGATATTCTGTCACTACAGCAAAGAATTTGTAATATTCGAAAAGTTAAAATTCGGGGATTTTCTAACATTAAAATTCTTTCAATTTCGGCAAAGTTCCATTTAAAATTTGCTTTACTCTAACTTGAATGAAACTTTAAATTGAATCCTTTGTGGGATTATTATTGCGTGTGATGGATAATAATTGAAATTTATATTTTAAATCGATTTAATAAATATTTAAAAAAATATATATGGGTATTAAATTAACAACCGCAGGAAACAGAGAAATAAAACTAAGTCATTGGAAAAATAATTGTTCTGAAGATGTTAATTCGTGATTATTTTTTTTATCTCGTGATCTCTCAAATTGCCACAACTTAAAACTAAATATAGAAAAAAATTTAAATGCCAAATTCGTTCCGAGCGAAACAAATCGGAAAATAACATCACTGCACGTGGTCGACGATTAAAAGTTTTCGTTTCACTACACCTTAAAGCACTCTTTTTACAATTCAGAGATTTAACTTTGAATGAAAATCACGTACACCTCCTTAGAATGAGAATGATGGTAGAACTTGCCTTTAGAGTGCAGCTTTCAATAAAACCAAGTAATTTTATTTGAAACGTAGAAAAGAAATGCAACTTTTAATGAGTTTAAAATCGTTTTGTAAGGAAAACCTACGTTAAAATCTTATAATACTTTGAATAAATTCGATTAGCTATCAGTCATGGTTCAAAAGGTTTTGGACTGTATGTTTTACTTCTTTTTTTAAGGAATTCTACAACCACGTATGTTAAACCAAGGACGTTTAAGGAACTTTGAGCTCACTGTATTCATGCCATCCAGAAATGAGCATACGTCTTTAGCAATTTCGGAAACAAAATAACTTTCTGCTAAGTTCTAGTCTATATCATCCGTCCCAAATATTTCTAGATTATTTATGTAACATCAGGTATACGCAATCACGAAGACTCTTGCGTCAGCCATGTGACATTCCGAAAGACGCAACCAGAGAGCATATTGCATCATCCAGACCCCCAGCAGCAACGTTGCAGCCAGCCATTGGATGAAATCAACCAATGATGATCAGCCAACGCCCAAGTCGCAAACACCTACGCAGAGAAGGAGCAGAGCTAGTAAAAGATGAAGACGGTTAAGATGTAGCTCAGGAACTGGCTAATTTGCAATCACCCAATAGCTTTAATTTTCATCTGTATATAGTTTCACATGTAAATGCTTATATCCCAATTAAATTGCTTAAAATGATGAGAACTCCTGCCTCCAATCCATTAAAACCAAAGGACGAAGCAACCCGTCCATAATACATGGGGGCTCGGACCACTCCATAATAAATGAGAGCTCGGACTAACTCCATAATACCGATGCCAACCACGACAGATGATGCCTGAACCACCTAAGACGATGCCAACCACCACAGATGATGCCTGAACCACCTAAGACGATACCTGAACCACCTAAGACGATGCCAGCCACCAAAGATGATGCCTGAACCAACACGGAAGATGCCGGAAACCACAACGATTGCTTAAGATTGAAGGAAGACGACGGCGGAGACACGACAGTTACACGACGAAACTTCAAGCCAGTACGGCCAGGTCACCACAAGACGGATTTGAAGACGATACAACATCGATGTCCTGGACCAGAAAACGCCTCTGACGAAACTGCCTTCCTGTCGAAATATCTAGTGGGCTATCAGCCAAAAAATTTGGATTACCATCAGATATCATCTTCGTCACATCTGTGAGTACAACCTCATTTTTTTGTTTGGAATTTTAGTATTCACCACAATGACGACTCTCACTCTCAATGAAATTCCATTTATCTCCAAGGGCTTAACGAATGCCAAAACAAAAGTAATTAAGATGTTGCATTTCGTAATTTTTAACTCTTTTGGCGACCGAATGAATCGGAAAAACTTACGACTGTTTTCTGGATTTGACCCTGAATTTACGAGATCAGAGGAATCCGAGAAGGAAATTTTAACATCTTTAAAGCATACCGATTTAATTCTCGTATGTGATTTTTTGGGTTTGAATTGTAACGGCTCACCCAAACAGCTGTTAAATGCAATTGACGACAGTCTAAAGGATTTCGAGCTGCTCAAATCAACAACAGAAATTGAGTCGGATTTTGAAGAGCAGGAAACGGATCCGATAGACTCTCATCTCTTTCCTCCCTCTCGTGTTGAAACCAGAAGTATACAAGACGATCTAGCTCAGAACGCATCAACATACATCGGTCAGCCGAACGATCCAAATCAACGCGTTAATTCTCCAATCGTGAGAAACGAAACAATAGCTGAAGACCATGATTCACCACACAACGTCTATCACCGAAATTTGTTTTCCTCAGCTGCTTCTGAAGGTCACATCCCAGATCCTTTTTTCTCGCCCGCAGAGACTAAACAAACTTTCGCACCAACTCCTTTCGCTGGTGCCAGTGGATTCGTTCATATAGGATTTCAGGACTTGGCTAATTCCATTCCAAAGTTCCACGGAACATCCGATGCATTTGGAATTGAATTATGGCTAAACGACCTCGAGGAAATATTTTTTCTGAACGCAATTGTCAATAATTCTCACCGAATAATTTTTTGCAAAAGATGTCTTTCTTCTTCAGCCCTTAAATATGTTCAATCCTTACATGGTATTGTGACATGGAATTCTTTAAAACAGAGTTTACTCGAGGAATTTTCAACAAAACTTAATAGCGCAGATGTCCATAAAATGTTGCAACAAAGGCGTTTAAAGTATAATGAGTCATTAAGTGATTATTTAATTGATATGAGAGAAATTGGCTCACGTGCAAATATTGATGCATCTTCTATTTTTGATTATGTTATTAATGGAATTCCTAGTTCTGCAAATAACAAAATAATACTTTATGGGTGTAAGACATTTCCCGAATTCAAAGAAAAGTTACGAATATTTGAAAGACTTTACCAACAAGATAAGAGTTACAATAAGAATTTTTCTTGCATTTCAAATGAACGCCATAGAGATGTCAGACAATTGCAAGATAATAAACGAAATTTTGAGAAGGGTAACCAAAATTTTGAGCATAAACCACACAGTACTCGAAATCAGATAATCTGCTTTAACTGTGGCCGTCGGAACCACAAATCAAGTGCTTGTCCATCTAGATCTCCGAAATGCTTTAGTTGTAATTCTTGGGGACATAAAAGTGACGCTTGCCCAAAAAACACATTCTCAGCTTCATCGAAATCTAAACCTCCAGCTGACCACACCGTTAACTCAGTTACTCTTAACGTGGGTCCAACATTGAACTCTATGCAAATTGAAGTTAAAATTAACGATGTTCTCTTAGATGCCCTTGTAGATACAGGTTCGCAAGCCACTATTTTACAGGAAACGTGGTATAAAAAAATTGCATCCCCATCGCTATACCCTTCGCAAATAACTTTCACTGGTATTGGAAAACAAAGAATTTACCCTATTGGATTTTTTCAAGGTTCAATCATAATTGACAACACTTCATTTCAGTCACACATACACGTTGTTCGTGATGACTGTATACCTTTTCCACTTATTTTCGGAAATGACTGTATTCAGCAAGCTAACTTTTCAATTGGGAAGACTGGAGTTAAATTGATCAAAGATGAACCAAATCTGCTCATTAATTTGGTCAACACTGAACTCATTGATTTGAGTCATGTTCTCAACGCTGAGCACAAGATTGAGTTACACAATATGATTAAGGACTACACTCCACACAAAGTAAAAAGCACTGATATCAAGATGAGCATTGTCCTCTCTGATGACATTCCTGTATGCCATCGTCCGAGACGTTTACCCTTCACTGAACAACAAATCGTTCGTGAACAAATACAAGAATGGTTAAAAGATGGTATAATTAAACATAGTTATTCAGAATATGCTTCAAATGTTGTTCTATGTAAGAAGAAATCTGGTTCTTATCGTTTATGTATTGATTACAGACAACTTAACAAAAAGATTATTAGAGATAGGTATCCACTCCCTGTCATTTGTGATGTGTTAGACAGACTTGAACAGTCACACGTTTTCACAAATTTAGATCTTAAAAATGCTTTCTTCCATGTAGATGTAGACCCTTCGAGCTCTAAATACACATCCTTTGTCACTTCAGATGGACAGTTTGAATTTTTAAAATGTCCATTTGGTTTGAGTTCAAGTCCTGGAATTTTCCAACGCTTTATTAACACTGTTTTCCGAGATTTATTAAATGACAACACACTCGTCATTTACCTTGACGACATCATCATTCCATCGAAAGACGAGGCTGAAGGTATCGCCAAACTCAAACGTGTTTTGACAGTTGCCTCTGAATATGGCCTTAAGCTCAATCTAAAAAAGTGCAACTTCTTGCAAAGAAATATTGAATTTTTAGGACACGTCCTTGAGAAAGGAACAATTCAACCTTCACCTTCTAAGACTCAAGCTGTCCAGAATTTTCCTGTGCCTAACACCGAAAAACAAGTGCAAAGTTTTCTAGGCCTAACCGGCTATTTCAGGAAATTCATTCAAAATTATTCTATAATCGCCAAACCACTGAGTGATTTGTTAAGGAAATCCACTCCTTTTCACTTTGGTTCCCAACAAAAAGAAGCGTTCCAGACTCTCAAACAAAAACTTTCGCAAAACCCAGTTCTACACATTTACAACCGCGATTCTACTCTAGAATTACACACTGATGTTAGCTCACATGGATTTGGAGGTGTTCTCTTACAGCAATCTGATGACGGAAACTTTTATCCCATCCACTATATGAGTAAAAAAACTACACCACAACAAGCCAAATATTCAAGCTATGAACTTGAAGTACTTGCAGTTATAGAAGCGCTTAAGAAGTTTAGGACTTATCTCCTTGGAACAAAGTTCAAAATCATCACTGACTGTGCTGCATTCCAAAAAACGATGCACAAGAAAGATTTAACACCAAAAATCGCCAGATGGGTCATTTTTCTCCAAGATTTTGATTATGAAGTCGTTCACCGACCCGCTACACAAATGAAACATGTTGACGCACTAAGTCGTTATCCAGTCATGATCCTTTCACAAGACTCCATCACACCAAAGATCGCTGATGCACAAAATCAAGACGCGTTCATTTCAAGCATCAAGAAAGTCTTGCCACACACACCAATGAATGATTATATTGTAAAAAACGACGTGCTTTACAAAATTGTAGACGACCAAGAACTTATAGTTCTACCACAGTCTATGCAACATGAGATGGTGCAAACCACGCACTCACAAGGACACTTCGCTATCAACAAAACAGAGACACTCGTTAAAAAAGATTTTTTTATTCCTAATTTAAGGAAAATAGTTGAAAATGTAATTTCCAACTGCATACCGTGTATTCTTTCCTCAAGAAAGAAGGGAAAATCTGAAGGATTTCTTCATCCCATCCCCAAAGGTAACGTTCCTTTGGACACGTACCATATAGATTTTCTTGGACCTCTCCCGTCCACCAACAAACAATATCAATACCTTTTCACCGTAGTAGACGCCTTTACAAAATTTCTTTGGATCTATCCAGTTAAGACGACATCAGCTAAAACAGCCATTGAAAAATTAACTGTGCAACAAACCAATTTCGGCAACCCTTCACGTATTATCACCGATAGAGGAAGTGCTTTTACTTCAAATGACTTTGAAACGTATTGCCGTGACGAAAACATTGAACTAAAACACATAACCACTGGTGTTCCCCGCGGAAATGGTCAAATTGAACGTATGCACCAAACGTTAATCCCTGTTCTTTCCAAGCTTAGTATCGATGATCCAACTAAATGGTACACACATGTTCCACACGTTCAACGCATTATAAACAGTACCACTTCAACAACAACTCAATACACTCCATTCGAGTTACTTATTGGCATAAAAATGAAGAATAAAACTGATCATAAAATCAAACAAATTCTAGAACAAGAATACTTACAAACTACTATTGACGACAAAAACGAACTACGTAACACAGCCAAGAAAAACATTTTGAAAGTACAAGAAACTAACAAGAAGCACTACAATAAACGCAGAAAACAACCCACATCGTATAAAATTGGTGACCGTATTGCTATACAACGAACCCAATTTGGGACAGGCCTGAAACTAAGACCTAAATTTTACGGCCCGTATGAAATTACACATGTTCTACCAAACGATCGGTACGACGTACGAAAAATCGGTTCCCACGAAGGACCAAACACAACATTCACTTCTGCTGACCTCATCAAATTTTGGTCAAGCAACTGAACTGAATTGACATTTTTACTTCTTCATTTCAATTTTCATCATTATTCATTTTGTATTCTTACTTAATGCTAGTTCCTCGCTACTTCCATCGTTTCCATTTTCAACAAACTTCTTCAACCCTCATGATGAGATCTTCTCCCCAAAGACGAATATGATGCGACAGGACGAAAGGGAAAATTGAGAGGAAAAGACGCCTACGACGCATCTTTCTTTAAGACGACTGCAAAGACGAAAGAAGATCAAAATATAAGACGACACCTTCCAAAGACGAGAAAAGTACGCAGCTTTGAAGTAAAGTTGCAAAAGACGACTTTTCTGAAGACGAACTTTCTAGATGTGCCAGAGCATCCCAAATATGCTCACTGCTGCATTTCTTTTGTTATTCCTCTCTCTTTCCGTTTCTTTTTGTATTTTCAGACACCTAGCTGTGCAGGAGGTCCTGCAGGGTCGATGGCCGAGTGTAACATCAGGTATACGCAATCACGAAGACTCTTGCGTCAGCCATGTGACATTCCGAAAGACGCAACCAGAGAGCATATTGCATCATCCAGACCCCCAGCAGCAACGTTGCAGCCAGCCATTGGATGAAATCAACCAATGATGATCAGCCAACGCCCAAGTCGCAAACACCTACGCAGAGAAGGAGCAGAGCTAGTAAAAGATGAAGACGGTTAAGATGTAGCTCAGGAACTGGCTAATTTGCAATCACCCAATAGCTTTAATTTTCATCTGTATATAGTTTCACATGTAAATGCTTATATCCCAATTAAATTGCTTAAAATGATGAGAACTCCTGCCTCCAATCCATTAAAACCAAAGGACGAAGCAACCCGTCCATAATACATGGGGGCTCGGACCACTCCATAATAAATGAGAGCTCGGACTAACTCCATAATACCGATGCCAACCACGACAGATGATGCCTGAACCACCTAAGACGATGCCAACCACCACAGATGATGCCTGAACCACCTAAGACGATACCTAAACCACCTAAGACGATGCCAGCCACCAAAGATGATGCCTGAACCAACACGGAAGATGCCGGAAACCACAACGATTGCTTAAGATTGAAGGAAGACGACGGCGGAGACACGACAGTTACACGACGAAACTTCAAGCCAGTACGGCCAGGTCACCACAAGACGGATTTGAAGACGATACAACATCGATGTCCTGGACCAGAAAACGCCTCTGACGAAACTGCCTTCCTGTCGAAATATCTAGTGGGCTATCAGCCAAAAAATTTGGATTACCATCAGATATCATCTTCGTCACATCTGTGAGTACAACCTCATTTTTTTGTTTGGAATTTTAGTATTCACCACAATGACGACTCTCACTCTCAATGAAATTCCATTTATCTCCAAGGGCTTAACGAATGCCAAAACAAAAGTAATTAAGATGTTGCATTTCGTAATTTTTAACTCTTTTGGCGACCGAATGAATCGGAAAAACTTACGACTGTTTTCTGGATTTGACCCTGAATTTACGAGATCAGAGGAATCCGAGAAGGAAATTTTAACATCTTTAAAGCATACCGATTTAATTCTCGTATGTGATTTTTTGGGTTTGAATTGTAACGGCTCACCCAAACAGCTGTTAAATGCAATTGACGACAGTCTAAAGGATTTCGAGCTGCTCAAATCAACAACAGAAATTGAGTCGGATTTTGAAGAGCAGGAAACGGATCCGATAGACTCTCATCTCTTTCCTCCCTCTCGTGTTGAAACCAGAAGTATACAAGACGATCTAGCTCAGAACGCATCAACATACATCGGTCAGCCGAACGATCCAAATCAACGCGTTAATTCTCCAATCGTGAGAAACGAAACAATAGCTGAAGACCATGATTCACCACACAACGTCTATCACCGAAATTTGTTTTCCTCAGCTGCTTCTGAAGGTCACATCCCAGATCCTTTTTTCTCGCCCGCAGAGACTAAACAAACTTTCGCACCAACTCCTTTCGCTGGTGCCAGTGGATTCGTTCATATAGGATTTCAGGACTTGGCTAATTCCATTCCAAAGTTCCACGGAACATCCGATGCATTTGGAATTGAATTATGGCTAAACGACCTCGAGGAAATATTTTTTCTGAACGCAATTGTCAATAATTCTCACCGAATAATTTTTTGCAAAAGATGTCTTTCTTCTTCAGCCCTTAAATATGTTCAATCCTTACATGGTATTGTGACATGGAATTCTTTAAAACAGAGTTTACTCGAGGAATTTTCAACAAAACTTAATAGCGCAGATGTCCATAAAATGTTGCAACAAAGGCGTTTAAAGTATAATGAGTCATTAAGTGATTATTTAATTGATATGAGAGAAATTGGCTCACGTGCAAATATTGATGCATCTTCTATTTTTGATTATGTTATTAATGGAATTCCTAGTTCTGCAAATAACAAAATAATACTTTATGGGTGTAAGACATTTCCCGAATTCAAAGAAAAGTTACGAATATTTGAAAGACTTTACCAACAAGATAAGAGTTACAATAAGAATTTTTCTTGCATTTCAAATGAACGCCATAGAGATGTCAGACAATTGCAAGATAATAAACGAAATTTTGAGAAGGGTAACCAAAATTTTGAGCATAAACCACACAGTACTCGAAATCAGATAATCTGCTTTAACTGTGGCCGTCGGAACCACAAATCAAGTGCTTGTCCATCTAGATCTCCGAAATGCTTTAGTTGTAATTCTTGGGGACATAAAAGTGACGCTTGCCCAAAAAACACATTCTCAGCTTCATCGAAATCTAAACCTCCAGCTGACCACACCGTTAACTCAGTTACTCTTAACGTGGGTCCAACATTGAACTCTATGCAAATTGAAGTTAAAATTAACGATGTTCTCTTAGATGCCCTTGTAGATACAGGTTCGCAAGCCACTATTTTACAGGAAACGTGGTATAAAAAAATTGCATCCCCATCGCTATACCCTTCGCAAATAACTTTCACTGGTATTGGAAAACAAAGAATTTACCCTATTGGATTTTTTCAAGGTTCAATCATAATTGACAACACTTCATTTCAGTCACACATACACGTTGTTCGTGATGACTGTATACCTTTTCCACTTATTTTCGGAAATGACTGTATTCAGCAAGCTAACTTTTCAATTGGGAAGACTGGAGTTAAATTGATCAAAGATGAACCAAATCTGCTCATTAATTTGGTCAACACTGAACTCATTGATTTGAGTCATGTTCTCAACGCTGAGCACAAGATTGAGTTACACAATATGATTAAGGACTACACTCCACACAAAGTAAAAAGCACTGATATCAAGATGAGCATTGTCCTCTCTGATGACATTCCTGTATGCCATCGTCCGAGACGTTTACCCTTCACTGAACAACAAATCGTTCGTGAACAAATACAAGAATGGTTAAAAGATGGTATAATTAAACATAGTTATTCAGAATATGCTTCAAATGTTGTTCTATGTAAGAAGAAATCTGGTTCTTATCGTTTATGTATTGATTACAGACAACTTAACAAAAAGATTATTAGAGATAGGTATCCACTCCCTGTCATTTGTGATGTGTTAGACAGACTTGAACAGTCACACGTTTTCACAAATTTAGATCTTAAAAATGCTTTCTTCCATGTAGATGTAGACCCTTCGAGCTCTAAATACACATCCTTTGTCACTTCAGATGGACAGTTTGAATTTTTAAAATGTCCATTTGGTTTGAGTTCAAGTCCTGGAATTTTCCAACGCTTTATTAACACTGTTTTCCGAGATTTATTAAATGACAACACACTCGTCATTTACCTTGACGACATCATCATTCCATCGAAAGACGAGGCTGAAGGTATCGCCAAACTCAAACGTGTTTTGACAGTTGCCTCTGAATATGGCCTTAAGCTCAATCTAAAAAAGTGCAACTTCTTGCAAAGAAATATTGAATTTTTAGGACACGTCCTTGAGAAAGGAACAATTCAACCTTCACCTTCTAAGACTCAAGCTGTCCAGAATTTTCCTGTGCCTAACACCGAAAAACAAGTGCAAAGTTTTCTAGGCCTAACCGGCTATTTCAGGAAATTCATTCAAAATTATTCTATAATCGCCAAACCACTGAGTGATTTGTTAAGGAAATCCACTCCTTTTCACTTTGGTTCCCAACAAAAAGAAGCGTTCCAGACTCTCAAACAAAAACTTTCGCAAAACCCAGTTCTACACATTTACAACCGCGATTCTACTCTAGAATTACACACTGATGTTAGCTCACATGGATTTGGAGGTGTTCTCTTACAGCAATCTGATGACGGAAACTTTTATCCCATCCACTATATGAGTAAAAAAACTACACCACAACAAGCCAAATATTCAAGCTATGAACTTGAAGTACTTGCAGTTATAGAAGCGCTTAAGAAGTTTAGGACTTATCTCCTTGGAACAAAGTTCAAAATCATCACTGACTGTGCTGCATTCCAAAAAACGATGCACAAGAAAGATTTAACACCAAAAATCGCCAGATGGGTCATTTTTCTCCAAGATTTTGATTATGAAGTCGTTCACCGACCCGCTACACAAATGAAACATGTTGACGCACTAAGTCGTTATCCAGTCATGATCCTTTCACAAGACTCCATCACACCAAAGATCGCTGATGCACAAAATCAAGACGCGTTCATTTCAAGCATCAAGAAAGTCTTGCCACACACACCAATGAATGATTATATTGTAAAAAACGACGTGCTTTACAAAATTGTAGACGACCAAGAACTTATAGTTCTACCACAGTCTATGCAACATGAGATGGTGCAAACCACGCACTCACAAGGACACTTCGCTATCAACAAAACAGAGACACTCGTTAAAAAAGATTTTTTTATTCCTAATTTAAGGAAAATAGTTGAAAATGTAATTTCCAACTGCATACCGTGTATTCTTTCCTCAAGAAAGAAGGGAAAATCTGAAGGATTTCTTCATCCCATCCCCAAAGGTAACGTTCCTTTGGACACGTACCATATAGATTTTCTTGGACCTCTCCCGTCCACCAACAAACAATATCAATACCTTTTCACCGTAGTAGACGCCTTTACAAAATTTCTTTGGATCTATCCAGTTAAGACGACATCAGCTAAAACAGCCATTGAAAAATTAACTGTGCAACAAACCAATTTCGGCAACCCTTCACGTATTATCACCGATAGAGGAAGTGCTTTTACTTCAAATGACTTTGAAACGTATTGCCGTGACGAAAACATTGAACTAAAACACATAACCACTGGTGTTCCCCGCGGAAATGGTCAAATTGAACGTATGCACCAAACGTTAATCCCTGTTCTTTCCAAGCTTAGTATCGATGATCCAACTAAATGGTACACACATGTTCCACACGTTCAACGCATTATAAACAGTACCACTTCAACAACAACTCAATACACTCCATTCGAGTTACTTATTGGCATAAAAATGAAGAATAAAACTGATCATAAAATCAAACAAATTCTAGAACAAGAATACTTACAAACTACTATTGACGACAAAAACGAACTACGTAACACAGCCAAGAAAAACATTTTGAAAGTACAAGAAACTAACAAGAAGCACTACAATAAACGCAGAAAACAACCCACATCGTATAAAATTGGTGACCGTATTGCTATACAACGAACCCAATTTGGGACAGGCCTGAAACTAAGACCTAAATTTTACGGCCCGTATGAAATTACACATGTTCTACCAAACGATCGGTACGACGTACGAAAAATCGGTTCCCACGAAGGACCAAACACAACATTCACTTCTGCTGACCTCATCAAATTTTGGTCAAGCAACTGAACTGAATTGACATTTTTACTTCTTCATTTCAATTTTCATCATTATTCATTTTGTATTCTTACTTAATGCTAGTTCCTCGCTACTTCCATCGTTTCCATTTTCAACAAACTTCTTCAACCCTCATGATGAGATCTTCTCCCCAAAGACGAATATGATGCGACAGGACGAAAGGGAAAATTGAGAGGAAAAGACGCCTACGACGCATCTTTCTTTAAGACGACTGCAAAGACGAAAGAAGATCAAAATATAAGACGACACCTTCCAAAGACGAGAAAAGTACGCAGCTTTGAAGTAAAGTTGCAAAAGACGACTTTTCTGAAGACGAACTTTCTAGATGTGCCAGAGCATCCCAAATATGCTCACTGCTGCATTTCTTTTGTTATTCCTCTCTCTTTCCGTTTCTTTTTGTATTTTCAGACACCTAGCTGTGCAGGAGGTCCTGCAGGGTCGATGGCCGAGTGTAACATCAGGTATACGCAATCACGAAGACTCTTGCGTCAGCCATGTGACATTCCGAAAGACGCAACCAGAGAGCATATTGCATCATCCAGACCCCCAGCAGCAACGTTGCAGCCAGCCATTGGATGAAATCAACCAATGATGATCAGCCAACGCCCAAGTCGCAAACACCTACGCAGAGAAGGAGCAGAGCTAGTAAAAGATGAAGACGGTTAAGATGTAGCTCAGGAACTGGCTAATTTGCAATCACCCAATAGCTTTAATTTTCATCTGTATATAGTTTCACATGTAAATGCTTATATCCCAATTAAATTGCTTAAAATGATGAGAACTCCTGCCTCCAATCCATTAAAACCAAAGGACGAAGCAACCCGTCCATAATACATTTATATTTCAAAAAGAAACAATAAGTTCCAAATAAGTAAAGTTTAATAAGAATAGGCCAAATAAGAATATGAATTCCGTAAAAATAATTCCTTTTTCAGCAATACTGGAAAAACAATCTGATCTTCAATTAGAATAAGCCAAATAAGAAAATGAATTCCGTAAAAATAATTGCTTTTTCAGCAGTACTGGAAAAACATTCTGAGTAATCGCTCAGTAAACATCCTAGCTTCTCTAAAACTACCAAATTAAAGTTAATTTAACACTATGGGTATTCATCTGTTTTAGCGTGGACCTTTCTAAACAATGTAAGCAAAGGATATTTATTGTATTTTCTAATCTAATATATGTTTTATAAAATACTAGCAGAATTACCCGGCGATGTTCGGGATGAATTGGTTAAATGTTGATTCTATTTCATAGAAAAATGCAAGCATCATTTAAGTGTACAGAAAATATTTTTAAACTTTGTTTTAACTTTTTCATAGCTTCTACAGTTTACTTCGGACGCAAATATGTATGCATAATATATCCATCCATATAATCCATTTCATATTCATCATATTCTTGCTGTAAAACATACTACAAAAGCTTTTTTTGATGACTTCAGAAGTCGATTTTGAGTTTTGGAGTAATTACGAATGCCCATTAAGTTCATTTTCAATAAAAATGAGGAACTTTCAGCCGTATAGTTTTGCACTCAGTTTTCCAATCAATATTTATTATTTGTGGTACCCTTGCACCATGGATTCGATGTTTTCGAATTACATTGTCATTGTGAGAGGATGGCAAATTAAACTGTTACGGCATTCGTGGTTAATTTATTTTGAAGCACACATTTTTTTGAAGATTCTATTCAGCTGCACGTGGAATAACGGAGCTTGTTTAAAATAAATGTCATCAGTGTAAACAAAACAAACTCAAAAAATCGATTACACTTTTTACAAAATCACTGCTTTCAATGAATGTTTCACAGGTACCTAAGTCGTATACGAACAGTTTTAACTTCAAGTCAGCAACCTCGACCTTCTGCCACTTAAGAAATTTTTTTTATTTTTCAACAGTCCTAGTTTACATACTTCCTTACTATGATATTATTCTAAGATCAGCAGTCATTTAAAATTCGCTTTCCTCCAACAGAAATATTTAGTTTTAAATCGAATCCTTAAGGCACTTTTTTCAATTGTGAGACTCAGTTTCTATATGGAAACCACGTTCATATTTAGAATGATAGATGTAGTTACTTGACTATGGAGTACAGCTTTCAATAATACCCATGAAACATGAAAAACAAATGTAAATTAAATTGATTTTAATCGTCTTGTAATGAAAATATGTCAAAATTTAGAAATGTCTTTGAGCTACAACGTATGGCTACTGTTTTGATTTAACGTAACATATCTTATTTTAGAATAACTTTATTTTAACTTTACCAGTCATTTTAAAATACGAGAGAGAGAGAGAGAGAGAGAGAGAGAGAGGAGAGAGAGAGAGAGAGAGAGAGAGAGAGAGAGAGAGAGAAGTTATACACCTTACTTAAAAAAATTTTCCATTTATTTTTATGAAACAGAATTCTACAAACTCAACGTATTAACCAGACTTCAAGAAGGTTCATCGAAATATACATATACAACCAAGAAATTACCCATGTCTAGTGGTATTTGGCAGAAAATAAAAATAATTCATTACAATTTAACTCCTAAATAATATATGTGTAATATGGAAAGTAATGGAACACATAAATACAAACAGAAACGAAATTTCGGTAATTGAAAAATGTAGAATTCTAAAAAACGAAAGATCTGAGCAAGCGTTTCGATGTCATGAGAATATTCTGAAATAGAGAAATTCGAAAAAGACGCTTGAAAAATATTGATAGACAATAATGAATTATTTACAAAACTTAGAAATGCTCAAATACCGTAACATTTATATCTTAACTCAAATACACAAACAAGGAATACTAAATCTAATTTATAAAATAAAACATTAATTCTGGTGTTGCCAGACACCAAATTGCAAAATTAAGCTTTTATCATCAATGAGTTTTTTGTTTTGGCTTTTCGTGTTCCATTACAAAATGCAAGTTGTGTAAAATTAAGTATTTTAAATACCTATTTTCATCATTCACAAATATTCCTAAACTATTTATATTATTGAAAGAAATAAAAAATCAGTTCAAACATAATTAGAATTTTAAATTGTTGAAATTTAACGTTTCGGAAAAAAATGTTTTTTTGAGCAATACTGGTAAAACAAACTGAGTTGCGTACCGCAATCGTTTTATGCTCAATGTTTTTCCTACGGCAATTTCGAATTAATTAAGCCCCCTCTGCGCACCTAGGTTAAAGAGAACGGGGGTTAATATGTAGCTTGCGTTACTCGCAGGGTTCCAAAGTATAATTATATCAAATTTGATGTGGATTGGTCAAACGGTGTAGATTTGTATAGAGTACAGACAGACGCTAACTCTGCGTTATATGTAAAGATGGAACATTTTATGAAATTATATTGAATAAAATTTATGTGATACTTGCACATACACAAAAACTGACATAAAATGGGGAAGACAGACAGACAAATGGAGACTGACGCAACGAAAGATCAGTCACGAAATCAATGCGAGTGTACTCACAATATAAAGTTTCATGAAAACATACCCAGCCATTTGGACGTATACGGGCATGCACATACAGACACCAAAGATGGAAATCACTGATTTTGTATTACAAGAGCACAAAATGGATAACTGTAACTTGAAATACGTGTTTTAATAAATTCTATCAAGTAAAGGTAACCGATTACCATTTTTCAAAAACAGGTAAGTCGATTTTGAGTTGTTTTTTCGAAAGATAATCAGTTTTCAATGAACTATTCACAGATGTAATAGGTTGCTTAAATATAGCTTCAACTTACATAGTAGGCAACACTGACCTTCTGTCACTACAACAAATAATTTTCGATATTTCAAAAGTCCTAGTTCAGATTTTTTCTAACATTAATATTCTTTCAAAATGGCGAAGTTCCATTTAAAAATTGCTTTATTTCAACTTAAATGTCGTTTGAAATTGAATCTTTCGTTTGGTTGTTGTTGCGTGAGATGAGTAGGATTTACAACTTATTATTTAAAAGTGGATATTTACTAAATTTGCAACCACAGAAAACAGAGCCAAATAAAAATAAAGTCAGCGGAAAAAAAGGTTGTTCGGAAGGTATTAATTCGTGGTTCTTTTTTTATCTCCTAATCTGGCCTAGTTGCCACAACTTACAACTAAAAATAAAACAAAATTCAAAAATGCAAAATTGAATGCGAGCGAGAAAAAAAATCAGAAAATAATATTAACATCCAACAAACACGAGTTTCCTTTTCTTTAAGCACGCTCTACTCTAACCCTCCTGGTGGTTGTTCGACGAGGTATGTCATCATTAACAAAACTGACCAGATCTTCAAGGAAAATAGATCTCGTCGAAACCATTTGGAATGTTAAAGCGCATTTTCAATCCAGATTTAATTTTGAATGGAAATAACGTGCCTGTTTAAAATGATAAAAAATAATAAAAGAATGATAAAAAATAATAGATTTTATAATTTATATAGTATATATTCCAATCACTTTGATCTAGTTCATAACTCATTAATATTGTGCAAAGGAATATGTTTGAATACTTCGTAAATATGTTATCTGTATCTTTCAGTTCATCAGTATTCTGTAGTTGGATTCGATCTGTAGTCACTGAATAAACACATAAATAACTTTATTTTCGTGCAAGTTCCCTTAGAAATACCTTAAACGGAATTTTTAATATACTCCACTGGACCATTTTTTATAGATGATCCCACGTAAATAGTTTATTATTAAATTTTAAACTGCTATGAATGGAATCTATAGAATGAAGCAGTGTTCCTCTTGTGAGCAGATAATGAAATTTAACGACACAAAAGGCTTTCTCAAGCTTCCTTCGAACGCGAACGTGAATTTCTGCTGTAAACTAGAATAAGAATAGGTTATTTAAAACGGAAAAGACAAATTTAATAGATCTCTTCCAAACTCCCTACTAAGCGAGACAACGTTTAAGCGTACGAAAATCTTCCAAACTCACGGCGAAAACGGTAGTTATACGCTAAAGAAAACTTTTAATTCCTATCAAAACTGTCCACGAGGAATTCTAAGCGAAAAGACTAGTGATGATAATGGAATTTTCGCTCAAGACCTAAGCTATCTTTTTCTAAGAAAAAATTTAGATAAGCGAAAGTGTCATTAAATTCGTTTTAAGGTTCATAGAGGATTTGAGTTTAAGATAAAATTTCGGGATTCCTAAGGTGAGGTGTCTGTGAGTAGGGTTTTCTAATCTAAGCTTTTATAAGAATTCGACTTGGGTATTCTCTTTGCGATGGTTTTAATTTCAACTTGAATGACACTGAAGTATAGGAGTAGGTATAATTTAATTTAATGTCGAACTTTAGTTCTTTTGGTTCAATTATCGTTTACTCACAAGAAGCTTTATTTAGATATTAGGACAGATGGCTCTTTCCAAGTTTTCGATTTTGCTTTCTGGAGAACAACATAAAGCAGGCTCTAAAAATGGCTCCTGATCATTTTATGTCTGTCAAATGCATGGGAGGGTTGCTTTAATGCAGTTTCAATTCAAATTGCTTCTAATCACAGAACATTAAAAAACAAAATCTGAGGTAGCATATTTTGTTTCACACGCTTTCGTTACTATTTATGATTCTATTGCGCATTCCTTCACAAAATCTCGCTCGCTCATTTATAGCTTACATAGACAACTAGCAACAATTAAAATGTCTTGCTTAGGCTATTGCGAAACTTTCTGCATGAACTTTAGTTAAACTCAAGAACACGGGTGCGGGTCCCTCGCCAAGTTGGCAACTGAAATTTTCGTCATCAACAACCGTACATGCACGTGGAAGTGCATGTAGGGTTACTATATTCCAAAATTAGCGCCAAATGGTCATTATTTTGAATTGGCGATGGTGTCTCGTGTTTTTGAATTGAACCCAAACTTTTAAGAGGAACACCTAATTAAGCAGTTTTGATTTTTTATTTAACCTAATTCATCCATAGCCATGCAGAAACATTTGTACATTATGAAAAATTTTCTTTTCCAAAATTTTGAACTTAAGAGTTATTTTAAATCAATAGTAATGATAATTAACGTCGCACTGGGCCAACGCAACTATTATAAATTAAAGTTGAATTGGCTGGATAAGAAGTCTTATGCGATCATTTAAGTTCTGTATGTTAAACCGCATGCACAGAGAGATGTTATGTTCCCCATTCAACCCTCTATCAAGTACCATTACTGGTGCTTGATAGAGGGTTAAACTTCTTGGTGGTTGTCTAGAAGAAGTATCTCGTCATTAGCAAAACTGACCAGATCTTGATCTCGTCATCATAAAAACTCGGTAATATCTTGATGAGATATCTCGTCATTAGAAAAACTGATCAGATCTTGGTGGATGAAATATCTCGCATCATTGGAAGAAAACTGACCAGATCTTGATCTCGTCATCATAAAAACTCGGTAATATCTTGATGAGATATCTCGTCATTTGAAAAACTGATCAGATCTTGGTGGATGAAATATCTCGCGTCATTGGAAGAAAACTGACCAGATCTTGATCTCGTCATCATAAAAAACTTGGTAATATCTTGATGACGAGATATCTCGTCATTAGAAAATTTGATCAAATCTTGGCGGACGAGATATTTCGTCGAAACCACTTGGCGAGTTGCTAGTTCAACTTCCCGGCAGTTGGATAATTTTTAAGACAATACTGCATTGATCCCCGCCAATAGCCTGTTGTGGTGTTGTGCGACGTAAATTCTACCAACCAATGAAATCGCAAAAACAAAACAAGAAATAAGAAGAAATCCAAAGAGGGTATGCTAGATGGGTATCTTCCCGTCTCAAAATGTAAATTAGTATATCAGTAATTACTCCCCCATCTCTTCCACCGATATGGACACCACCTGGGCACATTCACAATGGCCCCATCCGTGACATGCCAAAGTGATTGCTGATTATTCATTGCGTTATGTAGTCTTTTTGATCGATTGTTAACTGAGGATTTCATTAAAAGGAATTCCTAAAAAGGGATTCTATTTTAGCTTTTACGTATTTTTCACCAGCGGAATAATTAATTTCTTTAACCTTTTCCACAAGTATATCGTAGCTCTCTCTCTCTCTCTCTTTCCATATGCTTGTTACTTAGTCTGCTTCTTAAGTCCCAAAGCGGCCTCTATTCCCTATGGACTCTCTCTCTCTTTCCATATGCTTGTTACTTAGTCTGCTTCTTAAGTCCCAAAGCGGCCTCTATTCCCTATGGACTCTCTCTCTCTCTCTTTCCATATGCTTGTTACTTAGTCTGCTTCTTACGTCCCAAAGCGGCCTCTATTCCCTATGGACTCTCTCTCTCTCTCTCTTTCCATATGCTTGTTACTTAGTCTGCTTCTTAAGTCCCAAAGTGGCCTCTATTCCCTATGGACTCTCTCTCTCTCTTTCCATATGCTTGTTACTTAGTCTGCTTCTTAAGTCCCAAAGCGGCCTCTATTCCCTATGGACTCTCTCTCTCTCTCTTTCCATATGCTTGTTACTTAGTCTGCTTCTTACGTCCCAAAGCGGCCTCTATTCCCTATGGACTCTCTCTCTCTTTCCATATGCTTGTTACTTAGTCTGCTTCTTACGGCCCAAAGCGGCCTCTATTCCCTATGGACTCTCTCTTTCCATATGCTTGTTACTTAGTCTGCTTCTTAAGTCCCAAAGCGGCCTCTATTCCCTATGGACTCTCTCTCTCTCTTTCCATATGCTTGTTACTTAGTCTGCTTCTTACGTCCCAAAGCGGCCTCTATTCCCTATGGACTCTCTCTCTCTCTCTCTTTCCATATGCTTGTTACTTAGTCTGCTTCTTAAGTCCCAAAGCGGCCTCTATTCCCTATGGACTCTCTCTCTCTCTCTCTTTCCATATGCTTGTTACTTAGTCTGCTTCTTACGTCCCAAAGCGGCCTCTATTCCCTATGGACTCTCTCTCTCTTTCCATATGCTTGTTACTTAGTCTGCTTCTTACGTCCCAAAGCGGCCTCTATTCCCTATGGACTCTCTCTTTCCATATGCTTGTTACTTAGTCTGCTTCTTAAGTCCCAAAGCGGCCTCTATTCCCTATGGACTCTCTCTTTCCATATGCTTGTTACTTAGTCTGCTTCTTACGTCCCAAAGCGGCCTCTATTCCCTATGGACTCTCTCTCTCTCTCTCTCTCTTTCCATATGCTTGTTACTTAGTCTGCTTCTTAAGTCCCAAAGCGGCCTCTATTCCCTATGGACTCTCTCTCTCTCTCTTTCCATATGCTTGTTACTTAGTCTGCTTCTTACGTCCCAAAGCGGCCTCTATTCCCTATGGACTCTCTCTCTCTCTCTCTCTCTCTCTCTTTCCATATGCTTGTTACTTAGTCTGCTTCTTAAGTCCCAAAGCGGCCTCTATTCCCTATGGACTCTCTCTCTCTCTCTTTCCATATGCTTGTTACTTAGTCTGCTTCTTACGTCCCAAAGCGGCCTCTATTCCCTATGGACTCTCTCTCTCTTTCCATATGCTTGTTACTTAGTCTGCTTCTTACGTCCCAAAGCGGCCTCTATTCCCTATGGACTCTCTCTTTCCATATGCTTGTTACTTAGTCTGCTTCTTACGTCCCAAAGCGGCCTCTATTCCCTATGGACTCTCTCTCTCTCTCTCTTTCCATATGCTTGTTACTTAGTCTGCTTCTTACGTCCCAAAGCGGCCTCTATTCCCTATGGACTCTCTCTCTCTCTCTCTCTTTCCATATGCTTGTTACTTAGTCTGCTTCTTAAGTCCCAAAGCGGCCTCTATTCCCTATGGACTCTCTCTCTCTCTCTCTTTCCATATGCTTGTTACTTAGTCTGCTTCTTAAGTCCCAAAGCGGCCTCTATTCCCTATGGACTCTCTCTCTCTCTTTCCATATGCTTGTTACTTAGTCTGCTTCTTACGTCCCAAAGCGGCCTCTATTCCCTATAGACTTATAAATTCGCTCCAAAACTTCTTATTATAACCAAATGAAATTATTAGTACAATTCCCAGTCAATTACTACAAAATAATAAAATCTTGAGATACGTTTCACACCACGTCAAGACTAGAACTAAACTGCCCATGGCCAACATGCTCGCCGTTTTGCTATACATGAACCAAAATGTTGGGCGCTTGACTCGTGTTGGAAGGGATCGTCAAGCCGAACTCGGATCCGAGCATGCCAACCACCAACTATGTTCGTCTCACCCATAAACGCTCAAGCATCTTGGCCGAGCCTGTTACCAACTGCTTTTACCAACATGTTCGAGTGTGTATGGGGCCTTTAAGAGGAAATTCAATCGAATGAGTAGTTGTCCGGGCGTCCCTCTGCCCCGCAAAGACAAGAGTTTTTTATTTCAAATCTGTGTAAATAACTTAAAAATATCAGCATCCAATCCAAAATTAAATTAAGGTTTAGTAGTGATAATAGTTTGGTATTAGGATATTTAATAAACATTTCTGTCCTGAGGCTACTGTTACCCAATTTCATATCTTGTAAATACGTTAGTCTCGCGTATTAATACTTTTATCCTTCGAATAATAGAGGAACCGACAGACTGCTTCCCACAGAAGCCTACCAAAACAGTGAATCCTCATAAGGACAATTACGGGCAATCCTGGTGGGCTTTTGAGTGCAATTTATAAAAGAGATTCCAGGCAGGCCATCTAAAAAAGGGCATCCCTGCCTGCCTTACTGAATGCCATTTTATTAGTCATATTTTATCCAATTCTGGTAAACAGGGGAGTACTAACGAAGGGGCCTATAGCGGCTTAAGCTCCTCCCATACTGTATGAAATGCAAAAGCTTCCTTTCCGTACCATTGATTGCTTCTTTAAAAATCGTGTATGAAGATATTTTTTATTTTTTCTCTGCAATTAAACATTCATTATTTTCACCTATTTATAAAAGTGTCTTGTTTCTTGTTTACAGAAGGAGTTGGATAAAATATCTAAAAAAATTTTATTAATATAAGCTGGCATCTTTTCGCTTTGATACAGCTTCTATTTGTCTTGAAATAGTCTCTCTAAAACTAGTAACTCACTTTATAAAACTAGTAGCAACTCACTAGTTTTATATATATATAAAACTCACTTCTTTATATATATATATATATATATATATATATATATATATATATATATATATACATATATATATATATATATATATATATATATATATATATATATATATATACATATATATATATATATATATATATAAAGAAGAGTTGGAGTCTGGCTATTCTCTTTACAAATCTACATAGTTTGGCTAATCCACATTAAATTTGGTGTACATTCTTTAGAACCCTACGGGTAACGTAGGCTATATATTAACCCCCTTCTATTTGTCTTGGATGTGCAGAGGGGGCTAAACACAATTTGAAATCCCCATAGGAATAACATGCACTTTTACGATCGCTGTCAGACCAATTCACACTAAATTTGTTTAATTCTTTCCTTAGAATCCTGCGCAAACATTGGCTAGATATTAACCTATATCTATTTCCCTGGATCTGCAGAGGGGCTAAAAACAATTCTAAACCCCCTAGGAATAACATTGAGTAATATTACGATGAATTACGCACAATTCAACCCGAGCAACGCCGGGTAATTCAGCTTGTAAATCTGCAAAACTACTGTCTGTCCACCACGAGAACTGCTCTCGGCCAAAGTATGTGCCGGTCTGTTACCATATGAGTGGGTCGTATCCCATTTTCCATATAAGAGGCTTTAACCCTTCTGGTGCTTCATTTTCGGGTGGAAAACTGCCCTGTAGTGGCCAGTTCTGATTCTGAAGGATTTGACGGACATCTTATGATACTAAAACCAGTACCATGTCATCAAGATCTAGGTAAGGGACAATTTGTTTTTCCTGTTTGGATCTTCATTACCCTTCGAGTTTTGTCTCAACAATGTATCTCGTTACAAACAAATTTGACCAGATCTTCAACGAAATATCCCGTCATTAGCTAAACTGACCGCATCTTGACGGTCGAGATATCTCGTCGAAACCACTTGGAGGGTTAAGAAATGCATTCATATTTTGACACACTCAATGACAAATTGGAAATTTGATGCGATTTTTATGCTAGTAAGCAACCTCTTGTCACCGTCAACATTTGCTAAGTACAAAATAAATTAAGGACATCCAGAGTCACTCCTACTCAAAATGTACGAGATCTGTTCCCATAGCGACCGCCACAATCCAGGCTTTCTGAAGGAAACAGTTCTCGTGGTAGACAGACAATAGTTGATTACCAATAAAGTTTCCATAAAAGAAGCAGGTAACTCTCCACAAATAGCTTGATCTAAAGTATACTGCGTCCAAACCAAAAGTAAAAATGAACTGCTTCTACACTCACAAATATTCCATAAGCACAACCAGCATTATTACCCAACAGAAAACCTTGTTCAAATTTCATCACATGAATACACATATTGCTCTTGAAAATCAGGCAATAGCTGACAAGAGTCACTCCTACTCAAAATGTACGAGATCTGTTCCTATAGCGACCGCCACAATCCAGGCTTTCTGAAGGAAACAGTTCTCGTGGTAGACAGACAATAGTTGATTGGCAATAAAGTTTCCATAAAAGAAGCAGGTAACTCTATACAAATAGCTTGATCTAAAGTATACTGCGTCCAAACCAAAAGTAAAAATGAACTGCTTCTACACTCACAAATATTCCATAAGCACAACCAGCATTATTACCCAACAGAAAACCTTGTTCAAATTTCTTCACATGAATACACCTATCGCTCTTGAAAATCAGGCAATAGCTGACAAGAGTCACTCCTACTCAAAATGTACGAGTTCTGTTCCTATAGCGACCACCACAATCCAGGCTTTCTGGAGGGAGCAGTTCTCGTAGTATACAGACAATATCTGTGGTGCCGCCAATGTTTCCCGTTCTAAAACTCAGGTTACTTTTCGCAAAAAGCTCTGATCTAGAGTATACTACGTCAAAGCCACAGTAAAAGTGAATTTTGTTCCTACCCTCACAAATATTTCTGAAGCGCAACCAGTATTATTACCCTACAGGAAACCTTGTTCAAATTTCTTCACAGGAATAGACTTATTACTCCCTACTCTTGAAAAGATGGCCTCTCAACCTGCGGAATATATTCAGCGTAGGGAGGAAATTGAATGTCAAAAAGGCAGATATATTGGCTTAAGGCTCTTCCGGCAAGAAGGAAACTCGATAAAAAACTCTTGTTCAGCAACAAGATCAGGAATTTCCTTCAGGGTCATGTGTAAGACCACACTGTACTTTATTTGAAAAGAACAAACTTGCTTTGTGCTCGGAAAAAAATGCTTTTTGCGATTTCTGCTTTTCTAGGACTTATTTTTGTTGAATCGATACTTTTTTCAGTTCCCTACATGTGTTCTTAAAGCATTTCTTTATATACTTACGGTTGGATAAAATAAGTATGGTGACAGAAAGAATTCCGCAGGTATCTACGGTGAAAAGTTTTAAAATCCATGTATCCATACCATAACACTAACACCAGTTAACACTTCAAGTAGCTTCGACGAGATATCTCGTTCATCAAGATCTGGTCAGTTTCGTTAATGACGAGACACCACATCGAGACAACTACCAGGGAAGTTAAAGTATGTTTTTGTTGTTAATTTGACACATTTAACTTTCTGGTTGTTTTGGCGTTTTATGGCGCAAGGACCACATTTGGACAAGCTGCGCCAAACAAAGGACAACATCAAGTGAAAAATATCGTGAAAGGTAAAAACAGGGATTAGGGAACATTGTATTAGGATGAGAGCAGAAAAAGATCGCTTAGGAATCCTATTAGAATTAGAGCGACCACTGTATTTGCTAAGGATAGTAAACCCCATAGGACAAGAAAATATCACTATAGTACCTCGAGTCCGTGAAGCCCGTACACTACTAAAGGAATTGTGCCTCCAAGAGCTTCAATTTTCTGAGTCATGAGATTTCCAAGTAAATGTATAATTGCTTTTTCCTTGCAACATACACATTATTACTCAATGACCACATCTATCTGAAGCCAGATTGGTGGATTGATTGAGACCTTATGACGCATGATCCAGAAAAGCAGAAACTGCGCCAGCATCTGAAATCAGGCATCTCAACAACGACACATCAAATTCTGTATCCCTCTATGATTCTAATGCCGTGGCACGTTTCACCATCAAAACATTACCGTTGTCTACGTTTAGCTCGACAGAAAATACCTCCAGTATGCAAGCTGCAGTTTTCGCATACAGAATCAATTGCAGTAATGATCTTGTGAGAAAAATTATATCTAATTTGAATGTTAATGCAGTCACCTTCTATTTACAAATATTGTTTACCTCATATGGATAAATAATATTTGTAAATAATACGAATAAGTGACTGGCACCTGTCTGATCTACGGGTTAACAATTAATATTAATGATTTAATCATCATATTCATTGAGTGAATGGTGGCAGATGCTTGAATACACCCACCCTCTAAGAAATTTAATATGCCCTCCGAAACTCCATCCGTTATGTACATTTCGCCCCTCAACAATAAGTCTCATTTTTGTAATTGTTTGTTTATCCCTAACCAGCTGATGCAAACGCGCATTTATTAACAACAAATTCACGTTCTTATCGGCTGCAGACCCCCCACCGGAAGATTATTTATTCATTTTCTTCCTAATATATTCTTCAAATGGCATATTCGTATACAGAATCAATTGCTTCAACAATTGTGTTAAGTGGAATTTCATTTCAATATTGACTTGTACTGAGCATCTCCATATTTGTAAATAAAGAGGTAAAGGTCTATAGGGTAAAGAAATGGAACAAAACTGCAAAATACAGTATGTGCTGCAACTTTAAGGTCATTCTTGTGGGGTTAATCTTGTGGGGTTAATCTTGTGAGGTCAATCTCGTGAGGTCAACTTGAAGGTCAATCTTGGAAGGTCAACTTGAAGGTACTGAAAGTAGTAGTTCAGTTAAAGGGAAAGTATGTGGTAATAAGAATCAAAGATCAGTGTGGAATCATAATTCCCGTCTGTATAGAGGGGTTAACTTTCAATATGAATTTAATCATCACATTCAAGTGGATATCTGATATCCAAACTGAGAGCTATACTCAGACACTCAGTAATTCAATAGGCTCTCCGAAATTTCACCTGCTAATCTAAGCAACTCGGTCCATCCCTAACCAACTGGCTGCAAACGCGCGTTTATTAACAAAGAGCTTTCGTTTTTAGCAGTTGCAGATATGTTAGCTTAATTATTCATTCATTTTGGCCTAATATATAAGCAAACTAGAGTCTACACGCAGGATCAATTACTGCAACGATTTTACGTAAAGCAGTTTAATTAACATTTTTTTTAATAATTTTAATTTTAATGTGGACACATATGGAGTATCCATATTTGTAAACAAAGAGATGACACCCTAAAAAGTAGTAGTGATTCAGATGAAGAAAAGATTTATAATTAGGGCCAAATAACATGTATTCAATTTGAATCCCGTCTTTATTGATGGATTAACTCTGAATCTGAATGATTTAATCATGTTCATCAAGTGGATGTCTGATAGCCAACACCTGGATATATCCGCCCACCCAATAATTTAATATGCTCTCCGAAATTCCACCTGCTAATCTAAGCAACTCGGTTCTCCCCTAACCAACCGACTGCAAACGCGCGTTTATTAACAATGAGCTTTCATTTTTAGCGGCTGCCAGATATGCTAGCTAACTATTCATTCGTTTCGACCGGTCAATACTTTAAATTTGGTACCAAGCAGGTAATTACGAAACTTTTTTAGGGCTTCAATGACAACGAGAACTTCAAGTTCGTAACTGCTATATTTCTCTTGTTGAGGAGTCGTCTTTTTGCTCATGAAATGAATGGTATGCATATTGCCGTCATCATCTTGTTGTAGAAGACATGCACCAAATCCAAGGCAACTGGCGTCGGTGTGGAGTTTCATAATAGAGTTTTGTTTGAATAAATGTAGGACAGGGGTATTAGACAATAAAGTCTGAAGTGTTTCAAAAACTTCCCTTTGTTCTCCTTCAAAACTGAATTTAACATTATTTCGCAGTAGGTCACTTAAAGGTTTAGAAATCTGTGAATAGTTCTGGATAAATTTCCGGAAATAACCTGTGAGTCCGAGGAAACTGCACTTGTTTTGCGGTTTTGGGTTCGGGGAAAATTTTGTACTGCGGTAGTTTTAATTGGATATGGTTTGATTGTTCCGTTTGTAAGTTCGTATCCTAAAAATCGTATTCGTCTTTGTAAAAAATGAGACTTCTTGAGATTTAATTCGAGTCCGTACTTAGTTACAACGTCAAAAACACGCTGTAACTTTTGAATTCCCTCTTTTTCGTCGTGAGATGGGATTATAATGACGTCGAGGTAAATTTCTACTGTGTGATCATTTAAAAGGTCTCTGAATACGTGGTATACGCATCGCTGGAAGACATTGGGGCTGGTGGACAAGCCAAATGGAACACGGAGGAATTCGTACTGACCCTCATGGGTCTTAAAGCCGGTATATTTCGTGCACTTTTCATCAACATCAACGTGAAGAAAAACGTTCTTAAGATCTAGAGTAGTAAACACTTGAGAGTTTCCGAGATTGTCAAGGACATCTTCGATTAAAGGGAGAGGAAAGCGATCCTTAATGATTTTTTGATTTAACTTTCTGTAGTCAATACAAAGTCTATAATTTCCATCTTTTTTCTTACGCAACGCAATTGGGGCTGCATAGTCAGAACAACTTTTTTTAATTATTCCAGTATCTAGCCATTCGCGAATTTGGTTTTCGACGATTAATTTTTCTTGGGAAGATAGCCGACAAGGACGTTGGTAGATGGGAATTTCGTCTTTTAGAATTATGTTCATTTTTAAATCTGTCGTTTCTGTTTTGTTTGTAATTACTAACTAATTCTACGATATGGCGTCTTGTTCTTGATCTTTGATAGGGGAAACCTCTATTGGGTCCAAATTAACTGCAAGGGCCATGTACATCAAGGTGTTGGAATCTGAATTTTTTCGAGGTTTTGTTACGTTTCTGCAAATTTGAACAGTTTTTGCACATAATATTTTGTTATGTACTCTTATGGTGCCGTTTGTAAAATTAAAATTTACTTGATCGAAAATGTCCATTCCAATCACAAAATTTTTGCTTATATCTGTTAGAACGTAAACATTTGTTGATGTTAATTACATCATCAATACAAATTTGGGCATTGAAATATCCAATAGGAATAATTTTATCACCACTTATACCCATTAATGATATATTGTCAGTAATCAATGTAGTGTTTTCGAGCGTGTCGTATAATTCTTTGTTGATCATTGTCACCTCGCTACATGTGTCAATTAAGGCAATGTGTTCTGAATCGTTGAGGATAACATTCTTTTGAAGTTTTCAGGAATCCGCAACTACAATAGTCTTTACTTCACGTGTTTTGGGACAGTTTCTTACAATTTAAAAGAAACGTAATTCTTTTAATGTGTCCATTAAAAGAATTACATTTAGAACATTTCTTGCCTTTTAATTTATCGGGACAATCAAAAGATTTGTGTTCTGTTTTCCCACAATTGTAACATCTATTTTCATTTGTCGTAGGTCGTAGATGTGCATTCTTGTGCGAGTGTTCTATTTTCCACGAATTATTTTTTGGTTCGTTAAAACGAGGCTTCGGAGTATCGAAATATCGTGGTTGAATGTTTTGAGAGGTGTTTGGTCGTTTTCCCTGAACAGAAATTTTCCTCATGTATCTTTAATTTTTCTCTAAATTCCAAAAGATTTTTGGCACCATACAAAAGTAATGTGTTATTATTTTCAGGAATACCGGCAATTACATATTCGATAGAGGCTTCAATATTTGAAAGACTAGCAATTTGTCTCATTGCAATTAAATATTCAGAAAGTGACTCAGTAATTTTAAGTTTACGGGAACTTAAAATTTTATGTGTCAATCGATGATACCTGAGAACTAAATTCCAAAAGTAATTCTTTCAATTTATCAAAAGTAAAAATTTGTTTCAAAGTTGATACATACAGTTTGGCAGGATCAGCTAATGCTTTCTTAGTAAACAAAATTTTTTGTTAATCGGAGGTGATATTATAAAAAGTAAACATTTCTTCTATCTTATCCAAAAATAAATCAATAGAATATGTATCTCTTCCGTCAAATACGCGAACAGTTTCAAGAATATCTTTCAATGAAAGAACACTCCACCTTGAGTAGGCATAGGCAAACACTCATGAAAAGGATTTGTAGCAACAGCAAATGGAATACTTTTTCGCGGAGATTCGTTTGAAGAAAAAGACTGTTCTTCGTTTCGTTTAAGCATGGGATGAGATAGCCAGAATTACTGATGTTTTGATTAACGGGTTGTTGATACATAATAGTTCCGTTTTTGAATGAATCATCATGAGAAACTATTTCAGCCGTTGGGTTGGGACGAGAATTTGTTTCGTCTTCACTTTCGTCAGCGTCAGAATTGGATTGCGCACTTTGATCAAGGTCTAAATTAGAAAATCCAAACAAGATTCGTTCAGTTAATTCGTCAATATCAGCTGTTACTTGAAGGCGAGAATATTGGCAATTGAAATAAGATCGGGCAAAGAGAATTCTTCTAGAACTGTTTCTTTTTTCAACGTCAGATCACAATCGGATGGAAGACCAGAAAAGTTTCTCAAATCTGATCTGTTAAGTCTTCCACTGTCTGTTTCAAATACCAAAGAATGAAAAAGTTTGATATTTTTGGTAGAGGCTGATTTTATGCTTTCGCGCATCCTGGGGATATCACCAAGAGTTTTTGCCATGATCAAAGATAACAAAACAATTTTCTCTGTAAGATAATTCATCACTCGAAGTCTGCTTAATGAACGTCGTGATCACTTCTGTTTTCTGTCACTTCTGATGTTCTTTGCGGCGGGTGTGTATAGGGAGGGGTTCTGCTCGGAAAAGCACGGGCCGAGCCCTCATGTAGGATACTCTAACCACTTTAGGAAGAGTCTCTACTTTAGCAAAAGGGATAAAAGAGACATAATTAACAATTAAAGAGTTTATTTACAAATAAAGGGGGAATATTTACAGATTAAGAATAGTTAACAATTTCACTTCATCGGATATTAGTTAAACATGGCCATACGCCATCCTCTTCTCGCGTCATCGTTCTGCAACTGTCTCTGGAATCTCTCTGGGAAAATCGTCCTAAGCCAGTTCGTCTAGACTTGGCGGCGCTTTTTCATTTCCCGTATTACACACAGGGAATGGCAAATGGAATGCTGATCTTTGAAATATAATCCACATATTTTACCAAACTATCTGTACACAGATCACTTACGGCAACGAATTAATGGAAAGCACAGTTTAATTTTAATGTGGACACATGTGGAGTATCCATATTTGTAAAGAGGTCGGTTGGTTTGTTGGGTTTTTATGGCGCAAGAGCCATATTTGGCCTTGCTGCGTCAGACACAATATCAAGTAATGGACACACATGTAAATAAAGAGGGACGTCCTAAAAAGAAGTAGTAATCAGATGAAGAGATAAAAGCTAAGTGAATCAGCGAAGTAACAAAATGTATTCAATTTAAAGCCCGTCTTTATTGATGTGTTAATTCTGAATCTGAATGATTTAATCATTTTCATCAAATGGATAGCCAGACTCCTGGATATACAACCCGCCCGGTAATTTAATATGCTCCCGGAAACCCCAGCCGCCATGTAAAGTCGACCACCAACACAATGACTCTAATCTTAGCAACTCGGCTCACCCCTACTCGACCGACTGAAAACGCGCGTTTATTAACCCACTGGCGGGCGTTCTTATCATCTGCAGAGCTCAATTATTCATTCATTTCGGTCTAATATATACGAGGATAGCAGTCTTCGTCCACAGGTTCAATTACAGCAATGATTTTGTGTTAAATGGACTTTGATTTGAATTGCTCGTTTCGTGAGGAAGGCCGGTTTCAATTATCGGGGTGTCGTGGAAAATGGTGATTTGGTGTTAAGTGGGAAATGGGAGTTTTAGGGTTGGGTGACTTTGAGGGTAAAGTGTGTGACTTCGAGAGTATTGCGGAGTGATAAATGTGTGTGGTTTATTAAAGTTAAATTCGACGTGTTGTAGCGTAGGACCTTCAATTTGCTGGGGTGACGCTTAAGGTTTATATATATTGGGTGTGTAGAAGTAGAGTTTGTGTATTATGCAGGGTGGTTTCAAAACGTCCTGTGAGAAAATTAAGTGGAGGTGGTTGGGGTTAATGACATAAGTACAAAATAGGTTTGCTGTGACAAACGCAAGGCCAAATAAAAGCAATGAAAGCCATTTCTCAATTATGAAGCCCAAATATGTTTTTATTTTAATCAAGATAACAGTAAAATTTGAAAATTGGTAAATATGTATAAAGTTGAAAAGCTTTGGTCAATGGTTTGGCGTGGTGGGGAAGATTGGATAGTGGGTTGGCGAGATCCTGTGTTGACCTCGTCATCTGAGAAACTGGTTCAAAATTACGAGGGATTGACCAAGAATATTTCTCTTCGGGACAGATCCCGACCCGTCGCTAATAACCAGTTGAGTTGCCCAGTGCAACGTTAATTCAACTTCCTACTAACTACCTTTGGTCAATAGTATAAAAAAAATTAAAATGTTTCAATCGATATCATAAAAATACTAAATGGATGTATAAATATACAAACGTTATTTATATTTTTCTATGCAGCTGTTGATTTAATTGGGTAGATGTTTATGGTAGGTAGATAGCTGATAGACGTGATTTTGAACAATGGTCAGATGATGATGCAAATGTTTATGACTTATGTTTAATGACGAGAAGGTATGAATGGGAGATAAGATTATATGCAATTTGAAACATTTGATGCTGTTTAAAAATTTAAAGAGATGGGGTGGGGAAGGTAGAAAATGGTTCAGACATCAGAACCACATTTAGGTTCACATAAGTAAACTCTTGTGACGGTCACCGAAATAAGACATAGATGCTGAGAGATCAACACCCCTAAATGAAATCGAAAGTCTACAGTGGGATATGGGAAGTTGTTTCCTCTTTGTGCTCGAGGCAGGGTGGATGTGTTGTCCCCTGCTTTGCTATGTTATTGTTACGTGTTTGTTGTAAATATTAACGTCCCCTAATTTGTAATGTCCTCGTCTACTGTAGAAATAAACTTATTGTCCTTAGAAAGCTCTCTCTTTGATCTGATGCCGATTCATCAAATATCGAACCAAAAATAATCCAACAGATGGCTTTGTAGAAAATTCACTTAAGCCCTGCAATATTGAGCCCGAGTCAGGCTATATAAATGGTAGGACGAATAATTAGAGATAGAGCTTTATCTATTCACCGATTGAAAGTACACCAAGTGGAATTCATGTTAGGTTAAACTGGGGCACCCAAAATCGATCTCATATGAACACATGTGAGGAAATCTTGCTAGCATACAGTTCAATGTCCAAAATTTGGTTTTCACCACCCTGTGGAGGGAAAACGTTCTTCGTACGAATTCGTCGAGATATCTTCGAGGATTCCTCGGTGTCTTAGTTATATCCGTAGTGACTTCAGCTAGTCGGAGTTCAGGGCTACTCCCCAACTAAGAAGTATATGTTAACCCTCCTGGTAGTTTTCTCGACAAGGTGTCATTTACAAAACTGACCAGACCTTGATGGACAGGATATCTACTGTAGAAATGGACTTATTGTCCTTAGAAAGCTCTCTGATCTGATGCCGATTCATCAAATATCGAACCAAAAATAATCCAACTGATGGTTTTGTAGAAAATTCACTTAAGCCCTGCAAACTTGAGCCCGAGTCAGGCTATATAAATGGTAGGACGAATAACTAGAGATAGAGTTTTATCTATTCCCCGATTGAAAGTACACCTGGGAATGGTACTTTGGAATGGAAGAAACCTGACCAGGTCTGGATTTCGTCATCATAAAATAATCGGTAATATCTTGATGACATCTCAAAAAGAGAGGGAAATTGGTTAGATCTTCATGGACGAGATATCTCGTCGAAACCACTTGGGGGGTAAAATGTTGACCAACTATATAAAACACGCCCCCTTGCAAAATAAACTATTTCTAATCGGAAGTACGCACGATAAACCATGATAATACCCATCCCATCCGCTCTAAATTACCCTTTCGGATTTCGCCATCAATGTGTGCTAAGTCCTCATCTCACGATGAGTGATCGCGTAGTTTTTTTCAATGAAGCTAACAGGTTTCAAATGTTCCCTCGCGTATTGGGTTTCTTTTTTCACGAACAGTTCTTCCTTTTTCCATCTGCCACTCGCTCCTCAAAAAAGCCGCCTGTAAGCGTAGTCTATCGAATATCAGCTGCCAAAGGGCTTCCGAAGGGTGTCGTAACTCTAAACACGGCCTGTCGCTGGTCATTAAATGCTACAGAAAACGGCAGGGGATGTTTGTTTTCTCCGCTTGTTGCGTGCTTGTTGTAAATCAAACTCTGAAATGGGTAGAGTGACCAACTTTCAGTCATGAATTCGAGGAGTTTTTAGCGGTCCAGTGTCACTCCAACAAATATATACGGAATGAATGATATTAAACAAAACAATTCGTTTAAATTGTATATGTTACCGAATCAATGTGCGAAATTAGGCATTTTTTATATTGCCTGGGAAATCTATAAAAGGTGTGACGTTTTAAGGCAAAGCATGAAACTTCTTTGGTAGATAACTAATTAACGTCGCACTGCAGCAACACAACGTGCTATTGGCGACGGTCCGGGATCAATCCCAAAGGGAAAGATCCAAGATGAAATGTCTGTGTTAGTTTAATATACTCTATACTCTCCCTATGCGTTGCATATAATACCTAAGCATTATACAGAACGACAAGTAATATTTAGCCACGGTTTGTTAGAGTTATGAAAGGGAGTATTTTATTCCTTCCCGGTTTGGCTTTTTTGCCGGAATTTTTAGCGGCTTGGCGTCACTCCAACAAATGTTTACGGAAAGAATAATATTTAACAAAACAATTAATGTGCATTGTATATGCTATCATCAATGTGGGAAATTAGGCATTGCATAGAATACCTAGGAAATATGTGAAACAAGGAATTTCATACTTTGACGTCCCATTTACGGCATTCTAGATTTCCTGGGTATTATATACAATGCCTAATTTCACGCATTAATGATAGCATATACAATGCAAATTAATTGTCTTGTTTAATATTATTAATTCCGTAAACACATTTGTTGGAGTGACGCCAGGCCGCTAAAACTTCCGGCAAAAAAAAAATAAATAAATAAAATACTCCCTTTCATAACTCTCTTTCGATACCTTGTCTAAATATTACTTGTCGTTATGTGTATAATGCCTAGGTATTATATACAATACCTAGGGAAAGTATATAGTATATTAAAATAACACACGGCATTTCATGCATAGCCTAAAAATGTCACGCATTCTATAGATTCTCTAGGCATTAAATACAATGCCTGCATTTTACCTTGATGACAAGGTATCTCGTCTTGAGCAAAATTCGTAGGATCTGTGGATGGATGCGATATCATCGAAATCACTTTGGTTAAAATTCATCACCTATATTCCCCGTGTATTTTTTTAATTTACTAGATATCAGCATAGATTCAAAAATTAAATTTTTTGTTTTGGTTTACTGAATTTACTATCCAGTGTATAAAGGATGTTTATAATTTTAAAAAGAAAATCATTTCGCAGTCGGTAGGATTCGAACCTACGCGGGAAGATCCCAATGGATTTCTAGTCCATCGCCTTAACCGCTCGGCCACGACTGCTCGCAGTTTTATGCGCTTCTTTATGTTCTTGTATTATACATAAACACGCATATTTGCACAGCTGAAAGCACTTTCAGGTGATGAGAAGAGAGCGAAAAGCATATATGATGGGATTTAATGTGTTGGGTTGTTGCACTGAGCAATTAGGTCCTACAACTAAACAATGTATGTTTAAATAATTTATTAATGTTGCGTGTGTGTTCAAGGTGTTTCAAAACTTCATTTTACAAACTTTAAGAAGTAAAAGCATAAAATTAACAGGATGTAATGTGGAACAGCACGTAATATATAGCATCGCAGTTTTTCGACACTAAATTATCAAAACCAATCGGGATCCTTAAGTTGTTAATAATTGGTTGTTTGAGGTTTTTTCTGACGCAAGGTCCAAAGATGGACAAGGCAAAGCGCTAGCTGATAAAATAAAAACATCAAAAGAAATTGTGTAACTAATCCAGCGCAAGGATTTTACAGCAGTAAAATACGAGTTTAAAAATTTCGTGAAAAAAATACATTGAATACCAACATGATGGATAAATACTAAAATGTTTGGAAGCGATCAAACAGCTTCTTAGTTAGATGACTCCTATATTCTTTGAGCATCAGTCGAAAATCTTTTTTTAGTAGAAGCCGTTTTGTATTTCGAGGTGCTAAAAATTAAGATTTACTTAATTTTTTTTAAAGAATACTAAGAGAAAATTTAAGATTAATTAAAAAGTCAATTACTAAAGAGAAAATAAACTCCAAACATATTTTTATTTCATTATTCGTCATTTTTGAATGTGAATGTTTAATACCAGTTTTCGGTAAAATTTATTTTTCTCCAGGTGGTTTCGACGAGATATCTCATGCATCAAGGTCTGACGGGATACCTCGTGATTAAGATATTGCCATGTTTTGGTGATGATGAGATCAAGATCTGGTCAGTTTTTTTCTAAAGACGAAATACCTCGTCATCCTAATGACGAGATATCTCGACGGACCTTCATTCTATAACAAAATATTCAAATGCTTTCCAACAGAAAGTACACCCAACAAAGTCATTGGGAGATTAGTTAACTTTAAAATTATCAATAGTTTTCATTTTTTGCAATTATCAAGTACATATTAGTTAGATTTTTGATAAATAATGAACATTTTTAAGTATATCTAAAGGAAGTTTCTCGAATGCGGCCTTATTTGATCACTGCCAAACTTCCAACACTAGAAGGTTCCCCACCCCTGTGCTAAAGAATGCACTAAGGTACAAAAATGGAAGCCAGTAAGTATGTGAACAGCATTTCTAATGTCTAGTTTTACAATTTGACAATAGTTGTACACTTACAGCTGCATAGCTGCTCAAAGTTGTGACCATGGACACTTACAGCAACAACGCGTGAATTGCTGTACAAACTGGCAAACTGATGCCAACCAAACAGCGCATTCCATAAAATTCAAGTGGTACTTGCACGGACATACATGCATTCCTATGTGAATAGAGATTAGTTTGTGTATACAGACCTCCAAGTAGTTTCAACGAGATATCTCGTCCACCAAGATCTGACCAATTTTGCTAATGGCGAGATATCTCATCATCAAAATATTGCCGATATTTATATGATGATACAGTGGTCCCTCTATAATCCGGCCCCTCCAGTGGTCCGGCGTTTTGAGAAGGGCTTAGTGATATCTCGGTGTTAAAACGACTTCAAGAAAAAGTGTTAAAAGTGTCATTTCAGGCAAAAAAACAAAAGAAAATTGACACTTTTTAGACCTGATAACGTAAACCTAAAGCAGGCCTAGTTATTTTTATGTAAACTACAGGAAAATGCAATATATTGTTTCGTAATTCCTTTACAATACTAATGTCCATTTTAATGTATGTATTTTGCAATATTCTGTGCAATAAACATAGGTTTTGATATTAAAATGAGTTTTTTTAAATGAACTTCCACTAATCCGACAGTCCTTTGGTCTGATATCTGCCGGTTTACTGAGGGAGTACTGTATTAAGATCTGGTTATATATAGTTTTGGTAATGACGAGATATCTCGTCGAGACAGTCATCAGGAGGGTTAAGGCTTGTACAAAATGTTCTGAAGCATCCTGTACAGTTGCCACTTAAAATTCCAAAACTCCTATTTTTTGTCAATTGTAAGCTTCTTGATAGAAAAGCATTTTCTCATACGTATAGGATCTTTCATAAATAAGTTACATATGAAAGAATTGATTTGAATTATTTTTTAATGAATGTCTGTTTATAAAACGAACGATTAAAACGAAAATATTCATAACCATTCATATATAATCGACCTATATATAATTTTTTTTATGTACAACCCAAAACAAAATAGTTTTCATCATTTTAATAATAATTGATTTTTTTTGTTTGAACACCCAAAATCTATCTTAGTTCAACATTATAAAAATAAATTTATCTTCCTGTATTCTAAATTAGCTATTTACACAATTAAGACAATCTATTACTTTAAATATAATAGAAATATAACCCCATTGTCAACGCTTGGTTAATGTGCTTGATAATCAATCGTTCGGTAGTGGATAATGTACATTTAAAACAATAAAACACCCTATACTCTGCGAAAAAATTCTTAATTACTTTTTATTTTTGTTACTTTTATTAGTTACGTTTCTAAACAATGGCACTTGAAAGCGATTTTATCACAAAAAAAATACTCGAACGATAATTCAAACGCGAAAACAAACGAGATTCGAATCAACAGGTTGTATAAAGAAAGCAAACACTGAATAGAAGGTTAAATACACTTTAATTAAACACTCTTTTTTCAAATTATGCAAATTCAGACGCATAGTTCTCTTCTCTAAATGAAAAAAATAGATTTTGTGGACCAGAAAAACCATTAATTAAACGCAAGCCAGCATTGTTAATATATAATGCATAAAATGTTCCCTTAATCAATCAAAAAAACTTCATTAAAGTCCTAATGAAAATAATATCGATTTGCTTTGTAAACTTGAGTCCAATTAAGCTATCGTCTCAAATAATTACGCTTTTGTGTTTGTAGATAAATATCAATCTATTATTTCCTTATGATTAAAATTCTATTGCACAATTCATCAAGCATTTCATTGCTCATTATTAACCTACTATCAATGAAGAATTTAACCTTCCAAAAACTTGATAACCATTGTGAAAGGTCGATAATTTTAGAAACAAGCCTTGGAAGGTTGGAGAAAAAACTAATTTTAATTTTCGGAACTTTAAATGTGAATCGAATAAAAGTTCCTTCTTTTATCCTTTTCATGTTCTGCGAAAAGAAACGTTCTAATACGACGATTTTCTTAGAACAAAAGTGTTCCGGTGAATTGTAAGAAGGATTTTAAAAAGCTTTCTTTGCATTTGAGAGTTTATTGGAATAAAATGGATAGGTAACTTTTTGAAACAGTTTCTTGAGTCTAAACAAAATAAAGACATTATTTTCTTCGAAATGTTTCTTTTCAAACCATCTTTGATCTTTTGTCATTGAAATGGAAACTTCAATTAAAACGCAAGTAGATTTTTTAAATTTTTTTTTATCGTAGTACAATTAAAACGTTCTTGATTTGGAAGTGTTCTTTACCCATTCTGGTAAATAGTGAAATCGACAGCGAGGTGCAAATATCGTAACCAGGATTGAATTAGGTTAATAATGTTTGATTTGTTGGTGGTTGGGTTTTGATGTCGCGAGATGAAATCATGGATAAGCTGCTGCGAATAAGACCCACGTGGTTCGGAATTACGTGGTGCTGTTCTCGGATCTGCCCCTTCGGAGGTTGATCCCGGACCGTCGCCAATAGTTCTTTGTATTGCTCCAGTGTGACGTTAATTAAAATACCTACCAACCGAATAAGACCCAATAAAGATAGGTAGGTAGGTATTTTTAATTAACGTCACACTGGAGCAATACACCGGGCTATTGGTGACGTTCCGGGATCAATCCCAAAAGGAAAGATCCGAGGACAACACCAATTTTGAACCACGGTCAGATGACAAGGCAACACCTGAGTTGGCTCCTCATTCTCGAAACTTTAACACCAACGTGAGGACATTTGAGGTCACGACTGATTTAACTGGCCCCACCTCCACGTATACGACGGACACCGTTTGGCTGGACCTAGTTCCGAACTCGCAATCCTACGCTTGCTAATCCGTTACTCTTCCAACCGAGCTACCGCGGCCTCCAATACAAATAGATAAAAGATCTAAACAAGCAGGCAATGCAACAAAACACTGCATATTAAAATTTATATGTGTAAACGTGAAAACAAGAATTAAGTTAATGCTTTATTCCGAAGGACGAAATGAGTGTGAACAAGATTGAATGTCTTCAGCATGCAAAATAGCGAATAATTGGTAGGTAGGTATTTTAATTTAAGTCGCACTGGAGTAACACAACGAGCTATTGGCGATGGTCTGGGATCAAACCCGAAGGAATTCGGAGAATAGCACCACGTAATTTTGAACCACGGTCAGATGATGGTGAATAATTGGAGATTCTATATACACTAGTAATGTGTGATAGTTTGTCTGTTGGAAATCTATCTTCGTTTCAACCGCAGCACGTAGAGATATGAGAGAGGTGTCAAAATACGCAGAATAAACTGGGAAAGTTATTTCGCCCCTTTAAAATTTTCAAAAATTTAAATTTTAGCATAAAATGTTCAAAAAATTACCTGATTGGACAGAGTGCCGTGACGTCACTGGTTGATTCTGTAACGCTTCAGTAGCGGTTTTTGCTCCAACGTTTTTATTATGTTTTTTATCAGACTTGACTTAAATATTCGTGTTAAATTTGAGGAAAAAAACGTAGAAAATATTCAAAATTCAATATACAGTACTTTTTGTGTCTTACATTTTACTGCTTGAAATAAGCATTATTTTTAATAATTATTTCACATCCAATACAGCAAACCTGTACAACTCAACTCTTAAATCCATCGTAATTTGAAATTTCAAGTTGTTTACTGCTGCTTTTTTCATAGCGATTGTTTTTTGCGTTGTAATTACTCTTTTTATCGACAATGCCAAACAGAAAACGTTCCATAACAAGCAATTCAGCTAAAGATAAACTAAGTGAAAGACGTCACAATGAATCTAAGGAACAAGCTACCAATAGCAGACTGGCCGAAGCTGAACGTCAGGGTGAAATTGGGAAATTTACATGAAGAAGACTTGCAATGAGACGGCGAAAAATCTAATATGTCGTTTACTGACAATCAGTTATCCCGTGACACATTAAACCATAAAACTTTTAAATCCGAATAATAATAATGATAAATTTATAGAATTATATAACAGTGAATCTATAAGAAGGCATGCAAAAAAAGAGTACAAAATCCAAGAGGGAGGTATTTACTAACACATTGTCCTCCGTAACGCGGGGCCATACAGCTAGCGTTGATAGAAATGATGAAATAATAAGTGATTCTGCTTAAGATATTTGAAAGATAAAAACCCTATGAAATTGAAAACTTTAATGTTAGTATTTTTATAAGATTTGAATGGGGTTTTCCTCAGTCAAATCCTGGAGCCATCAGGACTCTGGGTTTGCCCACTGCGCTAGCAACCTGCGTGTTGTAGGCGGCGCTGGTTCGGTTCTTCACAGGGTGTATTTCTCTCTTATGTGTCAGAAAAACTTTCATTGTGTGTGTATGGCGTAGCATGGCCTAATATGTCCCTTGCGCCATAAAGCCCCGAAGAACCAACCAAACTCAATCAAATCCCGCAAAGTTAAAACAGACTTCCTAAAAACTATCAGCGCTGATGATTAAAAACTGGATAAAAGATAGGTAGGTAGTTTAATTTACGTCGCACTGGAGCAACACCACGGGCTATTCGCGACCGTCCTGGATCAATTCCGGGAACAATACTTCGTAATCTTGAACAGCTGTCAGATGCCGAGATCAACACCTAAGTTGGCACCCCACTCTCCGAACTTCCACAACCTCACAAACGTAATTACATTTGAGGCCGAGATATTTAACTTCAGTATCCACACACACTGTTTCTTCGAGTTGTAGGCGGCGTAGGTTCGATACCTGCAGGTGCATTCCTCCCTGGGTGTATTTCTCTCTTCTGTGTCAGGCCGCGGTGGCTCGATTGGAAGAGTAACGGATTAGCAACCGGAGGGTTGCGAGTTCGAATCCAACAAAACACAGTCGTGTACGAAGGGGGCTGGTGCACGTTAAATATGTCGTGGTCTCAAATGTCGTCACGTTGGCATGGTGTGGAAATTTGGAGAGTGGGGTGTCAACTCAGGTGTGATCTCGTCATCTGACCGTGGTTCAAAATTACGTGGTGTTGTCCTCGGCTCTTTCCCTTTGGTATTGATCCCGGACCGTCACCAATAGCCCCTTGTGTTGCTGCAGTGTGACGTTAATTAAAAATACCTACCTCTTCTGTGTCAGTAAAATTTTCACTGTATGTGTGTCTATTATTTGATATTGTATGTCTTGTGTATGGCTCAGCATGGCCAAATATGGCCCTTGCGCTATAAAACTCAAACCAACCACACACACGGCGGTACTTGGCTGGATCGAGTTTCGAACTCGCAACCCTCCGGTTACTAATACGCGACTCTATCAACTGTGCTACAGCGGCACCAATTAAAATAGGTAGGTATTTCAATTAAAGACACACTGGAGCAACACATCGGAATATCGGTGAGTGTCCGGTTTCAATCCGGAAGGGAAAGATCGAGGACAACACCACGTAATATTGAACCACGGTCAGATGACCGAGGCAACACCTGAGCTGGCACCCCACCGATTAAAATAGGATTAAAGGAGTCACCGATTCTCTTGGTCAAGATATAAACTAGAAACTCGAGTCACTCAGCGATTAAACTTTTCCTCCGTGAGCTTTTTTCCACAGTTGTTTGGTAGTTGAAGTTACATCGCAATGGAGTTAGACATAGGGCTATTGATGAACACAGAAGCAATCTAAAATATCGGATGGGGTTACGAAACATAAGACAAGTTGGAAAGTTCTTAACTTCTCTCACAAATGTCATGTATCGTGTGTCCGCTTCTAAGTCTTGCCAGAGCATTCTGTTGCAGTCTTGATGAATGGCAAAAGGACCAACTCGCGCGAGGCAGACGGCCGCATTCATGTCAAACAAAAGATATATGACTGTAAAACGTCTGTCCGATGCGAAGGATAGTTAAAAGAGCACATCGAATGGGTTTAGAAAGCCACAAAGAAATGTCCCAATGAATGCCTTGAAGCTTGTTAGTTCCCATGCGCCAATCGTCCCACACAATGTCTCGGACAATTTGTTGGAGATCATTGTATAGAACAAGAGGGCTCACACAAAAAGATCGCAGCATTATTTGCTGCGTCATCAAAAGGCATTTTGCCTTTAGTCTCGACAAGTCGTTAAAAATTGAATTTTTTTAAATGTCAAAGTGAGGCCTTGTCTCACATTTTTTTAAGTCTTTTTACTTACCAGACTATATGAACTTCACAGAAGCGCATAAATAGCGACATTTCGGTTAATAAAGTACAAGAATGACTACCCAAGAAGATTGTTTCGGAAATATGAACTAAATAAACTACATCAACCCTCCAAGTGGTTTCGACGAGATATCTCGTCCATCAAGATCTGAATAATTTTGGTGATGATGCGGTATCTCGTCATCAAGATAGTGTCGATTTTTTGATGATGATGAGATCGTGATCTTTTCAGTCTTCTTTCAATGACGAGATACGACGAGGTGTTGATGGACGAGATATCTCGTCCATCCAGATACGATCGGTTTTGCTAATGACGAGGACGAGATACCTCGTAGAGACAACCACCGGAAAGTTAAGCAAATATTCAACCTGTTTCTGAAAATTGATATTTCCTTTGTGTAACTGTTGTAGTATTGGTGCAATAAATACACTGCTGGCCACCGTAAATGCAACACCTTGAAGGAAGCATGCAAATAATATGAAATTTACAACATGCATTAGCGGAGGTGAGATATGCAAATGATTAGAATTTCAGCGCAGACGCACATCACGCGCGCCTGTGGCGCCACTTCAAAGCGCTATTTAAGGCTTGGAGATTTCGACGATTTCAAGTACGGCAATTGTGTTTTTCTTGTGGTTTTTTCAAAAAAAAAACGATCAATTATGCCTCGTAGAAAACAGCGATCATCTTTTGATCAAATATCCGAGTTCAACAGAGGAAGGATAGTGGCCTACCGAGATTGTGGATTATCTTTCAGGGAAATCGGTAGTCGTGTTGGACGAAACCAAACAACTGTAATGCGGATATGTGATCGTTGGATGCAGGAGGGTACGACGGACCGACGTGTTCGATCGCATCCACCTCAGTGCACCACTTCACGTGATGACAGGCATATTGTGCGTATGGCAGTGACGGATCGTTCAGCCACATCACGAACCATAGCACAGCACATTCAGTCTGTACCGCATCGTCCAGTGTCTGCGCGTACCATTCGACACCGTTTACAGCAGAGTGGTCTGTCCGCAAGACGTCCATTGCTTCATCTACCCTTGACGCAGAACCACAGACGTTTCCGCCGCCAATGGTGCGATGAAAGAAGGATGTGGACGGCAGAATGGAATGAAATTGTCTTTACTGACGAGTCACGCTTCTGTCTGCAACACCACGATAGTCGGATTCGAGTCTGGAGACACCGTGGAGAGAGGATGCTGAACAGCTGCGTTATGCACCGCCACACTGGTCCTGCACCGGGTATTATGGTATGGGGCGGTATTGGATATCACTCTCGCACTCCTCTAGTACGCATTGCCGGTACTTTAAACAGCCAGCGCTACATCTCCGAGGTGTTGGAGCCAGTTGTCCTTCCTTACCTTCAGGGCTTGCCCACAGCCATATTTCAACAGGATAATGCGTGACCACACGTGGCACGCATGGTCCAAGGGTTCTTCGTCAATCGCCAGATTGAATTGCTTCCCTGGCCAGCTCGCTCTCCGGATCTTTCGCCGATAGAAAACATGTGGTCCATGGTTGCTCAACGATTGACCCAGAATACATCCCCAGCTGCCACACCAACTTTGGCAACGTGTGGAAGCTGCTTGGTCTGCTGTACCCCAAGAACACATCCAAAGTCTTTTTGAATCAATGCCGAGGCGTGTGGCAGCGGTGATCTCCAACAATGGCGGCTACTCTGGCTACTGATTTTGGCAGGAACCACACTTCACAGAAGTCTATAAATTTAATCATTTGATACTTGGTCAACATGTTATCTACAAAATAAATTTTGTTGTGATATCTCTTGTCTTTCTTGGTGTTGCAATTTGGGTGGCCAGCAGTGTAAATAAGAATTTGACTATGTCAAAGAAACTAAAATAATGTCCATAACTATTTTGTCCATAATGTCCATAACTATTTTGTCCATAATGTCCATAACTGTTTTGTCCATAACTAACTTTTATAATAAATAATGTCAATAAACTTTCATATAATGAATATTACGTTAGTAAACAATTATACAATTAATGTTAAGCTAATAAACTCTCATGAAATTAATATTAAGTCACTAAACTTAACAAGATGACTCTTAATTCATAAAGTAACACACTTCATCCCAACCTAAGCGTCATATCTGTACTTTTTTGTTTCGAATAGCGTCGCTCCTGATAGTTCGTCTACAAAATGAAAACTATCCTGTAATAGCCAGCCTCTGACATTAAAACTTATTCCGAATTGTTACCAGGGGACAATTTGTTCTTCACACTTGGAGTAAAAGGCAGTTTTATCACGACGAGGTATTTCGCCATTAGCAAAACTGATAAGATATTCATGGACGAGATGTAACTCGTCATTTGTAAAATGGTACAGATCTTGATGGACTCGATATGTCAACATTTGTAAAGTGGGACAGATCTCCATGGACTAGATAAGTCATCAATTGCAAAATGGGACAGATCTTGATGGACTCGATATGTCAACATTTGCAAAATGGTACAGATCTTGATGGACTCGATATGTCAACATTTGTAAAGTGGGACAAATCTCGATGGACTAGATAAGTCATCAATTGCAAAATGGGACAGATCTTGATGGACTCGATATGTCAACATTTGCAAAATGGTACAGATCTTGATGGACTCGATATGTCAACATTTGCAAAGTGGGACAGATCTCGATGGACTAGATAAGTCATCAATTGCAAAATGGGACAGATCTAGATGGACTCGATATGTCAACATTTGCAAAATGGTACAGATCTTGATGGACTTGATAAGTCATCAATTGCAAAATGGTACAGATCTTGATGGACTTGATAAGTCATCAATTGCAAAATGGTTCAGATCTTGATGGACGAGATATCTCGTAATTTGCAAAATAGGACAGATCTTGATGGACGAGATATCTTGTCGAAGCCACTTGAAGGGTAGACAGTTTTCTTCAATTTCCAAATGAACTGTACCAATGAACGGAATGTTGAATGAGTAAAATGAAGGGCATAGTGAAATGTCTCGATGACTGCCATGGAGCTTTTTAACCCTTCAAGGGATTTCGCCAAGATACCTCGTCCATCAAGATCTGATCGATTTCACTAATGAAGCGATATATCATCATCAAGATATTGCCGATTTTTGTATTATGACGCGATAAACACATCTGGTCGGTTTTTCTAATGACAAGTCGTCCATCAAGGTATGGGTAATTTTTTCTATTGACAAGATATCTCGTCCATCAAGATCTGGTCAGTTATTTTCTCATGACAAGATATCTCGTCCATCAAGATCTGGTCAGTTTTCCAAATGACAAGATATCTCGTCCACCAAGATCTGGTCAGCTTTCCAAATGACAAGATATCTCGTCCACCAAGATCTGGTCAGTTATTTTCTCATGACAAGATATCTCGTCCATCAAGATCTGGTCAGTTTTCCAAATGACAAGATATCTCGTCCACCAAGATCTGGTCAGTTTTCCAAATGACAAGATATCTCGTCCACCAAGATCTGGTCAGTATTTTCTCATGACAAGATATCTCGTCCATCAAGATCTGGTCAGATTTGCTAACGACGAGATACAGAGAACCACCAGGATGGCTAAATGTTTTCTTAAGGGTGTAAGAAAATATTTAAATTAGAAAATAATTTCTTAACATATCAAGCATGGATGGAACGTGTAATTACTTCGTCTGGAAGAATTCCTTCGCAATTTACGCATTAAGAAAACCCGAGACGCAAAAATTACCCTCCAAGTAATATGAATTATAATCCTGAAGCTATTTAAAAAGCCAAACACTGTTACTATGCACATTTTTAACCACGTTGGAAAAATAAATTTAATTTACGGTAAAACCTTTTTCTTTTCCATCTTTTTAAAAATGGGACAATTATTTTGGAATAAAATGCAAGTGGTAAATGAGGCGCTTGTTTTGGTAGTAGTTGGATTTACTTCGCACTGGAGCCACACAACGGGCTATCTGCGACTGTCCGGGATCAATCCTGAAAAGATCCGAAGACAGCGCCTAGTAATTTTGCACCACGCTCAGATGACGAGGACAACACCTGAGCTGGTACCCCACTCTCCAAACTTCCACACTACACCGACATGCGATTATTTGTAGCCATGACATATTGAACGTGCACCAGACCCCAAATAACATCTTGTAATAGGTTAAATGTGTGAACGCGCATTTCTATACAGGGTGATTCTGCGGTCATGGAACAAACTTCAGGGGGTGATAGAACACAACGAAACAAACGCTTTTCCCCATAGAATGTATGGTCGCAAGTGCAGCACTTGGCCGCTAGAGAGCGCAGTCATTTGCGTTGTACTTGCCGACTGATGTTTGTACATGTCGTTTCATTTCCATGTGAAAAGTTTCTCATGTTTGGTACATGTCATTTCTTTCTTATCCATTGTTCCTTGTACTTATCTTTAATTTATGCAAATCTAATTGTATTATTTCGTTTTGTCAAGCAGTTGTTGATGTTTATTTGACATTAAAGCGTTGTTTCCATATTTCATGCCTCTTCTTTCCAACTTGCGTCGGACCGTGTGTTTGTGCCGAAATGGAAAGCGTCCTCTAGCGACCCTACATTCTATGGGGAAAAGTGTTTGTTTCGTTGTGTTCTATCACCCCCTGAAGTTTGTCGTATTTGTTTAGACTCACCCAATAGGACATTCTATGGGCTTTTATACAAGCGTTTGACTGCGCTCTCTAGCGGCCAACCGCTGCACTTGCGACCCTACATTCTATGGGGAAAAGGGTTTGTTTCGTTGTGTTCTATCACCCCCTGAAGTTTGTCCCATGACCGTAGAATCACCCTGTATAGTAGCGATAAAAATAGTAAAATCGACAAACTCTACTATGTCGCATGGACCAATCAGATACTGAATCAATGGATGGGCGTTGTCTTCCGTCCCATGAGCCAATCAGATGATGAAAGCTCGTTTCCACCCGCTGACTAAAGTAGTCTAACAATCACCAGCCCTGGCGTATACGGAGGTCTTTGGTTGGACCGAGTTTTGAACTCGCATCCCTCAGGTTGACAATCCGCCACTCTACCAACTGGATTATCGTGATCCCCTACTTTCTGGCAGACGAACACTACTGACCACTCTAGAATTCGGTGGTTATTTATATAATATTTCATCAGACTTTTCACGCCAACTTTTCAACGGTTTCTTGACTTGACCTGGTTCTGTCGAGACCATCTGCGTATAAAAACATCTACATCATAACGCATTTAAGAAAAGGTAGGTAGTTAGCGTCACACTGGAGCAACACAAAGGGCTATTAGTGACGGTTCAGGATGAATTCTGAAGAGAAAGATCCGACGAGAGCACCTCGTAATTTATAACCATGGTCAGTTGAAGAGAGCAACACCTGAACTGGAACCCCACTCTTCAAGCTTCCACACCATGCCAACGTCAGGATATTTGAAGTTATTGCATATTTCACATGCATCAGTCCTCACGTACACGGCGGTCTTGGCTGGACCGAGTTTCGAACGAGCACTCCTCCGGTTGCTAATCCCACACTCTACCAACTAGGCTATTGCACCCCCATACTTTGTGTCATACGAACACTAATGACTATTCTACCATTCGGTGGCTATTTATATAATATTCTATTAAAGCTATTCACGTCAACCTTTCAACACTTTCTTCATTTGACCTGGTTTTGTCAAGAGCGTCTACACATAAAAACATGTATATCATAACACATTTAAGAAAAGAAACGTCTTTATACGCTTTCTTATAGAAACTGATCTTTCACTTCGAAAGACACGGTTGTGGGAATTCTTTACATGGAACAACTTTTATTCTCGGCAATCTTTTCTTCCAGAAAAGTTCTTCGCATAAAGAAGCAAATATAATAGCCTTAAGTATTCCGTCTTCATAAAGGACAGATATATGTATGCTGCAACACAATGGATGTGTTGTAACATATAAAACTGATTTTTTGGACTCTAGTCACCAGGAAACTATGGTGGTGCGCAACTTTAAGTAACAAATAAAGTTTTATTTGGAAAGATAAGGACCTTGAATTTCTAAAAATCTCGACTTTATGTGTGAATCTCATAATATAGGCGATATATCACAGAGCTGCCAGAGCCCAAAGCACATGAAATAACAGCATTAGTAGCATATAAAATACTTAGAATTACAACGTAACTAACAATAAAAAGTAGATTTAAAAACATATAGGTAATTCACTTGAAGTACTTAAACAATTAATAACATTAAAACACTCAATAGCACGAATAGGTAAGTAAAACGTAAGATTATCGTCGTCATCGACATAACAATAATGAATAACAGTTTAAAAGTTTTGATGAAGACATGTAGGTTAAAAGACATGAAAGAAAAAATCTAAATGGAATTTTAAAATATTTGTGTGGGGGTCTGGGCAAATCTTCCAAGTTTAAAATTGACTTATTAAAAAGTATTGGTGGTGGAGATTACAAAAAGGATAAAATCAATTAACCTTCCTGGTTGATGTCTTGGTGGTTGATTAGCAAAACTGACCAGACCTTGATAGAGGAGATATTTCGCCATTTGAAGAAGACTGACGAAATCTCTCTTGATCTCGCCATCACAAAAATCGGCTATATCTTGACGACGAGGTATTGCAAATTTGATTAGATTTTGATGGACGAGATATCTCGTCGAAACCATTTGGAGGGTTGAAATATGGTGAATATTAAAAGGGATCACACGTTTTACACGCAGGAGCGTTCTCTCCGCGTAAAAGATACCTATGAGCAAAACGTATGTGCAATGAAAATACGGGTTAAAAGTATATCGGAGTGTCGTATTGGTAAGGCTGTGAGCGAAACGTATGTGCAATGCAAATACGGGTTAAAAGTACATCGGAGTGTCGTATTGGTAAGGCTGTTGGCGAAACGTATGTGCAATGCAAATACGAGTTAAAAGTACATCGGAGTGTCGTATTGGTAAGGCTGTTGGCGAAACGTATGTCCCATGCAAAGACGGGTTGAAAGTACATCGGAGTGTCGTATTGGTAAGGCTGTGAGCGAAACGTATGTCCCATGCAAAGACGGGTTGAAAGTACATCGGAGTGTCGTATTGGTAAGGCTGTGAGCGAAACGTATGTCCCATGCAAAGACGGTTTAAAGTACATCGGAGTGTCGTATTGGTAAGGCTGTGAGCGAAACGTATGTCCCATGCAAAGACGTGTTAAAAGTACATCGGAGTGTCATATTGGTAAGACTGCGAGCGAAACGTATGTCCCATGCAAAGACGGGTTAAAAGTACATCGGAGTGTCGTATTAGTAAGGCTGTGAGCGAAATGTATGTCCCACGCAAAGACGGGTTAAAAGTACATCGGAGTGCCGTATTGGTAAGACTGCGAGCGAAACGTATGTCCCATGCAAAGACGGGTTAAAAGTACATCGGAGTGTCGTATTGGTAAGGCTGTGAGCGAAATGTATGTCCCACGCAAAGACGGGTTAAAAGTACATTGGAGTGTCGTATTGGTAAGGCTGTGAGAGAAATGTATGTCCCATGCAAAGACAGGTTAAGATTATATCGCATTGTCGTATTGGTAAAGCTGTGAGAGAAACTTATGTCCCATGCAAAAACGGGTGAAAAGTACATCGTAGTGTCGTATTGGTAAGGCTGTGAGCAAAACGTATGTCCCATGCAAAGACGGGTGAAAATTATATCGTATTGTCGTATTGCTAAAGCTGTGAGCGAAACGTATGTCCCATGTAAAGACGTGTTAAAAGTACATCGGAGTGTCATATTGGTAAGACTGCGAGCGAAACGTATGTCCCATGCAAAGACGGGTTAAACATCGGAGTGTCGTATTGGTAAGGCTGTGAGCGAAATGTATGTCCCACGCAAAGACGGGTTAAAAGTACATTGGAGTGTCGTATTGGTAAGGCTGTGAGAGAAATGTATGTCCCATGCAAAGACGGGTTAAGATTATATCGCATTGTCGTATTGGTAAAGCTGTGAGAGAAACTTATGTCCCATGCAAAAACGGGTGAAAAGTACATCGTAGTGTCGTATTGGTAAGGCTGTGAGCAAAACGTATGTCCCATGCAAAGACGGGTGAAAATTATATCGTATTGTCGTATTGCTAAAGCTGTGAGCGAAACGTATGTCCCATGTAAAGACGGGTGAAAAGTACATCGAAGTGTCGTATTGGTAAGGTGGTGAGCGAAACGTATGTCCCATGCAAAGACGGGTTAAAAGTGCATCGGAGTGTCGTACTGGTAAGGCTGTGAGCGAAATGTATGTCTCATGCAAAGTCGGGTTAAGATTATATTGTATTGGTAAAGCTGTGAGCGAAACGTATGTCCCATGCAAAGACGGGTTAAAAGTACATCGGAGTGTCGTATTGGTAAGGCTATGAGCAAAACGTATGTCCCATGCAAAGACGGGTTAAAATTACATCGGAGTGTCGTACTGGTAAGGCTGTGAGCGAAATGTATGTCCCACGCAAAGACGGGTTAAAAGTACATCGGAGTGCCGTATTGGTAAGACTGCGAGCGAAACGTATGTCCCATGCAAAGACGGGTTAAAAGTACATCGGAGTGTCGTATTGATAAGGCTGTGAGCGAAATGTGTGTCCCACGCAAAGACCGGTTAAAAGTACATTGGAGTGTCGTATTGGTAAGGCTGTGAGAGAAATGTATGTCCCATGCAAAGACGGGTTAAGATTATATCGCATTGTCGTATTTGTAAAGCTGTGAACGAAACGTATGTCCCATGCAAAAACGGGTTAAAATTATATCGTATTGTCGTATTGCTAAAGCTGTGAGCGAAACGTATGTCCCATGTAAAGACGGGTGAAAAGTACATTGTAGTGTCGTATGGGTAAGGCAAGACATAATGAAATGACTGGATCGATGGTGTGGAGTTTGTTGTGACTGCATGCTCCAATCATTGCGCCAATCGTTCCGTACAATAACCCGGGCAACTTGTTGGAAAACATCATACGGAACAGGAATATTTAGTGCTAAGTCACTAAGTTCACTTCCTACAATTCCGTTGTGTCCCAGTGTCCAAAAAGCAGACAGTCCTCAGAAGCACATTTTCTTAGATGGTAAATGCATCAAAACCCCACGGTTTCTCCCTCGCCTACCCTTCTTTTTGCTTTTTCACCCTCCCTCTTTGTCTTGGTCCTCAGGAGTACATCTCTAGGTGCATACGGGCATCAGTACCCTGAGGTATTCGAGTGTTCTATTTTCCTTTCTGTTTTACCCTGGCTTACCCTTCTACTTTTGGGTCTTTTTCTACCTTGTTGTATTGTGTTTGGTGCAACTTGGCCAAATATTTCCCTTGCACCATGCAAAAACAACCAACCGAAAAGCAGTGCGGAAATAAAATAAAGCAAGCCAGATTAGATTTCGCAACATCGAATTAAATCACGATTTTAATGTGAAACGAAAGGAGCTTCACGCAAATGCAGTACAACACAAATGGCATTTGGATTTTCCGAGATTCCACATACTTTTCAGAATTTAGCAGCTTTATCTCTAAACGAAAACATTGTTTCTGCTCTTCGTAGAGAGTTGATCCCTTAAATCTGTTTACTAAAGCTACTCTACTAAATCTCTTACATTCAATAGAAAGCAAGGGAGTCGGATTTTTTATTAAAAGCAACCGAAGGAGAATTAGAAGCACTTTAGTTCTCTCACAAATCCAACTTCTACGTTCTCAAACCCTCTTGAACTAACCGGAGAAAAACAGGACAATTCAATTGCGCCTTCTAAGACGAAATATACTTTCTGTCTTTACCGAATAGATAGATTTGTCTATATATATACTATATAAATACAATCTAGGGACTCGAAGGGAGGTCATTTTTCATCTGGCCTCGGGAAAATATTTATTTACTCGAGGAACTGAAATAAGAGGATATGCATTTTTTTCTTAGTGTCTATAGTTGGTCGAAGTGAAAAATGGACATAAAGTACTAGAAATTTTCCTTTAATGTCATAAGAAGCGATAAATACATTTTTTAAATTTTTGATGAAATCTATTAAAACTGCTCTAAATTCTTATTGTCATACGTTTTTGTTTTTAATTTAAAAACAAAATATCCAACATTCCAAAAATAGAAACCAGAAATTATATTCTCTTAGAATTCCTTATGTTTGGGTCTTTATAATTGATTCCGGATCGTCACCAATAGTCCGTTGTGTTGCTCCAATGTGACGTTAAATGAAATACCTACCTTATATTTAGGATAATTGAGAAATTTATACATCTGGGCAAATAAGGTTGGTTGGTATAATTTTTATGGCGCAAGGGCCATATTTGGCCAAGCTGGGCCAAACACAAGACAAACATCAAGTAAATGACATACACACAATGAAAGTTTTTCTAACGCATACTAAATACACTCAGGGAGGAATAGAACTTGCATCGCGTACAGCTCGCAAGGTGCTAGCGCAGTAGGCATAGCCCACTGAGCCAAGTTCGAGTTGTAGACTGCGCAGGTTCGATTCTTGTCACGTGCATTCCTCTCTTCTCTGTCAGTAAAACTTCCATTGTGTGTGTATTACTTGACGTTGTATGTCTTGCGTCTGCGACAGCATGGCCAAATATGGCCCTTGCGCCATAAAAGCCCAAAACCACCTAACCAACCCACAGAGACAAGGCAACCCCGGCAAATAAGGACCTGCATTCGATTTATACGTTTGTTAGATATTTATACATGAGATAAACATTACTTGATTCTACAGAATAAACTATGTAGAGATAGGTAAAAAGTCACACTGAAATCAAAATCCTCGCAAGTACCCTGAGAAGTTAAATTTCGTATAAAACCTTTGATTAAAAATCCTTTCTCAACCTATAACCTACCTAAGGAATGCCTAAATTTTAGCTTCAACTCAAATCTTCTAGGAACCTCAAAACAAATATAATGACACTTTCGCTTCTACGTGTTTTCTTATACAAAAAGATTGCTTAGGTCTTGAGCGAAAATTCCATTATCATCACTAGTCTTTACTCTTAGAATTCCTCGCCCAAAGTTTTGATGGGAATTAAAAGTGTTTTTTAGCCCATAACTACAGTTTTCTTCGTGAGTTTGGAAGATTTTCGAATGCTTAAAACTTTTGAAAACGTTATCTCGCTCGGTAAGAAGTTTGGAAGGGAGAAGATATTCTATTAAATGTCTTTTTTGCTTTCTAAATATCCTATCTTTTTGCTTGTCTGCTGCGGAAATTCTTGTTTGAAGGAAACATGATTGAGCTTTTATATCGGTAAATTTCATTACGTGCTTTCGAGCAGAACGGTATTTAATTCTATTAATTCTATTCATAGGATAGTAAAATATTTAACCCTCCTAGTGATTGTCTGGAAGAGTTATCTTGTCATCAGAAAAAAATTGATCAAATCTTGATGGATTAGATATCTCGTCGTTAGAAGAAAACTGACCAGATCTTTTGATCTCGACATCATAATAAACGACAATATCTGGATGATATCTCATCATTAGCAAATTTAGTCAGATCTCGAGGGACGAGATATCTCGTCGAAACTACTTGGAGGGTTAAAATGGATTACCTATACAATATGTTCATTCGTGCATTTTCCAAATTAAACTCAAGGGAACTAAACTAAGGGTACCTGCCCGAAGATTAAGCTTGCTTATTTCTTTATTCAGTGAAACTATAGATCGAATCTAATTACAGTACCAGATGAACAAAAATATACAGATAAAACGTTTACAAAATATCAAAACTTATTCTTTTAAACAATGAAATAGATAAAAATAAACAGAATAACTATTACTTAAATTATGAAATCTGTTAAGAACATTATTCTTAATATAATGGTAACAACCAAAAAGGAGTTATAAACAAAACACTGGATATTAACCGTTCAAGTGGTTTCGACCAGATATCTTGTTCAAGATCTTACCAATTTTGCTAATGACATATCGTCATGAAGATATTTCCGATTTTATTTATGACGAGATTAATATCTGGTTAGTTTTCCTATAATGACGAGATATCTCGTCTATCAAGATCTGGACAGTTTTGCTATTGACAAAACACCTCTTCAAGACAACCACCAGGAAGGTTAAAGAAATAAAAGTTTGGTACTTGTGTAAAATCCCGTCGACCATTCTCGCCAAACCAAAAAATGTCGCCAAACGAGGCGATATTCCGCCAATAATGGAAAGCGTGAAATCAAACACAGTTTTTCCTATTTTGCTCCTCTGCTTGTAGCCATGGCGACGTGACGTCAAACACACTTGGTTATATGTAACCTTATTTAGCCATTTTTTTCACAAGAGTTCTATCAGCTATTATTATTAACCGCTATTTCTATTTTTCACCTCACATTTTGGAAAAAAAATGATTAAAATTTGGGACCTGCCTACTACAGAACAGAATGCAGTTGATTATATTTAAAGTTATGCAATCCTGGCATCAGAAAAAAGTTTTAACGGACACAATTTTTGCCCGCCGAAATGATTGGAGTGAATTTGGCTGGAATTGCGCCAAGTGCGCCAACTTTCATGGTCGACGGGATTTTACACAAGTACCTAAAAGTTTTTCCATCGCGTGTCAAGATATAACAAGTAGTACATTCAATATAACGAAATACCACCCGTGATGAAGTCCGTTATTAAACCTAACCCCGACTGATATAACCCATCTCTTTTCATTGAAATGATTTCATCAACTCTATCCACAAGGGCTTATTTTCATTGATTGACACATTACCGATAAAGTCATCTCAATGCGGACCCATAAAACGATGTGATGCCGATAAACTGATATTATTTATCGTTCATACACCCATCCAATTACAATTTCGGGTAGCAAAAAAAACACTGATCTACCCGTCACTGTTTTGAAATAACAGATGGCTGAAGCCAATAAACCAATTACAACGTTTTCACTTCACAGTACCCTTAAAATGACCAAAAAATCTATTTGTTATTGTCTTATATTAATTGTCCAGGTTTATAGAATATGTGCGTACAATTTCATAGCTGTAGCCACATTATTTAGCGAGATATAAAAGTTTTTATATTGAATGTCAAGAATAAAACCAATTAACTTTTTAACTATAGGTCTTTTCTCTCGGCTTTCTGGTTTCCATGACTACAATGTATTTAAAATGCTATGGCTTTATTGTAAAAATACCGAAATTTGGAACTTTTTATGGTTGTTTTTCGATGTTATTGATAACTTGTACATGGAATAAGAAAGAACGGCTATCTTTTTTATCTTATTCGATCAATTATGGTTGTTTTGACGGAAATACCGTCTTTAAAATAGGAACTGTACTGGGAGCATGCATGAAAAATTGAGCGTTATAAATGTTTTGTTTATGATTTCAGAAATAGAAGAAACATCAAGAAGACAAATTTACCGTCTTGTAGACAAAAGATGTCCGCACTTGGCACAACCTTCGGACCCAGTGCGCAAGCGCACTGAGAGCGGGGAGGAGATCCGCATTATGTCGAAATTCTACGATGATGGGCGAACTTTGGGACAATGCAACTTTGAATTGCGTTAAATTAGAACTCCATAAGTGGTATCATTCTAAAACTACCGAACTACGCTGCAATTAATATCGGAAAACAATGAATCAAAAACAATTAATATCAAACTGCACTTTAATCTATCAAACTGTAAAATAATTGTTGAATATGCACACAACAAATTAATATTGTAATCTAATTTTAAAAAAAATTTCGCTTCGAATTGTATCTTTAACTAAGATGTCGAGGAATGTTTGCTCTAAAATCATATCGAAAAGTATCTTACCGACTGAATGATTCAAATCAGTATTACAGAGTATGTTGTAGAAGAATTCGAGTCACTAAGTCACATTGTAATCTGCGTTTAAAATAATTTTCGCTTCGAAATCGCGTAAAATAAATTAAAAAATTTTCGCTCTGAAATCGTATCACAAAACGTTTTAAAAAGAATATTCAAAGTTGAATTGTAAAATAAATTTAATTTCTGGCTCGAATTCGAATTATAAGTTACTAGCTGAATTACCTGGCGTTGCTCGGGTTGAAATGGTTAAATGTTGCTTGAAAAGTGAATTAGGATAATCACTTTTCTTTCACAGAAAAATGCAATCATTTAAGTTGTACGGAAAATACGTTTTAACTTTTTCATAGCTTCTACAATATACTTCGGACGCAGATATATACATTTAATTCCTGAATATATTGCAATATGCAAAAGATTAAGACATAAAGACAAACAGAAACGAAATTCCGACGAAAAAATGCAGAATTCTAAAAAACGAAAGATGCGCAGTGTCGAATTTCGACTGCCTGAGTGTATTCCGAAACAGAGCAATTCGGAAAAAGACACTTGAAAAACATCGATAAAGACGATAACGATTCATGAAATTTAGTAATGCTTTCTACAAATCATTACGTATTCAATAAATTATTTAAGGAAAGTTGGCCGAAATATAGACCAACTTTCCTTGAAAATCATCCTTGAACTTCTGAAAACCTTTCCTTGAATTTCCTTGCAAAAACAAATATTTTAAAATATTCTTTCTTCATCAATAAAATATCTATAATTTATTTACATCATAGGAAGAACTAAAAAGTCAGTTCAAACATAAATATTGTAATTTAATTTGTTTCGGAAAAAATTGTTTTTCGATCAACACTGGTAAAGCAACCATAGCTGCCTAAAGCAATCAATCTATGCTCAATGATATTTCTATGGCGATTTCGAATAGTTTTTAGCCCCTAGGGCCAATAGAACGGGGGTTAAGAGTTAGCCTATGCTGACCGCAGTGTTCTAAAGTATAAGTGTACCAGATTTGGTGTGGATTGGTCAAACGGTGTAGATTTGTATAGAAAATATACACACACACATCCTATTTTATATATATAGATGCAGAAGAATCTTGGTTTCCAAATGATAACGTAAACTACGTTCAAAAGAATTCCATTCCGAATTCGTATTGTAAAATACTATATAGAATTTTGATCCAAATCGTAGTTGGAGAGCTTATTGGTTAACGATACGATTTCGAAGCGAAAATCCTGATAGCATATTTATGAACACGCAGTGTGAGGCTTAAGTTTTCCTACTACATATTTCACATCTTTTACTACACTTTTATGAAAATTCCCTTTCCTCGATATTCGAAAGCTCTCCAGCTCGTCTTGGCAATAAAAATAAAACCTGTAGGTGGGTGAACTTACATTTTAACTGAATTTAACTAAATCCAGTTATAAAGGCGTCACCGTCGAACTAAAATAAGAACAAATTCCTTTTCGCAAAATAAAATCCAGAAACTACTGGGATTAATCTAATAAGCAAACGGGGTTCATCGGTTTTAATGAAATAAACTTGATACTCCAAAGGATAAAAAATAATTCCCATCTGACTTTCCACTTGCCTTTATCCAATATACAGACATCACTTTCGTCATTACCCCAATCTATTCCTAAAATGATATAAAATGTTTCCCTTTTTCCAATTGAAGTGGGACGGAAAAGTTTTCCGCAATTAAGTCTTTCTCTACCTCCCTTATGGGTGTTACTAATTCTAACATTCGGTAAAGCAGATTTTGATTCAAATATTTCCATTAAGGTCTTTAGAAACTTATTCATGATTCGTTGGATTGGATTGGACGCCGTAGGAGGACACTGTTACACCTGTGTGGCTTTCAGCTTTATAGTCCGACTTACGGAGGAGCTTCTGGGATCAGGAGAGCCGAGCAATCCACTATACACACAAAACATTCAAGATAGTACACAAAAAAAGGAAGGCAAGTGAAGGGCCAAACATGCAAGCACAGAAAAACAATATTACGTAAGAAAAGGATTACAAAATTTGTTAAATTTACAGAGAACCAAATGATAATACCATAAAATTAATACTGATAGTAATAATTTAATACAAATGATACTAATAACATAAAAAATAATCTATATATAAAAAACGGTAACAATACACAATGAACAAGGAAACGTATTAAGAACAAAAAAAATTTCAGAGAGCAAAACCACTAAGACAACTAAAAAAAATACAGATATACTAATTTCGTAAGAAAATCTAGGTTATATCAAGAACTTTCGACTTCTCAGCTCTCACAGATATAATCAATGTTGGAGCTGAGAAATTTCATTATTTTAAGGATTTTATGGTGGCAGTGTCTATTAGCAGTACTTTGGCACCAATGAGAGTAGTTTTGTAGAGAAGGTTTCGCCAAATGCCACGGACTTGTGAGGTCAGTCAAAAAGGTAGTGAATGGGATCACCTTCTCGGCGCAGATGCACAGCGCACTTGTTTTTAAATGGAAACGTTCTAGATACGCCGGAAATGGACCATGGCCTGCGAAAAATTGTACCAACTTTGAGTTCTGGTAAAGAAGTTAAGTTGAAATCTTCGGAAAGAATTGATAAGTGTATCTCCCTTTGAAAGAAACCTCCCATTCTGCTTGCCATTGGTCCAATATCAACGTATCAATTGAACTTAATAATTTGCTTCTAGGTCACTTTAAACTGGTTGTTTGATGGGAGATTCGTTAACATTCCTAAGCGTCCTCGGTGGCCCGGTTGGAAGAGTAACTGATTAGCAACCGGAGGGTTGCGAGTTCCAATCCAGCCAAACACCGTCGTGTACAAAGGGGTCTGGTGCTCGTTAAATCTGTCGCGGCCTCAAATATCCTCACGTTGGCGTGGTGTGGAAGTTTGGAGAGTGGGGTGCCAGCTCAGGTGTTGCCTCGTCATCTGACCGTGGTTCAAAATTACGTGGTGTTGTCCTCGGTCTTTCCCTTTGGGATTGATCCCGGACCGTCACCAATAGCCCGTTGTGTTGCTCCAGTGTGACGTTAATTAAAACACCTACCTACCTAAGCGTCATCAGGAATTTTAATGCACGGAGAATCCAAAACAAAACATTTCTTCCCTTCGTCAACAATGGTTAAAGTTCAACTGGGCAGGTAGTTAATGAACGTCGTACTGGAGCTACACAGCGAGCTATTACCTACAGTCCGGGATAAATCCCGAAGGGAAAGATCCTAGGACAACACTTCGTGAACCACAGTCAGGTGATGAAGCTAACATGAAACTCTTCACACTTTCACGGCAAGGTGAGGATATTTGAGGCCACGACAGATTTAAAGTGCATCAGCACCCGGACACACACGACGGTGTTTGGTTGGATTGAGTCTCGAACTCACAACCCTCCGGTTGCTAATCCACTACTCTATCTACTGGATTTACCTTGGCCCTCACATAGACATGAAATATAAAGGGACTGAGCATTGCTATTGAGAGTAGCATCAATACATTGGCATCAATACACATGTCGAATCGTATTCACTTGATTACGATTCGACAATTCCCTATACAAAATTGACTTGTTTGCCCGATTTGGCATCTTATCGCCTCGTTAGTTGGTATAACATCTTATAACTAGATGCGTGAATCTGCATTTCTATAGAGCAGCTACACAGAAATGATGAAATCGCCGAAGTTTACAGTATGCAGCGCGGACCAATCGCATGATGAATCAATGGATGGGCGTCTTTTTCAGTCCCGTGGACCAATCAGATGTTGAATGAATGTTGTTTCCACCCTACAGACGAAAGGATCACGTTACTATTAGTCTTGGTCACATGATCCAGGCCACATAAAAAGGTTACCATTGCTCAGTCAACTTTATATTTCCTCTCTGGGCACACCAAAATATGAAAACGCACAAGATTTCAGCAGTTATGCAAATTTCCAGTCTGTTTCGTTCAATTTGTAGGTTGCAACCTTTAAAAATAATTGTAATCTTTAAGTTTTGCAATGACTTGGCTCTAATGTTTAACCCTCCTGGTGGTTGTCTCGACGAGATATCTCGTCATCAGCAAAACTGGTCTGATCTTGGTGAACGAGATATCTCGTTTATCAAGCTCTCATCGTCTCTCGTGATTAGAAAAAACTGCTCACGTATTGATCTTGTCATCAAAAAACAGGCAGTATCTTGATGACAAGGTATGTCGCCATTAGTAAAATTGGTAAAATCTTGATGGACGAGATATCTCGTCGATACCTCTTGGAGGGTTAATGGCTCAATGTCAGCTTAGTTACTCCAAACGTAGGGGAAGTAATGATTGAAGGGCCAAACCTTTTCCGGCTAAAACGAAGAAACACAGTTATCCATCCAAACCCTATCTAGCAATCAGGTCCATCTCGAGAATGTGTCCCTATAAACTTCCCACCAACCCCAAAACTCACAGATTGTTTTAATGTCCTTACAGATGCATCACCACTCTAACTCTGCTTTTATTCTTAGAACCACTGGCTATCTATCCGGACGACTAAGATATTACGTCTGGGGTCGTAAAAGGGGTCGGGCCGAACAAGAATCTTTCTTCTCCGAAACAGACAAGGCATTGATTGTGCTCCGTCATAGGATTCTTCGGGGGAAAGAATGTCCGCGTTCTGAAGATTCCCGACCCCTACCTCATCCCCTCCGCGGAACGGATCGAATGGGGGTGGAGATGATAAGTGGTTATCGTTTGAAGTAACTGCTCTCCCTGTTGTGGGAGAGGACACCTAAATTATCACGTCGGAGTTCGGGAATGGATGGGACGGTTGCTACTTGATTTGTGCCCCCTGCGAGATTTCGATAGCGGTTGAGCCGGAGCTAGGCAATAAGCGTCTATCACATTCATAAACTGCTTTTGAAGCGTCGTTAAAATCCTAAAAAAAATTATGTCATTCTGGGAAAGTTACATGATAATGACTATAACTAACCCTTCAAGTGGTTATGATGAGATATCTCGTCCATCAAGATCTGACCAATTTTGATGATGACGAGTATCACGTCATAAAGGTATTGCAGATTTTTTATAATGACAAGATCATGTCAGTTTTCTTCTAACGAAGAGATATCTCGTCGATCAAGATCTGGTCAATTTTCATCCAATGAGAGGATATCTTGTCCATCAAAATCTGGTCAGTTTTCTTCAAATGACGAGATATCTCGTCGATCAAGATCTGGTCAATTTTCTTCTAATGAGAAGATATCTTGTCCATCAAGATCTGGTCAATTTTCTTCTAATGAGAAGCTATCTTGTCCATCAAAATCTGGTCACTTTTCTTCACATGACGAGATATTTCGTCCATCAAGATCTGGTCAGTTTTCTTCAAATGACAAGATATCTCGTCATCAAGATTTGATCAGTTTTGCTAATGACGAGATACCTCGTCGAAAAAAACTCACAGAGGAACCCTCTCATACGCATCATTTTACTCCTTCAAGTGGTTTCGACGAGGTATCTTGTACATCAGCATGCGACAAATTTTGCTAATGACGAGATATCTCGTCATCAAGATTTGATCAGTTTTGCTAATGACGAGATACCTCGTCAAGAAAAACTCACAGAAAAACCCTCTCATACGCATCATTTACTCCTTCAAGTGGTTTCGACGAGGTATCTTGTCCATCAACATGCGACCAATTTTGCTAATGACGAGATATCTCGTCATCAAGATTTGATCAGTTTTGTTAATGACGAGATGCCTCGTCGAAAAAAACTCACAGAGAAACCCTCTCATACGCATCATTTTACTCCTTCAAGTGGTTTCGACGAGGTATCTTGGCCATCAACATGCAACCAATTTTGATAATGACGAGATATCTCGTCATCAAGATTTGATCAGTTTTGCTAATGACGAGATACCTCGTCAAGAAAAACTCACAGAAAAACCCTCTCATACGCATCATTTACTCCTTCAAGTGGTTTCGACGAGGTATCTTGGCCATCAACATGCAACCAATTTTGATAATGACGAGATATCTCGTCATCAAGATTTGATCAGTTTTGCTAATGACGAGATACCTCGTCAAGAAAAACTCACAGAAAAACCCTCTCATACGCATCATTTACTCCTTCAAGTGGTTTCGACGAGGTATCTTGGCCATCAACATGCAACCAATTTTGATAATGACGAGATATCTCGTCATCAAGATTTGATCAGTTTTGCTAATGACGAGATACCTCGTCAAGAAAAACTCACAGAAAAACCCTCTCATACGCATCATTTACTCCTTCAAGTGGTTTCGACGAGGTATCTTGGCCATCAACATCTGCCCCCCCCCCCCCAATTTTGTTAATGACCAAATATCTCATAATCTAGATATTGCGGACGTTTCGATGATGACGCGATCAAGGTCTGGTCAGATTTCCTCTAATGACGAGACATCTCGTCCATCTAGATCTGGTCAGGTTTACAAATGACGAGATTTTTCGTAGACGATTTTCTCACCAGGTGAGTTGAGAACCTTAAACTGTAATGACTGAACCTCATACTGCCAACTTGTCTTCTGACAAGTTTTGACCCTTCACCAATAAAATGCTTGCGCACGCATTGATATCTTGTCACGCGAATTAAGGTCAGTTTGCATTTTAATTAATTTGATACTTTTGTCCAGTTGTAGCAATATTTAAAAGATATCTTTAGACCTTTTGTTTAGTCAGAATTTTTTTCTATTAGATTTACGTCAACCTCCATGTTTTAACACAAATTATATGTACGGACGCATGGAAGCATTATTTTAGAGCAGTGGTTCTTAACCTGGGGTGACTGCACCCCTGGGGGTGCGAGAAAGCATTTGCAGGGGTGCGAGAGAAGTTTCGATGGACGACAGCGATTTAATAAGAGACGATCTTATTGAAATACGAGCCAATGCACGTATTCAAATGGAATTTGAAAAACTGGACATGGAACAATTCTGGTGTACAGGTGTACAACCTTATACACGGCTGGCAAAAGCAGCAGTGCAGACACATTTACCATTTGCCACCGCCTACCTGTGTGAAATGGGATTTTCATCACTTTTGCACATAAAAACAAAAGCTATAAATCGCTTCAATGCAAGTGATAACTTACGCGTGGCTCTTTCAAAAAAGTAGCCTCTCTTTAAAAGTATTATGATGAATAAACAGCATGGCCATTAAAAATTGAGACACTGTTTTGTATGTATATGTAAATGCACGAGTTTATTTTTCAATAAATATGAATTATCTTGCAATAGAAGTAATTTCCTAAATAAAGAAATAGAAACACATTTATCAAGGGGGTGCGAGAACGTATTTTTAGATTCAAGGGGGTGCCGATCACTAAAAAGGTTACGAGCCATTGTTTTGGAGCCACGGTTTCTGTTAATGCATATTTATTTGTTGCAAGCAAATACGTTTAATTTTACACTGTCCATGCACTTGCGCTAACTGCATAGCTAAGACAAATGTTTCCTAGGATTCTTTCAACCAATTCAATGGTGTTATTTAGTCATTAAATATTATGCAGACTAAAAGCAATACTACGCAAATAGGAAATCCCGTGAAGCTCAGAAGGTTAAAAATAGCTTTAAAATCGAAGTCTAAAGTCACAAAAAGGTAAATATGTCTGAAGAAAGAGAGTAGAAAAACCGAAAGTTTATTTTTTCCAAGTCCGAAAGTCTATATTTAAACAAGGCAACAAATATTCTCTGACAGTGACATATCCATATTGGACGGTGAATATTACATTTCCCAAGACCGAATTTCGTCTCCAGAAGTATAAACAAATCTACGAAAGCTTAAAAAAAATCGAAAAGCAACAAAACCAGCAAAACAAAGATAAGCGAACCGGTGCCACTTTCCAAAGCGAGGTGATCTCTTACTCCCTCACCCAAGAGAATTCCATCGTCCTTTAATTAATTTTCTCCCACTCGTGAAGTTAATAAGCTGTCACTTAAATAACGTCAAGAGGGCACATTAAATTATTGAAGCCCTAAGAGGTGAATCATAAGGCTAACTTTGCTCCAATAAAGCTTCGATGAATTAATTGGGTTGAGTGTGGAGGTGTTTCATTACCCCTGAGCGTTATTAGGATTTTCCTCGGTTGGTGAAAGGTTGCATTGATGTTGGAGAGGTTGGGTATAATGTTGCACAGATTGGCATTGCATCCCCATGAGAATATATTTTCTTTCGTAAATCACCTATTGATTTACATAACATATTTTAAATGTATATGATTCTTAATGGTATATTTGACTCTGCTGATCCGTTTGAATACTTTTAATTAATATTTGGGAGTGGAATATTGTGTTCTGAATATTGCTTTGATGCTTGGAAGGTGTAGTATTATGATCAGAAGATGTCATTGATTTTTGGAAGATGGAGTTCTGTGTTGCAAAGATTGTATTGATATTTGGGAGGTGGAGAAGATTGTACGGAGGTGAAGTCGAGTATTATGTTTTGAAGATTGTATTGATATTTGGGAAGTCAAGTATTCGGTTCTGAAGGTTGCATTGATCTTTGGAAGGCGTAGCATTGTGTTCCGAAGATTGCATTGATCTTTGGAAGGTGGAGTTTTGTGTTGCAAAGAATGTATTAATATTTGGGAGTGAAATATTTGTGTTCTGAAGATCGCATTGGCTTTTGGAAGGTAGAGAATTATGCTGCAAAGATTGCATTGGTATTTGGGTAGGGTAGTGGAGTATTGTATTCCAAAAATTGCACTAATATTTGTGAAGTCGGGTATTGCGTTTTGAAGATTGCATCGATATTTGGGAAGTCAAGTATTCTGTTCTGAAGATTGCATTGATCTTTGGAAGGTGGAGTTTTATATTGCGAAGAATGTTTTAGCATTTGGGAATGCAATATTTGTGTTCTGATGATTGCATTGACTTTCTGAAGATAGAAAATTTTGTTGCTAATCTTTGTTGCAAAGATTGCATTCATATTAGGGAATCGAGTATTGTATTTTGAAGATTGCATTGATCTTTGGAAGGTAGATTATTGTGTTGCAAAGAATACATTAATGTTTGGGAGGTAGAATATTATGTTCCAAAGATTGTATTGCTGTTTCAGAAGACAGTTTTATACTGGAAATATTACATTGATGTTTGAGAGGTCTTATATTGTGTTGAGGAGATTTCTTTAGTTTATAATAGGTTGAATATTGTGTTGTAGAGATAACTTTGATGTTTGAGAGGTAGAGAGTATTGTGTTGCGAAGATTGAATTTATGTTTGGGAGTAAAGTATTGTTTTGCAAAGATTGCGTTGGTGTTTGAGAGGTGAGGTTTTTGTTGTAATAGGAGACTGACAATGACGACTTCTACATTCTACCATGGGTAAATTTTTCTCTTCTGTGTCAGTAAAACTTTACTTGTGTGTGCATGTCTCTTACTTGATATTACCTGTATTGTCTTTGGTGCATCTTGGCCAAATATGACCTTTGCGTAAGCCAACCAACTCTTATACTAAGCAATATTTCTATAATTTTCATCGTTTTGCATTCAAAAGGATACTAAATCATTTTAATTTACATGAGAGGCTTTCTCTCTCTTAAGCTGAATGAAGTGTTTTTGTGATGGAACGCGCTTCCTATTCGTATTACGGAAGTGGCGTCAGTTAGCTTGTCTTTCGAATATGATTTCAGCCCGTCGGCAATATAAATTCCAAAGAATGAATCCCTTATTATATATCATCTTACGTTGACCAATTTACTGTCATGCCGTGATGGTTAATTGGTCAACGCCTGTTAGATGAAGTGTCAAACGTCGCCGAAATGGCAATAAATTACATTTTAAGGTGATCCGGATATGCAATTATGTCATGCTAGAGCATTTTTGGTAATAGGATGTAAAATCACTGACTGGTTTGCTTACGTCACTTGGCTTGTTTATTGAGTAAGATGCAGCACTTTGCGAACAATAATTTCAAAGAATGACTCCAAATTGATATATGGTTCTATGGTTGGCTTTGGGGGTTTTATGGCGCAAGAGCCATATTTAGCCATGCTGCACCCGACTCCACATATAATATCAAGTAATAGTCACATACACAATGAAAGTTTTACAGACACAGAAGAGAGAAATACACCCAGGGAGGAATGCGTCTGACAGAATCAAATGTGTGTGTGTGTGGTGGCCAAAATGTAGATAAATTACACTTTAAGGCAACTTGGATGTTTATCACATGACAGCGTTTGGTTAACAGGGAGTAAAATCCTAGTCTTCCATCTGGTTTGTTTGTTTACACTGAACATCCTCCACATACATAAATATCAGGTACCATATACCTGGATAAAACGACACTTTCACAACTTAAATCGAAACCCACAACCTTCAAGAGAATACTTTCAAACTAAATCCCGATAAATTTCCACTCCAAACAAACCAAAATGTCTCGTTGGAAAAAGTTGAAGACCAGATTAAAGAAGAATCCAATGAAAAATTGCAAGACCATTTCTAAGATGTGCCTCTCAATTACCCGTCTCCTTCGACGACTTGTATCGATAAAGCAATGATCCCTGACATTGCGATACTTGATTGCCTATTGTTGAGGATCCAATTGTTCTGATTGGCCCATGGGGATTGGGTTTCTGTTCGCCAATGGAAACTACGTAGACAATGCGTAGACTTTGTATCGGGGATGTTACAGGGACCGCTTTAGATTTATATGGATGTAGTTTGTGAAAGTGTATTTTTAGACGATCAAATGAACAATGTAGAAAAATCGATCGAATTTTAGAACATGATAGAGGGTAAGATTCTTTTCTGAAAACTCGATCGAATCGTGTCTTAATTTGTGCAGATACATTTCATCACCAGTAAATAATCTGGATTTAAATTTGGATGGCTATTAATTAACGTCGCACTGGAACAACAAAACGGGCTATTGGCGGCTGTCCGAGGTCAATCTCGAAGGGAAAGATCCAAGGATAACGCCTCGTCGTTTGAACCTCGGTCAGATGACGAGAATGCCTGAGTAGGTACCCCACTCTCCAAACATCCACATCACGCATTTAAATTTGGATCTGAAGTAAAATTACCGTACTATGTTCAGGCAATAATCTCAAACTATATATTCAAAAACATGTGTTACTTTTAACACTCATTCAAAGCTAATAATTACGAAACATCTGATAAAAAGTACGAGTGATTAGCACTCTGACATGGGCTCAATAGGGGCTATGAGTGATAATCCTGCTCTTGAAAAAGATGTTGGTAGTGGTTCAGGCAATGATCTCAAAATTAAATTCGCAATCAAGTGTTACTTTCAACAATACTCAAACCTGGCAATTAAGCCGATGAAAGTGGGCTGTGATTGTCCACAACTCTTTCCAATATATCCGTTAGATACATAACGTTTGGACAATCGAACTCTGTAATTTCAATCTACGCAGATTACATTGAAACTTATTTCTGAAACTAATGAAACGTACGTCCATGATTGAAAACAGCCAGAAAATTCCAGACCACCAGAAAATAGTCTGTATTAAGATCTGGAGTCGATTAACTATTATCGAAATCAGTGTTACTTTCAACACCATACTCAAACATGACTAAAACTAAATATTCGGTGGAAATGTGTAGTGATTGTAAACAACACTTCCCAATCCATCCATCAGAAATATCACGTTTTGGAAACGACTCATTCCTAATGAAATTCCGCTTGAGTAGATTGAAACTTATCTCTAAAGCTAATGAACACACCCATAATTGGAAATTCCAGATCAGAAAATAATAGGGATTTCGGGTCTGAAATGATTAAATTACCAAACTAGGTTTAGGAAATGACTTCAAAGATGAATTTGCAACCAATTGCTAATTTGAATACATAGTCAAGCCTGACTATAAATAACCATCCGATAGGAATGTGGAGTGATTGTAAACAACACTTCCCAATCCATACATAGGAAGTATTACGTTTGGGAAAAAAGACTCGCTGGGAAAGAAATCCTCGCTTGAGTGGACTGAAATTTATCTCTAGAGCTAATGATTGAAAACAGCCTAAAAGTTCTTGACCACCAGGATAGTCTATATTAAGGTCTGGAGTGGATTAATTACCTAAATAGTCTCAGGTAATGGTCTCAAAGTATAAAGTCAGAAACCAGTGTTACTTTCAACAGATACTCAAACCTGCTATAACTAAACATCGAATGGAAATGCTCAGTGATAGTAAACAACACTTAACAATCCATCCATCAGAAATATCACGTTTGGGAAACAAGACTCGACCCGAATGCTTTCCACGCTTGAGTGGACTGAAACTTATCTCTAAAGCTTGAAGCGTACATCCATGATTGAAACACCTAGAATATAAGGTCTGGAGTGGATTAATTACCCAAATAGACTCAAGTAATGGTCTCAAAGTATAAATTCAGAAACCAGTCTTACTTTCAACAGACACTCAAACCTGACTACAACTAAACATCCGATGGAAATGTGTAGTGATTGTAAACACTTCCCAAACCATCCATCAGAAAAATATCATGTTTAGGAAACAAGACTCGAGCCGAATGCTATCCACCTTGAGTGGACTGAAACCTATCTTGAAGCGTACATCTATGAACAGGAACACATAGAATATTCTAGATCACCAGAAAATAGTCTGTATTGAATTCTGGGGTGGTTTAATTACCTTAATAGTCTCAGGTAGTAGTCTCAAAATATAAATTCAGAAACAAGATTCAACAATACCCAAACTTGACTATAACTAAACATCGAATGGAAATGTGCAGTGATTGTAAACACTTTCCAATCCATCCATCAGAAATATTACGTTTGGGAAACAGGACTCCTCCGAATGCAATGCACGCTTGAGTGGACTGAAACTTATCTCTGAAGCTAATGAAGCGTACGTTCTACCATTGAAAACATACACAACGCTGGGAACAAGCTTCTGAAGATCCACTGTGGACTGAAATTCCTTGTTACGGAACGGTGCGAAGCATTGGATGATTAATGGATTTTAGATTGAAGGCATCCAGATAATTTATCAGAGCTTCAAGAGGAAGGAAATTCGAGGTTATTAATATCCAAGTTATTGTTTCCGAAAGAGAATTGTTTTTATGAAACAAATTTCTCAAGTAAATGCATTTTCAGGTAGATTTTATGTGAAAACAAGTAATTTAAGGTTTTCTTGGGGTCTGAAATGACTACCGGAAAAGGAATATAAACTTCCGGGTAAGAAGTATTTAAATCACTCAATTTATCGCATCTTGACATTAATTCCTGCACAACTAAACTATTTGACGAACAATTAGGGCGAAACTTCATGGAGCAGTTATTTACAACACATATATCAGGTTTTTTTTAAGGCACGTTTCCACTTAAATAAAAAATTAAATTTATGATTAATTGCTTTCAAATTGCATTCGAGTAACAAGCCAATAAATCACTACCAGAATGTGAAATAGATATATGTACTGTCATAAGAACCACTAGCGCCTTCTATATTACCTTTAACAAAAGATCCTTTTCTTAATTTAGAGCGCATATAATCCAATTCTGAAGAGTGTAGAATGGTGAAGGCAATAAGTCACAATTTTTTTAACATATTTTTTCATTGCATATTTGCAAAATATGCACTATATAATTCATTTCCTTTCAAAACTTATTTTGCAATAAGAAAAGCAATCCGTTCTTAGTTCCAACAGAATATTCCAAAGTAATAAATCAATCCAGAGGTCCCTAAGCTTCTTGAAAGTAGGTCTACATTTGAATATGGAAATTCATACTAATACTGGTATATGACGGCATTTGAAACTGCCATGTATAAATTGATTTCTGAAGTATGATCTTAAATGAAGCTACACACAATAAAGCACCGATACCTAAGAAAATCGATAGTGATATTTATTTAACAGTAATTCTCAACAATTACCACCTATGAAAACTTGCTATTCACACATTAAGAGTTTTAAACCCCATTTTTAATTTTTTTTAAAGCTTAACCCTCCTGGTGGTTGACTCGACGAGATATCTCGTCATTAGCAAAACTGACCAGATCTTGATGGACGAGATATTTCGTCATTAGAAGAAAACTGACCAGATTTTGATCTCGTCGAAAAATCGGATAAATATATGACAAGATATCTTGTCGTTAACAAAATTGTTCATATCTTGATGTTCGAGATATCTCGTCGAAATTACTTTTAGGGTTAAACATGAAAAATAATAATTACCTAAAATGTCACATGGAACTGTAGAATTAATGTATAGAATCATTAGATTTTCAAGAACTTATAACTTAGAAATGACTGACATACCTGACAAATTCAAAAAATTATCTGTTCAGGAAGATGGTAAACTTTTGCTGAATAAACGTAAATAATGTTCTATACTTGGTATACTATTTTTTGTTCAACAGCTGATATTTTAACAAAATGTACACATAAATCATAGCATCAACTATCAAAAGTGTTATTCATTACCTTTTACACATTGACATTTTAAAAAAAATCAAACAGATTAATCGTAACATCAACTATGAAATAGGTATCTCAAATATTATTTAATAAGGAATCAAAAATAATTTGCAATAAAGCATATATATAAAACTAAAGCACTGAAATTAAATAGATACAAAATCAGGCACATTTTTTGCATCTTGAAAGATTATTTCCAAATATATATTCCCGGTAATTGTTTTTCAAAATAACATGAGGCCTTTTACTCTAAAATATCTTACAATCAGCAAAAATAAAATGAAAATACACTTTTCATGCAGGAAAAATGTAAGCAAAGCATTATCAAAAGTGAGAAAAGAAAACCTATATCTTAAAATATGACATTTCCGAAACTGAAGGAACAGCAAAAAGAAAGTTAATTTACTTACAGCAAACCGAATTATTTTTGGAGATAGAGGTTAATCTGATTATACTGATTTCCCGTCAAATCTGCCACCAAGATTCTTACAACGTCTTTGATCTTTTTCACCTCTCAAAAATTACGAAAAATCTAATTCAGTTTCTTTATATTTTGAGTTTGAAAAAGAACCAAAGATAATATTTTTCTTTCATGCATTTGTCTATGAAAAACCATTATTTCTATTTAAACTGTTTGAAACCTTAAGCAATTGAAAAATAAGCTGATGAACTTAACGCTCCAAGCGGTTTTGACGAGATATCTCGTCCATAAAGATCTGACCAATTTCGCAAATGATGATATACCTCGTCATCAAGATACTGTTAATCTTTTGATGACGAGATCAAGATCTAGTCAGTCTTCTTTTAACGACGGATATCTGGTCCATCAAGATTTGATCAATTTTCTACTAAAGACGAGATATCTCGTCACGATGCGGTTAGTTTTTCTAATGACGAGATGCCTCTTTGAGGCAACTAACAACAGGGTTAAGTATGTCTAAGTAACATTATACTGTCGTGATGCAAGAAGGAAATATCTTCAAATTTTATAGCTGTCATACATGGCCCTTGCGCCATAAAACCCAACTCATCAAATTTTTATTTGAGATTACATATAATGTTTTAACCCTGGTTTTGATGACATATCTCGTTCATCAAGATCTTACCGACTTTGCTATCTCATCAAGATATTGCCAATTTTTTTCTGATGACGAGATCAAGATATCGACAATTTTCATCTAATGACAGGATATATCGTCCATCAAGTTCTGGTCAGTTTTGCTAATGTCAAGATACCTCGTTCAGGAGGGTTAATCTCGCAGTAGCGTTGCATAATATAAAGGACTTTGGATGCCGCGATTGAATTTGTTCTACTATGAATTATGTATGAATAAGGGGTTTCGATTTTTTGTTTCCATCAGTTAGTAAGCCAAAGAAACGCGCTTGAATAGGGAAATGTAAGAAGTGATTTTTGCCCACAATTTTGAAGGACTGTGAAGGTAGTACTTGAAAGGTCTTTTATAACACATAATGTGAATTCCTAATTGGTGATTCATTACAATAAAAAGGAAATCAAAAATATATATTTTTGATACCTGAGAAATAATAATAAGCTTTTGACATTCTCAAGAAAGTGATGTATAGTTCGAACTCTAAAACGGTTCGGAATATTTTTACTGTAGTGTTGGAAGTAGCTGCGGAAGTTAAATTTACGTCATACTGGATTCAATTGGTATGTAACTAATTGTATGTATGTAACAATATATGTAACTAATGGTATTTAACTAATTGTAAATAGTAGATAGATTAAACGTAATTATTTCAAATTATTTTCTCTGCTTTCCTTGACTCTTGGAGCTTGCTTTGTTATGAACTGATTTTCTAACTTCATGTAACTTATTTATTGCTCGCTTGCATCGCTTAGTTATCTCCAACGAGCCCTGCTAAGTATTGCTGTCCCCTTTGTAATGCTGGAGAAGTGATGAACAGAAACCACCTGCTTCAACGATCCATGCAGAACCCTCTACGGACTTTTTGAGGTGTTTAGGTATAGGGAGGAAAGAGAACTTTGGGGCAATGGACTTCGGTCTACTTCATTGTTTCTGTATGAGTTATATTAATTTTTTTATCTTTTTAATGTCATTGCTCAGGTTTGTTCAGTCATGTCTATCCACTAGATGGCGCTTGTGATTTCATTTTGAGGATCAACCAATGAAAATATATACCCATGTTAAAAAGAAACAAAGAAATCGGCAGAAGAAATCGGTCGCTTCTAGAAATCGGCAGCAAAAAAATTGTCATTAACCCACCAAGTTGTTTCGAAGAGATATCTCATTCATCAAGATCTGACCGACTTTGCTAATGATGAGATATCTTGTCCATCAAGATATGATCAGTTTTGCTAATGAAGAAATTCCTCGTCGATATAAAACTGTCCTATTACTCCAAGTAGGGAAAACAAATTACCCTTGCCCTGAACTGGCGACAGTTTGGAATAAGTAATTGCGTCAAAAACTGACCACGACGGCAGTTTTAGACTAGAAGCAAAGATGAACCACCAGGAGGGCTCAAATCAAATCAATTAAGCAGGCCAAAATCAATTCTTAAGTCGAAATCTATAAACGCAACTAACAATTTGTTGAGCACACTTAATTCACTAAGTCGAAACCTACTTGTAAAGATATATGTTCTCATAGTTGATCCAAATCCATTTGTTAGTATTGTGTATTAATTACTTTTTTATTTGCCAGTATCTTTATTGGGGTTTTCTGTCCTTAATTAAGTTCTCTTAAGTGTTTGTGTAATAATGTTAAAGGTATATACATGGTGTCCCAAAAAGGTTGTTCCGCAATTTATCTTTTTGCCATTTGGAGATAGGTAGGCAATGTAAATTGCAAAAGTGCACCAAATAAGGTGAGTAATTAATATATATGCATAAAATTATCACGTGATAACAATTTAAGCGGATACTGTTTTTAATTTGTATACAACCCCTCTAGATAAAAATCCGAGATAGCAAAAATGTTCCTTACCTGTATCCCTATAGTTTGTAAAAAACCATATTTCTGTAGGTTGAATAGTAACGGAGGCACAATGACGCAAAAAAGTTGACTTATACCGTTTGTGCACAGCTATTCAAGCAGTCAGATTAGGGACCGTATACACAATGCTAAAAGGCATTTTTAGGGTCAGAAAGTGCAACATTGTGCAAAGTAATGTAGTATTGCAACTGCAGATGAAAATCGCACTGAATAATAGTAGACAATGTAATCTTCAATAAAAATATTGTAGAAAAATGGTTTAAATAAAAATAAAAGGAAATTTACAACGCATGTTCAAAATGTTTTCCATCTGCAGCAATGCAGAACTTCGGTCTTCATTTTTGGCCATAGTTCTAAATTAGATACGGCCCCCTTAAAATGGAAACTCTTGTATCTCCGTTACTATTCAACCTACAGAAATATGGTTTTTTACTAACGATAGGGATACAGGAAAGGAAGATTTTTGCTATCTCGGATTTTTATCTAGAGGGGTTGTATAAAAATTAAAAACTGTATCCGCTTAAATTGTTATCACGTGATAATTTATTCACATATCTTAATTACTTACCTTATTTGGTGCACTTTTGCAATTTACATTGCCTACCTATCTCCAAATGGTAAAAATATAAATTGCGGAACAACCTTTTTGGGACACCCTGTATAGTTGTTGCAGTTCATTTTATTAATCTAACTCCTTAACAGCGTAATAATTAATCTTTTCTTGTATTACGATTGTGCTCTAGCCATTAGAAATAAAAAAAAAAACATTGACAAAAAATGAATAACATTGCCTGCACAATAACAACACTTCTGTAATTTCGGAAATGTGCTTTAAAACAGCTTTCTAAATTTAAAAAAAAATTGAACTTAATTAAGATTCTCAAAAACCAGAATTAAGTATCGAATTAATTATTCCTATAGATTTGGTGGAATTAAACATGGAAGCTGGTTTGTTGTGTGTAACAGTCATTAAAATTATTTTCCTACATCAAGTTTACTATCAAGCGTAAATAAATAGTGCGTTTTAACTATAAAAAATATATTGGTTTTGTGTGGATTTAACACTGTTTGCTATAATTATATGTGCTTAATTACAGCAAAAAAGAAAGATTCGCAAGAAAATTTCGGGATTTAAAAATAGCTTAAGACCAATTTTAGAAAATGTGCTTTTCACTAGTCTCGTTTTAAGAGGAAACAAATTGTCACTTATCATACCAACAAAAAATCTGGAGAAATCATTATATTTATATATTTCACTATTATATTAAGCACACAAATCCGCTAGAGCAGAAACTCATTAATCCTTCAACTGGTTTCTGGACGATCCGATCAATTTTGTTAATGACGGGATATCGCGTCATCAAGATACTGCTTTTTTTATGATGACGATATAAAGACCTGCTCAGCTTTCTTCTAATGACGATATATCTCGTCCAACAGGATCTGGTCAATTTTGCTAACGACGAGATATCCTGTCGAGACAACCACCAGGAAGGTTATCGGACAGTTTTTCGAAACTGCGGCTGTTTTTCTTGCTAAATGCTTACTTTCATGACACATGATTATTTCAGACACTCATTATCGGTAATTTCAACTCGCAAAGTGTTTTTGTGAGTGCGAAAACTTCATAAGAGCAAAGTTGAAAATTTTAAGGCAAAAATCGCGCTGTGATTTAGCCATGAGTTTACTATCCCATTAAGAGGCTTTAATGAACTTCAAGTATGCAGCATCAGCATGTGGCAAAAAAAGCTGAATATCACTAAAAGCACTTAATGAGTTTTAGTTGAATTCATTTACGAGTTTTCAGATACTGCTTGAAAGTTGAATTTCAATAAGTCACTTGATTATGCCATTCACATTCCTTAAGAGGTAGATCGCAGAGTCACAACTCCTTTAGGTGTGTACGAGCTTCAAGTACCCTGGTACTCTAGTGATTGTTTCTTTTACCATGGGGCTTATTGTCTTAAGTAAACACATGAGTTTCGCGTTCTCAGGATACCCAAGCAATCTTTCTCAGCTTTCATCCCATTATCTTATTTCGCAATCCGTCACCAATAGTCCGTTGTGTTGGTGCTGTGTGACGTTAATTAAAAATACCATACCCATTTCGCAATTCCTCTCTTTTCCTTTCCACGACACTTTTTACTTGAAATTGTGTTTGGCACAGCTTGGTCAAGTATGGCAGTGAGATCCTAACTGCAACCGAAAGGCTACAGTAGGGTATGGGGAGAAAAAGCGCGGGGAAAAAGAGCGACTTCCTGTTTGTGTTCTCTTTGGGATTGATCCCGGACCGTCTACAATAGCCCGTTGTGTTGCTCCTAATGCGACGTTAATTAAAATACCTACCTGTTTGTGCTCGAGGATGGATGCTCTGTCCCCTACTCCGTTATGTTAAGCTTATGTACTTCTTGTAAACATTAACTGTACTATTTGTTGTAATATCCTGTCGATGCGCCGAATAGTTGTTTGATTAATTTTGGTTCGATTTGATGAATTGGCATCAGATTAAAAAAAACAGCTTTTCTAAAGACAGCACGTTTATTTCTACAGTAGACGAGGACATTACAACGAATAGAGCAGTTTATATTTACAAGAAACACGTAAGCTTAACATAACGGATCAGGGAACAGAACATCGACAACAAACAGAAAGTCTCTTCCCTCGCAGTTTTTCTCCCCACACCCCACTATAGAGCCATAAAACCCCAAAACAACCGATCTTAAGAGGTAATTTTGCCAGTGTAAAGTCTTCGCTAATACAAACCTACAAGAAATCATTTATTTATGTTTGAACTGTTATGAGAGTATTTTCAGTGTAAATAAACCAGACGAAATGCAAAGATTTCCAAAGTACCCAAATTTTATCGCATGATACATATCGGGATTACCTTAAAATGGAATTTATCGTCGTTTTAGCAACGTATGGTGTTTAATCTAATTGGCGTTAACTAATCAACTATCATCTTTCAATTCGGAATTCAATCTTTGGAAGTTTTTCTTCGGAGTATTTGTATTGGCGAATTGCTTTAACCCTCCTGGTGGTTGTCTTGATGAGGTATCTCGTATCAATAGCAAAACTGACCAGATCTTGTTCTCGTTCGTCATCATCAAAAAATCGGCAACATCTTTGTCGAGGCTCACATAAAAATACAAACTTTAGTAAACTGTAATTATGTTTATTTACATTGATTGCTGTCTATCCTAAGTACAAACAGGTGTACTATCCTAAATACACAAGAGTAGTTCAATCCTAAGTACACAAAGACTGGTTCCTGGAAAGGAACGCTGATGGTATCGTATTATCGCGTCAAGAGATCAGGCACTAACTGAGAAGTTAGCAACGTTCTTGGCGCTCGCCAAGTACATGAAAAATTACGCCAATTAAGGAGTAGCGCCAAGAACTGTCACGGAGATACCCATGGCTCGAACAATCTTGATGACGAGATATCTCGTTATTAGCAAAATTCGTCATATACTTCGTCGTAACCACTTGGAGAGTTAAAGGTTTAATCATATTCGAAAAACACGCCAAGTGACGTCATGTTCGGAATACGTAAAGGAAGACATTCTGTCTCAAAAATACTACTGCCATCTACCATTTAGCTTGAGAGAAAATTCCTCTCTTAAACACCTAGACAACGCGTTTGTTTATAAACCATCGTCACGTCACAACGAAAAACAATTATTTGTGGCTTAGCTAAAAGTTTTGAGTTTAATTATCACCTGAAGTGACTAAATAATTCTGAAAGATTTTATAAAGAATTTTTAAATATCACTGAGTTTTTTGCAGGGAAATCTTAAATGATGGATTAGCTTCTGTCAAACTCTAAACCTATATAGAAATAAATGGAATATTTAGAATGATTTATCTTTGCACATCTCCTTCGACATTTTAATGTTCGCCTTCTGCAATCCATAACGAACTTCGAAAACTAAAAACAAAAGTGGAAAAATCGAGAAAAAATATTATAAACTCACGTTGATTTAAAAGAAAATTAAAATTCTTAGTTTAACATTCGAGGAAGACGATTCTTTGAAGAATGCAATTATTCCATTTTAATTTAAAATGGTTAAGAAATATTAATACATTTTTATTGTCTTTATTTTTATTCACTTCAATTTTAAATTCGGTATTCAGATATTTTTCTAATGCGGCTTTAGATGAGGCAATTATTTTAAATTGAGATGGGCGTTGCGTTATCACGTGACAGATAAAACTTCCGATTTCCATGTTTTATGTAAATATTCGAAATGAGATTTTGTTCCCCTTGTAATTGGTTTCCGAAAGACAAAATGATTGAATTATGAATTTGCATTCTGCGAAATGGAAAGTTCGTGGAAATTCTGTTTCCAGTATGTGTTTAATTCGAAATCAATTTACGTTGCCAACTTTGTTGCGAATTTTTGCAAAGAATAGAGAAGACTTCCTCATTTTATGTTTTGGGGCTCATACCTTTTAAATATTTCGTGAAATATTTTTTATGTTACGTTCGAGTTTCGTGTATTTACTTATTACTTAAATTAATAATTTACCTAAATTATAAATTAATAAATCTACTTATTTTATTACCAATGATTTTTTAAATATATTTTAACCGAAAAAATAAGATTTACAACATTATTTCCCAAAGTGGGCGCTGAAGGATTCTTGGGGCACTCACTACCCATGGGGAAATAGGGGACGTTCAGTATAAAGCTTGGGGAACAATGCTGGCCCAAAGGGAAATACAGGAAGTTCAGGAGCAAGCTTGAAGGCAATGCTGGTTCAAGGGGAAATAGTACTAGGGTACTGGAAATAGAGGGAAATAGGGTAGGGGTATAATCTAGGTAATTTTGAATTTGCCTCCTATGCAAATTCAAAATTACCTATATTATATTCTCCTTTATTTACTAAAAACCTTTCTTTTTCTTACTCTTTTAACCTCTCTTCTTTATTAATCTAATATGTTTAATTGTACTGTAATTGTTCATGTTTGTCCAATGTTTGTACTTATCAAAATACTATCTACGGATTTGTATCCTTATTCTTATCTACTGTTGTTCTGATGTTCTGATTCCCTCTCTAATGTATTCAAATGTATTTTCCAATGTATATATCTACTGTTGTTCTGATTCCCTCTCTAATGTATTCAAATGTATTTTAAAATGTATATATCTACTGTTGTTCTGATTCCCTCTCTAATGTATTCAAATGTATTTTAAAATGTATATATCTACTGTTGTTCTGATTCCCTCTCTAATGTATTCAAATGTATTTTCCAATGTAAATATCTACTGTTGTTCTGATGTTCTGATTCCCTCCCTAAAGTATTCAAATCTTTTTCCCAATGTATATATTCAAATTCAAATAAAAGCCCCACGTGCCCACAGAGAGGCAGGCGGTGGCTTTCCTTGTGGGACGGGTTGGGTCCCTTGGGACCCTTTAGTGCTGGAAGTCCTTCCCACCTCTTCGCAAAATAGCTCTACACCGTTTGGTGAGCTGACAGAGGTGAGGGTCTGAAAAGAAAGGGGAAATATTGGTCGTTATAATCAAATCTTCTCGCCTGTGGGAGACTTGATTATATGAGATTTGACCATGAGGGGAACAAGTGTCTCATGGGTTGGTTGGTCAGTTGGTTGGTTAATTTGGGGTTTAAAGTCACAAGAGCCATATTTGGACAAACTGCGTCAAACAAAAGACAACGTCAAGTAAAAGATATAGCGAAAGGTGGGGAAGAGTGATAGTGGAATAGTGATAGTGGGTGGACGAAGGAAAAAAAGATCACTTGGGTATCCCGGAAAGTGTCACATGGATAGGTAGGTATTTAATTAACGTTACACTGGAGCAACACAATGGGCTATTAGAGACGGTTCGGAATCAATCCCGAGGACAACATCATGTAATTTTGAACCACGGTCAGGTGACGAGGCAACACCTGAGCTGGCTCCTCTCTCCACACCACACAAACGTAATTATATTTGAGGCCATGACATATTTAACGTAAACCAGCCCCCTTTGTACACGACGGTTTTTGGTTGCATTCGAACTCGAAACCCTCCGGTTGTTAGTCTGTTACTCTTCCTACCGTGGCCAGTACTGTGACACATGGGAAAATAATAAAGAAAAAATGTTTAAGAATGACATTTATTCAATCTTTAGTTATGGCTTGGATAAGGGACAATATGTACGGCCCAAATACCGCAATCCAATGGTTAGAGCTTATGAGAAATGTGCGGGAGATGATCAAAAGGATGATTCCAATCCCTTTGGCATGTCTGAAAGCGTCCATACTGATATAGCTGCCATGATTATCCAACCCTCCCTTTTTGGAATTTCCAGACTCACTAGAAACCACATTATTAAATTACAGCAGATTGAGTGGATCACAGATGACATAGGCCGCTCAACATACGATCTCTTCCCAAATAATAAACGTCTATCCGACTTTGGTATCCACGGACACCAAAGTAGGATAGACGTTTATTACAGTAAACGTCATGGGTCATGGCCATTCCTCAGCTATCTTCACAGATTTGAATTATCTCAAACCAACCAATTCTCCTGTGTGTTTGTGGGAACGGAAATACAGTAAGGCTTACAAGATCCCCTGACAAGTTCACTCCCCCTGCTTTTTGATCATTTTCAACACTCAACGCAGGATATGGTGGTCTAGTAGAAATGGTTTAGCCTTCCTAGACCTCCAAGTATTTCTAGCCAATCTACTATCATTCGAAGCTGAGAGGACAAAGACTTGTTACTTGAGTTCGCAAGCCGTCATAAGCGGAAAGGGAGGGGGATTGTTTGGGGGGATTTTCCTCTGTGCACCGCAAACTTCAAATCAGTATAACTCGGGACTGCGAAGCGCTAAGACGTCGAAATGTGTCTCAAACGACAGCTAACGTCGACATCTGTCGCTTGAAGATGTTGGAAATGAAACCTAATACAGTCTTGGTTGTGAAACTTTGAATCGTTAAGCTTTTAAAGTTTCACAATATCGGCATATACTCATCGAAAACACAAATAGAAATAGATCAAACGGTAGTCTACACGGAACAGCAATTTCTCAGCTTTCGATGAACACTGAATTTCAAATTGACACTATATTTGTCTTTCTTTCATTTACTATATACCCAAATAAATACTATACTGTACCAAATAAATACAGAGACGTAATACAGAGACATGCTCCAACACTCTCTAACCGATTTTTACGTTCAATCTGCACCCTAATTTAACAAATAGACTCACTCAAAAGCAAACGACCCAAATACCAACTCCGCCAGATAGACTAGTGGTCAGTTTTATTATATTGAGTTATTTAATTTTTATTTCATTTATATAGCATATCCATAGCTAAAGACACGCCATGTCTTTAGTAAAACGAATCTCCAACCCTGTTTTGTCATCCTTATGATCCTCCGCATCCGTGTATAATGGAATAGTCCAGTAATACTGCTCTTATCTCAAAGAAGATAAGGAGGAAAACTCCGTTCCCATTCATCCCTTAGCCTTTTGAGAGCCATGGATAAAGAAGCAGAACTCTTATCCCCAGGCGCAGGATCTTACTGACAGAATGGACAGGGAAAAGACGTTGCTCTTTGCCCATTCAATCGAAAGGAGTATTTGGTAGAGTGTCTGCAGAAGTTCGAGATCCTATATTCGTCTGTGCTGTAATCTGGCTAGAGTAAGGGAGATTCATTGATGGTGGTTGTATAACCTCAGCCGTGTGGAAATAAAGTTATGATACTTATTCGTTTATGCTGAAAGAAGGTTGATAACCCAAGTCCGTCTAGAAGTAAGACCGCGTTACGGTATGTGAGATTGGTAAATGTCAACATAGTAAACAGTTCCGTTTCTTGTTTCCATATTCAACTCGAATTTAATTTGAAAAAGTATTTTAAGTGGTTGTACCACCGAAATAGAAATACAGCTCTGTTACTTTTTGTGTTGCTAGGAGGTAGGTACGTGTGTATTTTAATTAACGTCGCACTGGAGCAACACAAAGGGGTATTGACGATGGTCCAGG